>NC_069479.1:8306488-8391488 GCF_026875155.1 Cherax quadricarinatus | reverse complement strand
GCTCACACACCTACATTCCAAGCTCGCACACCTACACTCAGCTCGCACACCTACACTCTCAGCTCGCACACCTACACTCTCAGCTCGCACACCTACACTCAGCTCACACACCTACACTCTCAGCTCACACACCTACACTCAGCTCGCACACCTACATTCTCAGCTCGCACACCTACACTCAGCTCACACACCTACACTCTCAGCTCACACACCTACATTCTCAGCTCGCACACCTACACTCTCAGCTCGCACACCTACACTCTCAGCTCACCTACATTCTCAGCTCGCACACCTACACTCTCAGCTCGCACACCTACACTCAGCTCGCACACCTACACTCAGCTCGCACACCTACACTCTCAGCTCGCACACCTACACTCTCAGCTCACACACCTACACTCTCAACTCACACACCTACACTCAGCTCACACGCCTACACTCTCAGCTCACACGCCTACACTCTCAGCTCACACGCCTACACTCAGCTCACACGCCTACACTCTCAGCTCACACGCCTACACTCTCAGCTCACACGCCTACACTCTCAGCTCGCACACCTACACACTCAGCTCGCACACCTACACACTCAGCTCGCACACCTACACACTCAGCTCGCACACCTACACTCTCAGCTCGCACACCTACACACTCAGCTCGCACACCTACACACTCAGCTCACACACCTACACTCTCAGCTCACACACCTACACTCTCAGCTCACACACCTACACTCTCAGCTCGCACACCTACACTCTCAGCTCGCACACCTACACTCTCAGCTCGCACACCTACACACTCAGCTCACACACCTCATACCAGTGGTCTTGATTCAAGAAACTCGATAAAATCTGATGTTACCTACCATTCCATAGGCATCTGTACGAGCCATACTGGTTTAGCGCTTCCCCATAAACGTGTAAGTGCTGATACCTTGATACACACCGTGTGGTTGGAGTGCTACCCTCCACACCGTGTGGCTGGGGTGCTACCCTCCACACCGTGTGGCTGGGGTGCTACCCTCCACACCGTGTGGCTGGGGTGCTACCCTCCACACCGTGTGGCTGGGGTGCTACCCTCCACACCGTGTGGCTGGGGTGCTACCCTCCACACCGTGTGGCTGGGGTGCTACCCTCCACACCGTGTGGCTGGGGTGGTACCCTCCACACCCTGTGGCTGGGGTGCTACCCTCCACACCCTGTGGCTGGGGTGCTACCCTCCACACCCTGTGGCTGGGGTGCTACCCTCCACACCCTGTGGCTGGGGTGCTACCCTCCACACCCTGTGGCTGGGGTGCTACCCTCCACACCCTGTGGCTGGGGTGCTACCTTCCACACCGTGGCTGGGGTGCTACCCTCCACACCGTGTGGCTGGGGTGCTAACCTCCACACCGTGTGGCTGGGGTGCTAACCTCCACACCCTGTGGCTGGGGTGCCACGCTGCACACCCTGTGGCTGGGGTGCTACCCTGCACACCCTGTGGCTGGGGTGCTACCCTGCACACCCTGTGGCTGGGGTGCCACGCTGCACACCTGTGGCTGGGGTGCTACCCTGCACACCCTGTGGCTGGGGTGCTACCCTCCACACCGTGTGGCCGGGGTGCTACCCTCCACACCGTGTGGCCGGGGTGCTACCCTCCACACCGTGTGGCCGGGGTGCTACCCTCCACACCGTGTGGCCGGGGTGCTACCCTTCACACCGTGTGGCCGGGGTGCTACCCTTCACACCGTGTGGCCGGGGTGCTACCCTCCTCACCGTGTGGCCGTGGTGCTACGCTCCACACCGTGTGGCCGGGGTGCTACCCTCCACACTGTGTGGCCGGGGTGCTACCCTCCACACCGTGTGGCCGGGGTGCTATCCTCCTCACCGTGTGGCCGGGGTGCTACCCCTCCACACCGTGTGGCCGTGGTGCTACCCTCTACACCGTGTGGCCGGGGTGCTACCCTCCACACCGTGTGGCCGTGGTGCTACCCTCCACACTGTGTGGCCGGGGTGCTACCCTCCATACTGTGTGGCCGGGGTGCTACCCTCCACACTGTGTGGCCGGGGTGCTACCCTCCACAGTGTGTGGCCGGGGTGCTACCCTCCACACCGTGTGGTCGTGGTGCTACCCTCCACAGTGTGTGGCCGGGGTGCTACCCTCCACAGTGTGTGGCCGGGGTGCTACCCTCCACACCGTGTGGTCGTGGTGCTACCCTCCACAGTGTGTGGCCGGGGTGCTACCCTTCACACCGTGTGACAGGACCCATCCCTCGTTCACATACGTATGCATGTCGGGTCTCCGAGCCGGATATACACAGGTACACACGAATACACGTAAGCGTGTATGATTTATATACCGAACATGTCCACAGATGTATGGGTGATTTGTATAATAAAAATCCACAATACCATGGTTGAAACAATTTACCAGAAACTCGCACGTAGTCTTATGACAATGTTTCGGGCCATTGTCGAGGAAGGAGCACTAGAAGAGGGTGGTAGTGGTAATAGCAGTAGTAATAGTAGTAGTAGTAGTTCAAGTACTTAAAGTAGTACTGGTGATGCTTATAGTGGTAGTGGTAATAATGTAGTAGTGGCAGTATTAGTGTTAGTAGTGGTGGTAGAAGTAATAGCACTAAGAAACCATACCCCGGCCGGGATTGAACCGCTGGTCAGAGTCTGAAAATTCCAGACAGTCGCGTTAGCCACTAAGTTTTGAGACTCTCTGACCGCGGGTTCAATCCCGGCCGGGGTATGGTTTGTTTGCAATCGATGTCATTACGATTTCTTGAGTCAATAGCACTAAGGTAATAGTGAAAGAATTAGTAGTAATTAGTAACAGTAGTAGTAATACATAGGAACTGAGGATTACTGCACATGTACTGCCCACGCCGGTACATTTGGCACAGAAAACTACAGTAGGTCTACTGTCCAAAGCTGGCAATACAAGTAAAGAAGAGAGCGTAAAGTCAGAGATAAAAGTAAAGAAAATGCCGTAGACAGGTCAAGAAGAAAGGAGAGAGAGGGGGGGGGGTGTTAAAGGTCGGATTAACTAGGCATTTGCCTACGGCCCCACGCATTTGGGGGCCCCGCGGTCCAAGGGGTTCAGGGGCTCATCACAAGCTCACTTCGCAGTGATGAAGCTTTTGAAATGTTTGAAGAGAAAGCTAAACTGCTGGTGAAAGACTACAGTTACCGGGCTGATCATCAGCGGTCAAGGAAGAGGAAACGCAATTTTGAAGAGCCAGACAATGAAACTGTGTTGCTACCAAGGCAGAAATGTAAGACAGCTACATACTTCATCATTCTGGATTCACTGATTACAGAATTGGTGAAAAGAAAAGAAATCTACCAGAATCTCAATGACAAGTTTGGATTTCTGTTCAAAATTACTACTATGCCAGATGCAGAATTGAGAGAAGCTGCATTAAAGTTGCAACAACACCTTTCAGCAGATGTTCAGGACACATTTGTTGAAGAAATAGTTCATTTTTCTGGGTATATGAATCAGATTAAAGCTCCACCTGAAAAATGTGCGCCCTCAGCTGCTTTGAAACATTTAAGAAATGCAGGTATCTCAGAAACCTTCCCTAATGTTGACAGAGTGTATCGCCTTTACCTAACACTTCCAGCTACTAACTGTGAAGGAGAACGTTCATTTTCTGTTTTGAAAAGAGTGAAAAACCAGCTCCGTTCAACAATGAGCCAAGACAAATTGTGTAACCTAGCCTTGTTGACCATTGAGTCTGATCTAACAAGAAATATTGATTTTCTGAATGTAATTGATGATTTTGCCAATATGAAATCCAGAAAAAAATTATTTAAGAAGTGCCTGTGAATATAAACAATTCTTTACTTTCTTGAGTTTATATGATTTGATAGTCTTATGCATGATGCAATGATAACAATAATGGTCAGTGATTTATAAAGGGAATAATAGTGCTGTAGTGGTTATGCTGAATATAATAGGTACATGATGTCACTACTTTAATAGCCTAATCTAGTAATACTATGCTGTCTTGAGTTTATTCTCTTTAAATTGCATGATTTAACAAGATAGTTATAATGGCTGTTGGTAAATGGTTTTGGTTGTCTTGATGTACTTTCCCTATTAAATTTAATCTAAATAGCCAGAATGTATTTAATTAGACCTTAAACAGGCTCACACCGACCCCCCCCCCCAAGCTGGAAGGGGTCGCTTTGCTTACCCGTAACTTAAAGGGGCCCCGCCAATCTGAATAGCCTAGGGTCCGGAGACTTCTTAATCTGGCCCTGCTTCTGACTGTGTAATGAATAAGAAAAGCGGCTACAGAAGCCACCACAAAGATTAATATTTGGATTGTTCTGCATAAGGGATGATTCGACAGGATTGTGTCTGCGAAGGCTACAATAAGAGTAGACTGTTTGAACAGAGGACCAATTAACAGGAGAGCTGTGATCTCTGACATGGCAGAAAAAAGAGTGCTTTGATATCGGCAAGGCGAACAGTTCTTTTGTGTTCTTTACGTCTCTCAGAAAGGAAGCGGCCAGTTTCGCCAAATTATTGGAGAGAAGAGGAGCAGAAAATAAATCAAACACCGGAGACAACAGTTACAGGAAAAGACGTATGAACCAAATAACTGGGAAGGGAATTAGTTTGACGAGAGGCGAGTCTGGTAGCTAGAAAACAAACTGCACTGCAAAAATTCTGAAGACTGTAAGTGCAGTGAGGGCAACGAGCAGTAAGTTTCACAAGAGAAGTGAATTTGGGAGAGAACAAAGTCCGTTTACCAGGACAGTAGGCAGTGTGCGCGAAATCAGGACGACAACCAAGGCGAGAGAACGAGCCACTAAGAGTGGAAATTAACAGTCGAGGAATTGCGTATCATGAATGCAGAAAGCACGAATGGAGAAACATACAGTGAATACACATACCACTATACATACGACTGTGGCAAACGAAAAAAAGCCTGTCAGAGAGCGGTGGATATACGCATCAAGTAGAAGAAACAAAGAGTTAGGTTTTCTCTCATCTTGAATACAAAGAAAAGGACTCCAGAGCATCAAGAAAGGGTTGGAAGAGACTTCTGTTGAGTCATGTGGCCACAGAACAAAGACATTGTCTGTGTCTCAGTGACTCCCTTTAACAGTGGACTTTTCCCAAAATTAATAGATGTATATTTTCAATGATAATTGCGCATTTTTTTTATTTTTGGGCAGTGGTTTCGGAGGGAAGAAACGTCTTCATAAGGGTGATTTCTTCAGTGCGGAGTGTTGATGATTTTTATGTGTGATTTATACACACAAAATACGCATGCAAGTATGAACTAAAGACAGTATCACACATGTATGCATGATACACAAAGCATACTTAAATATGTAAGACTCATACACACAAAGTGTGTATGTGTATGAATTGTGCGTAATTCATACACAATGTGCAGATGAACGTACAGAAAAAATCACGTGCGCGCACACGCACACGTACACACACACACACACACACACACACACACACACACACACACACACACACATGCAAATAAAGACAAGTGTATACATAACACGTCCCTACAGAAACAATACACAATTATATAGGACTACAGGTTGTGTGGAACATCTGAGATTAACAAGTGTGTGTGTGTGTGTGTGTGTGTGTGTGTGTGTGTGTGTATACTCACCTATTTGTGGTTGCAGGGGTCGATTCATAGCTCCTGGCCCGCCTCTTCATTGATCACTACTAGGTCCCCTCTCTCCCTGCTCCATGAGCTTAATCAAACCTCGTCTTAAAGCTATGTATGGTTCCTGCCTCCTGTGTGTGTGTGTGTGTGTGTGTGTGTGTGTGTGTGTGTGTGTGTACTCACCTAATTTTGACTATAAGGATTGAGTCTCAGCTCCTGGCCTCTCCTCTCTGCTGGCGATGCTTGTTTAATTCCTGGCTGTGTCAGCCCTATCATACCTATTCTTAAAGGTACGCGTGGATTCTGCCTCTAGGACTTCGGTATCCTGGTCGCACCACTTCCTGACCACTAGAATGCTAAAGAAGCATTTCCTAACATCCCTGTGACTTATCTGTGCTTGAACTTCCAGCTGTGACCTCGTGTGCTTGAGACTTGCCTCAAGCAGACTCTCCCTATCCACCATGTCAAATCATCTCAGTATTTTGTACGTCGTGATCATGTCACCTCCGATCCTTCTGTCTAGTGTCTTCAGGTTTAGCTCCTCTAGCCTCTTTCCATGGGTCACCCCCTCCCCAGTATTCTAGTATTCTTCTCATTAGTTTCGCATCATGTGCGAATAAGAACATCACTGACTAGACTTTCTCTGTCATGTTCACATACATAAACAGTACTGGTCCAAGTACTGACCCTTGTGGAACCCCACTCGTCACACACTCCCATTCTGAAATCTCCCTTACTAGTTGCTTCCTTCCCGTTAATTATTCCTTGACCCGCTGTAGTGCTTTACTCTAAATCCTGCATGCTTTCCTAGCTTTAGTACCAATCAAGTACTGCATCGAACATCTTCCTGCAATCCAAAATATACAATCTACCCTCTCTCTCTCTCTCTCTCTCTCTCTCTCTCCTAACTTTCATTACCTTGTTATAGAACTCTAGCACATTTGTGAGACAGGATTTGCCTCGGAACCCGTTCTTGTTGTTGCTTGTGACTGGTTGTGTGTGTGTGTGTGTGTGTGTGTGTGTGTGTGTGTGTGTGTGTGTGTGCGCGCGCGTGCGCGCGCGCTATCTCACACGTGTACACACCTAATTGTGGTTGGAGTGGTAGATTCTCAGCTCCTGGCCTAGGCTCTCTGCTGGCTGCTCTTAAAGCTGCGTATAGATTCTGCTTCTACCACTTCGCTGCCCAGGTCGTACCAATTCCTGTTCTCAATGATGATAACTCATCCCTTCTTTCCCTTCTTATGACCAGAGTCTTTGGTAAGATGGGTAAGAAAGAAGGATGGGTAAGGATAGAAATATTTGAAAAGGGTGGGAGGGGGAGTGAGGTAGGATATAAAAGGTAAGTGGCCCAACCACTTTAGTGAAATTTAAAAAATGTGTGTGTAATAATAGAAAATTCTTGAAGGGGTATAATACTAACCCATCAGAGTCACATAGATATAACAGATATATAGGTACATGATTCTGAATTGGTAGCAGATATACAATGATAACTCATCTGTGTTTTTAACTTGGAGTTGTGCTCTTGTGTACTCAGGACCCGCCTCTCAAACTCTGTCTACTTTCTTAATTTACTCACGAAATCGTAATAACACAATCGCAAACATACCACGGAACGGGTGGGGCTTGAACCAATGGGTTCAAACCATAGGATTGACCGTCTTCGAGGGTATTACCAGGTGCCTTTGACACCACGTACTTGGGAGATCTCAGAGTTTCCGGCCCTGGTCAACCATGATAATTACTGGACTGTTCCTTCCAGAATACACAACGAACAGAGTTCTTCCCAGCACACCATATCCTGAGTCTAATTAGACGTTGATAGTCATATTTTGATATCACAGTCGTGTACAGCCGAGAGTTGCATATAAGAAGTGCAGTTCGTAGGTATGGCTGGCTACTACTGCTGGTTCTGCCTTTCCAGGTTCAGTTCCACTTTTTGGATGAATATAATAAGCCTTTATATGGCTGAGAAGATCTTCACTAGTATTGTGTAATCCACATATGGATCGGCCGTTTGGCCTCTATATTGATATTAGTGAGGTGGAAGTGTGTGGCCGCCCGGACACAGTAGTCAGCAGATAAAATCTATTACCCCACATTTTTCTAGAGGTGTGAACATTCCTAAGACAATTATCAGATCTATCTATATATTTGGTTTGTAAAGTCATTTAGATATCATCCAGCGTCTGCCTCAGAAACTTGTGGAACAGATAAACATGTCTGTCTCCCTTCGTATAAATTACAGATGTCTCCCTTTAAATGGACCCATTTTCTAGAGGTGCGGAAATTCCTGATTGTTAGTGATGTCTATATCAGTGGCAATATAGTTATTATGTATTTTGTAAAGTTATTTATATCACAGCGTAGTCTGACCGAATTTTTGATAATTGCCATGTCATGTTCGTTAGGCTACTAGTACACTATCAGTACTTGTGGGTTGGCTTTTTCGTAATGTTATAATATTCAGTCTCTGGCTATGGGTATTGGTATGCCTGGGGACACTTCCTGCCATATATATATATATATATATTATATATATATATATATATATATATATATATATATATAGATATATATATATTCTTGTAAAAACAATATTTATTCTAGTCAGCCTAGAACGTACGGAGCTGGTATGTTTCAGGCTAGATTAAATGTTTATGAATCTGTATTCTTTTCCATGTTTATGCTGTCTATATGGTTATAATCTTTACATATGCAGTAGCAATCTCTGCATTGAATTTTGGTATATGTTATGTACGAGGGAATGCAATGTACAGTACCAATCCTCCATAGAGAGTCTGGTTAGTGGTAGTACACCCCGGGTCAACCTTAGCTTAATGCAAAGCAGAATTTGGAATATATTCTATCAAGTTTTTCATTAGCTGAGCAGCTCGTGTCTCCTCACACTTTGGGAGGTTCTGCAACATGATTGAATAACGTCGGGTAGGGTATCGAAGAGACATTTTTTGTTACCAAACAATGGCCAAAGTTAAACTGGGATGCAATAGTAAACAAGACAACCACCACGGTGATTATTAGATTACTAAACCGCAACACCTGGGCTCATGTTTTTATCAGTAACTAACATAACACACACACACACACACACACACACACACACACACCTGCTCCTAATTTGCATGTGTAGAGAATTAATGGCGTTACCTTTGACCTTTCCGGCGTAGCACACCTGCTTGACTTAATGTTTTACGACAGACGTCTCGCTAGTGTGATGCTGTGATGCTACAGCAGCAGCGACAGGAAAAGTTACGAAAACGACAGTGATAGTGTCACGTTCGTTACGATTGTCACGAACATGACGATGACCTTTTAATATATATATATATATATATATTATATATATATATATATATATTATATATATATATATATATATATATATTATATATATATATGCAAAACAACCACTATGAAAGAATAGAGAAATTCCAAGCGCTTTCGTGACTACAAATTATCAAAGAACATTGTTCCTTGTTAATGTGAGTAGTCACGAAAGCGCTTGGAATTTCTCTATTCTTTCACAGTGATTGTTTTGCATTATATATATATATATATATATATATTATATATATATATATATATTATATATATATATTATATATATATAAATATTATATATATTATATATATTTATATATAAGGGGTAAAGGAGATTTGTGTGCGAGGGGCTTGGACTTCCAGCAAGGCATGCGTGAGCGTGTTTGATAGGAGTGAATGGAGAAAATGGTTTTTAATACTTGACGTGCGTTGGAGTGTGAGCAAAGTAACATTTATGAAGGGGTTCAGGGAAACCGGCAGGCCGGACTTGAGTCCTGGAGATGTGGAAGTACAGTGCCTGCAACTCTGAAGGAGGGGTGTTAATGTTGAGTTTAAAAACTGTAGTGTTAAAGCACCCTTCTGGCAAGACAGTGATGGATGAATGATGGTGAAAGTTTTTCTTTTTCGGGCCACCTGCCTTGGTGGGAATCGGCCGGCGTGATAATAAAATAATATATATATATATATATATTTATATATTATATATATATATATTTATATATTATATATTATTTAATATTATATATATATAAAACACGTGATATTACTCGTGAAGAATAAATCACAAATGACAACATAATTTTGTCCAAGATATTTTTCCTCAGTCAGACCTCATCAGGATGAGTATTGTGCTCGTGCTTCATTCCCACGGATTTATACATCCTCTCAATCCGGCTATCTTGCAAATGACCCAGCTCTCTGAAGAGCTCTCTTCCGCTCTCTGACTTATACTCCTTAGTTAATTATAATATATGTATACAGGAAAATTTCCTATTTTCGTTACTCCTTGCTGGATATACACACTACACTTGGTCATACAGGCTGTAGTAGAGAAAGTATACGACGCTTCAGGTGTTGAGGGGGAGTTGACGAGGCTTGAGAGAATGGAAATGATTCTTAAGAGGGTGTAGACGAGACATAAAATGGTCTAGAAGAGGGCATAAGTGAGTCTAAAAGAGACATGGAAGAGTCTATTAGAGGCATAAGATGGTGTTGAAAGGGTATAAAACGGTCTAAATGGGGCGTAATTTTATTTCGAAGAGGCATAAGAGGGTGCAGAAGACACGTTAAACAGTCTAGAATGGGCATAGGAGAGTCTAGAAGAAGCATAACAGGATCTAGAAAAGATCTAAGAGAACCTAGAAGAGACCTAAGAGGGTCTACAAGAGACCTAAGAGGATCTACAAGAGACCTAAGAGGATCTACAAGAGACCTAAGAGGGTCTACAAGAGACCTAAGAGGGTCTACAAGAGACCTAAGAGGGTCTACAAGAGACCTAAGAGGGTCTACAAGAGACCTAAGAGGATCTACAAGAGACCTAAGAGGATCTACAAGAGACCTAAGAGGATCTACAAGAGACATAAGAGGATCTACAAGAGACATAAGAGGATCTACAAGAGACATAAGAGGATCTACAAGAGACATAAGAGGATCTACAAGAGACATAAGAGGGTCTACAAGAGACATAAGAGGGTCTACAAGAGACATAAGAGGATCTACAAGAGACATAAGAGGGTCTACAAGAGACATAAGAGGGTCTCAGAGACATAAGAGGGTCTACAAGAGACATAAGAGGGTCTACAAGAGACATAAGAGGGTCTACAAGAGACATAAAGGGGTCTACAAGAGACATAAGAGGGTCTACAAGAGACATAAGAGGATCTACAAGAGACATAAGAGGGTCTACAAGAGACATAAGAGGGTCTACAAGAGACATAAGAGGGTCTACAAGAGACATAAGAGGGTCTACAAGAGACATAAGAGGGTCTACAAGAGACATAAGAGGGCCTAGCAGAAACCTAAGCAAGTGTAGAAGAGACAAAACTGTTTAGAAGAGACATGAAGCCATCTTGAAGACATAAAATGGTCAATAAGAGGCATAAGAGGTTGTAAAAGAAATATAAGAGTGTCTAGAAGAGAATTAAGTAAATGTAGATGTGGCTTAAGAAAATGAAGGATTAATGGCCAAAGTGGGTCACATTTTTTTCGCAGTAGTGGGCCACTTGGCCATAAATTCCCGTACAATTTTTATATTAACAACTTGGGTAACACTGATAATAGGTTGGGCGAATACTTTTGTTAGTGGGTTTGGGTTTTGAGAAGAACGTACCTAGTATGGGCCAGTAGACCTGCTGCAGTGATCCTCGTTTCTCATGTTTAACTGTGAAAAATAACCTGTTTACTGTTGCAAGTAGTGATATATAAAATTTATTTGTCTTTGTTCGAGAGATTTTTTTCTTTAAATTTCATGCGTTCGTCCTCGGGAATTAAGATATTACATCCCAGCAAGACTGGCATCCCAGCAAGACTGGCATCCCAGCAAGACTGGCATCCCAGCAAGACTGGCATCCCAGCAAGACTGGCATCCCAGCAAGACTGGCATCCCAGCAAGACTGGCATCTCAGCAAGACTGGCATCTCAGCAAGACTGGCATCTCAGCAAGACTGGCATCCCAGCAAGACTGGCATCCCAGCAAGACTGCCATCCCAGCAAGACTGGCATCCCAGCAACACTGGCATCCCAGCAACACTGGCATCCCAGCAAAACTGGCATCCCAGCAAAACTGGCATCCCAGCAGGCCTAACATCCTCACAGAACTGACTGTTGTCTCTGCAAGATGCATTTTAAGTTGTCTGACCTAGTTCTTGTTAACATACACTTTTTCCCGTAAATACTTAGCAATCAAAATATATAAATGCTGCTAAAAAACAAGATATTTAGAAAAAAAAGGGCATTTCGCAAACCAGTGCGAGTCGCAAACCAAACTTAGAAGAACAGTGACCTTGACCCCATCGTGGCTCGGTTATCGTACGCGATCTGTTGGATTACTAGGCCCATTAATGAGGACTTATTTTCTCTACCGGGACTTTCCTTCTAGATTTAATTTTAAACCACTCTGCTGTTACTGGAATAATTTGTGAGCCATCCATCCCATTTCCTCTCTTGAAAGTCTAATACCCACCAGCACCATGTGCCAGACATGTCCTTGCGAAATTTTTTGTATATTAGTATCCCGAGAAATGGGTCCCGACCAGTTGTTTCAAACAGATGCCTTCTTGGTATAGATCTCTGTGTTCCTGTTTTCTCTCTCTGGGCATCAGATGGTCTGTTCTCTTTCATTTGTATGGCAGTGATTATTTCTTTCTCCTGTCGGCAGGATCTTTGCCCTCCTGTTCTATTCAGCATTTTAAGTGTGTCATCCTGGGTGCGGCGGAGCTAGGATTCCTCTATAGGGTGAATTGAAGTCTCGTCCGCTAGTCCCATGACTGGACAAGTACCTTGAGAAACAATTGTCGGCATAGCTTAACGCTGCCTCATGAGCCATTAATTGCAGGTCAGTAAGTTGATCTACTAGTGAATGTTTGCCATCAAGAGGAAGGTGGTCAGAAACACACTGTGGGCATCCTGTGTCCTCTGCGTAGCATGGTTGTTCAAACCGAGGGCTCGAGTCGTGCTACACTCTGGAGTTTCTCCTGGAGGAGAGGTCTGACAGAGCAGTATTTTAATCTTAGCATGCTTTATAGTGCGTATGAATGGCGTGGTCGGTCTTGTCCCTGATGGAGATAAGACTGTATACGGATGATACTGGAGTACACTACAAAGTGTCTGCGACTGAGGGTCTAACGCTGGCTTCAGGCAGAAACGGTGGCAGTTAATTTTACCCAATCGTTGTTGACAGATCCTGCTTCCTAGGTGCTACTTCTTGGCAGGACTGATGAGGCCACTCGTGGCTTCATCAGTTAAAAGCAGGTAACATTCTTGAGAATGGCGTTTGACTACGTCCTGACATGGGTTTCCCTTCTCAGGTATACCCGGAGAGAGAAGTATACCTGGAGAGGATTTCGGGGATCAACGCCCCCACGCACCGGTCTGTGACCAAGCCTCGTAGTTCACCGTGGATGCTATGCGTGTGCTAAATACTTTTAACGAAGGTGTTCTCTCAAAATACCTCGGGGTGGATCAGAGAACCAGGATCCACCTGCATGCTGCCTTATGTCATTACATGCTGGAGTGTGGTTGCAAGATCTTTTCCTGGGCCTTACTTTCTCTGTTGCAATTACTAGATCCTGTCCAACATCTAGAGATACAGCTTTAAACAGGACTATTTCATACTGTTGAGAGCTTTTGTCTTAAGTGATGTTCCCTCGGATCTTCACCTTGAGTTGAGCTTCAGCATTCTGCTTCAGTTTCAGCATATACCTGGCAAACAGCTTGCATTGCAAACCTCGCGGTGGAAAGGAAAAAGGAGCTCTGTGCCTGTCGTCAATAGCTTTCAGTGCTATTTCGAATTCATATGCGGGATGCTATCCTAGAGTGATCTCGATGTGTCCTCAGTCGGATAGCTTGCGTTGTCTCAACTTCCTGACTGAATGGTACCTTAGGTCCTCTATCTTTGTAGATACGAGCAATGCACCTTTCCTTTTAATGGTAAAGACACGGAAAGCCAGCATCCCTTCATCTTAGACCAGGGGAGAGCCAACATCCCTTCATCCTAGACAGGGAAAAGCCAGCATCCCTTTATCTTAGACAAGGGAAAGCCAACATCCCTTCATCTTAGACAAGGGAAAGCCAGCATCCCTTCAGAGACAAGAGAAAGCCAGCATCTATTCATCTTAGACAAGGGAAAGCATCCCATCAGACCAAGGAAAGCCAGCATCCCTTTATCTTAGACCAGGGAAAGACAGTGTCCCTCTATATTAAAGTCACAGGGAAGACAACACTCCACTATTAGACACAGGTTAGACAGCGCCTCCTCACGTTAGACAGCCCTCCCTCAGGTTAGACAGCACCCCTTCATGTTGCTCTGAGTTTCTCAGAAAAATCGCATGTAAAGATATCATTTACTAGTATCCTGTTAGTCAGCTTATGCAACGATCTTATCTAAAATACGCACAAATATTTTGCATGCATTTGTATCTGTATATTTATGTTTTTAACAGAACTGGGAACACCCGCCATGTTTGGCTGCAATATTATGTATCACGTGGTGGGAACCCTGCAGTGTGCTGGCACACCATTTTATATGGAAATTACATAGTGGGAACACCCTCAGTGTACACTGTAGTACCACCCACTGCGTGCGGCTACGCTAGTCTACAGGAGAGTTACAAGGTGGGAAGTCTCGTTGTGCTGATACACAATAGTATAGCAGTAGTAGTCTTATACAATAGTATAAAACTTGCTTTAAATAAACGGGGGGCTAGATATGTTGCCAATGACACTCCGTGATAGTATAGCATAGCAACAGTAGTCTTATTAATAGTATGAGACTTGCTTCGAGGGAACGAAGGCTAGATATGTTGCCTATGACACTCCATCACGCAGGACGGGTTGTATACACGAGATAATGAAATATGTCAGCCTGGGGATGCAACATGTTCTCTAGTCTGAACATTCACTTTCCCACGAATTTCAGTGAAAGCGTTTCTGCGTGCTCGAAATTTCTGTGAAACGTTGTTATACGTTATTCGCGGATATATTACGCTTGGTTATATTAACTTTGCTTAAGTTAACGTATATTAACGTATATTTGCGTATAATTACCAGACAAAAATTAATGGTGATGGCTCGCTTAAGTCTGGCAGTGCGGGGAGCATGTGGAAATTTCATTCGTGTATTTTTGAACGCATGTCCACGAATGTGGAGGACGAATTGCAGGCTGGAGTAGGAGAGTTCATAAAGTCGGTGAGGATATACTGAAGGATCTATCTATGGCTTCAACAGCTACGGCAGTTCCAGAGGCTTCAACAGCTACGGCAATTCCAGAGGCTTCATCAGCTACGGCAGTTCCAGAGGCTTCATCAGCTACGGCAGCTCCAGAGGCTTCAATAGCTACGGGAATTCCAGAGGCTTCATCAGCTACGGCAGCTCCAGAGGCTTCATCAGCTACGGTAGTTCCAGAGGCATCCTTCCAGCAGAACTGGAGTTGAAGATTCAAACCATTCATCAGAACTGGAGTTACTGTTACGTGGGCTTACCATCTCTCAGGCAAGAGAGCGAGAAGCTGGTTTCAGGTGGCATCCAGCTGGCATGTATGCTTACCTAACTGTTGTTGCAGGGGTCGAGTTATAGCTCCTGGCCTCGCCCCCCTTTACTGGTCGCTACTAGGTCCACTCTTTACCTTCTCCATGAACTTTATCATGCCTGTGTGTGTGTGTGTGTGTGTGTGTGTGTTGTGTGTGTGTTTTACTGTACGCGTGTGCGCATAGTCACCTAATTGCGGTTGCAGGGGTCGAGTCTTAGCTCCTGGCCCTGCCTCGCTGTTGGCCGCTACTGATCTCACTCTCATTTGGCTGCGTGAGCCCTACCATACCTAGTCTTAAAGTCACGTATGGATCCTGCCTCTATGTGTGTGTGTGTGTGTGTGTGTGTGTGTGTGTGTGTGTGTGTGTGTGTGTGTGTGTGTGTGTAACTTAAAACTTCGGCTTCGTCGTGACCCAAATTTTAGAAAACGAAATAAACTTCTCCCTCAGTGTAACTTCAGTCAGCTGCACTGATCCTCAGACTCTGTCCCTCTGAAATCCGATCAAGTTCCAACTTAACCAAAGTTTAACTTCATTGATGGAAGGGAAGAGCAGAGGGGAAGGGAAGAGCAGAGGGGAAGGGAAGAGCAGAGGGGAAGGGAAGAGCAGAGGGGAAGGGAAGAACAGAGGAGAAAAGTGGATTAGGAAATAGAGAACGAAAAAGGACGGAAGAAAATAGAAGAGAGAAATGGGAACAGAAGGGAAACAGAGCATGAAAGACAGGGGGGCAAAGGAATTAAAGGGAAAAAACGGGGTTAGGGGAAACAAAGGGGAGAGTTGGGGAAAGAAAGGGTAGAATAGGGAGAAAGTGGGACAAAAGGAGATTGGAGTATTTTAAGGAACCTTCAGTGTTGTCAAGATGGAAATTTTTACAGCGAATAACGTGTATCCAACGAACTAGGGGTGTAAATCACGAACTAGGTGTGTAAATCACAAACTAGGTGTGCAAATCACGAACTATGGGTGTAAATCACGAACTAGGTGTGTAAATCACAAACTATGGGTGTAAATCACGAACTAGGTGTGTAAATCACAAACTATGGGTGTAAATCACGAACTAGGTGTGCAAATCACGAACTATGGGTGTAAATCACGAACTAGGTGTGTAAATCACGAATTGTGTAAATCACGAACTAGGGGTGTAAATCACGAATTAGGGATGTAAATCACGAACTAGGGGTGTAAATAGCAAACTAGGTGTGTAAATCACGAACTAGGTGTGTATATCACGAACTAGGTGTGTAAATCACGATTTAAGGGTGTAAATCACGAATTAAGGGTGTAAATCACGAACTAGGGGTGTAAATCACGAACTAGGGGTGTAAATCACGAACTAGGGGTGTAAATCACGAACTAGGTGTGTAAATCACGAACTAAAGGTGTAAATAACGAACTAAAGGTGTAAATCGCGAACTAGGTGTGTAAATCACGAACTAGGTGTGCAAATCACGAACTATGGGTGTAAATAACGAACTAGGGGTGTAAATCACGAATTAGAGGTGTAAATCACGAACTAGTGTAAATAACGAACTAGGGGTGTAAATCACGAACTAGGGGTGTAAATCACGAATTAAGTGTGTAAATCACGAACTAGGGGTGTAAATCGCAAACTGTGTAAATCACGAACTAGGTGTGTAAATCACGAACTAGGGGTGTAAATCGCAAACTGTGTAAATCACGAACTAGGTGTGTAAATCACGAACTAGGTGTGTAAATCACGAACTAGGGGTGCAAATCACGAACTAGGGGTGTAAATCACGAACTAAAGGTGTAAATAACGAACTAGGGGTGTAAATCACGAACTAAAGGTGTAAATCGCGAACTAGGTGTGTAAATCACGAACTAGGGGTGTAAATCACGAACTAGGGGTGTAAATCACGAACTAGGGGTGTAAATCACGAACTATGGGTGTAAATCACGAACTATGGGTGTAAATCACGAACTATGGGTGTAAATCACGAACTAGGGGTGTAAATTACGAACTAGGGGTGTAAATCACGAACTAGGGGTGTAAATCACGAACTAGGTGTGTAAATCACGAACTAGAGGTGTAAATCACGAATTAGGGGTATAAATCACACGAAGTAGGGTGTAAATCACACGAACTAGGTGTGAATCACACAAACTAGGGATGTAAATCACGCGAACTAGAGATGTAAATCACATGGCATTTCATCCTGAATAAGTGTGACATACGCTAACAATTTATGATTTACTAAACTTATTTCTGTAAATTATTGCAAGGACGACTAAACAGAGTAAATTTGTGGACTTTTGCTCCTCAGATCAACAAGTCAAAAATTTTTTTCACCCAGAAAATATTCAACCAATATAAACTATGTATATAATTTTCTCTACAACCAAATGGCGAGACATGTGCAATATTGAGAAAGCGTTTCGCCCACCAGTAGCTTCTTCAGTCCATTTCAGAATTGAAATAAACTATATATGTTGCATTGTACAGCATGCCTCAGCCAGTCATGTGTCAGGCAGTCATGCCTCAGCCAGTCATGTGTCAGGCAGTCATGTGTCAGGCAGTCATGCCTCAGCCAGTCATGTGTCAGGCAGTCATGTGTCAGGCAGTCATGCCTCAGCCAGTCATGTGTCAGGCAGTCATGCCTCAGCCAGTCATGTGTCAGGCAGTCATGCCTCAGCCAGTCATGTGTCAGGCAGTCATGTGTCAGGCAGTCATGCCTCAGCCAGTCATGTGTCAGGCAGTCATGCCTCAGCCAGTCATGTGTCAGGCAGTCATGCCTCAGCCAGTCATGTGTCAGGCAGTCATGCCTCAGCCAGTCATGTGTCAGGCAGTCATGCCTCAGCCAGTCATGCGTCAGGCAGCCATGCCTCAGCCAGTCATGCCTCAGCCAGTCATGTGTCAGGCAGTCATGCCTCAGCCAGTCATGTGTCAGGCAGTCATGCCTCAGCCAGTCATGTGTCAGGCAGTCATGCCTCAGCCAGTCATGCCTCAGCCAGTCATGGGGTCAGGCAGTCATGCCTCAGCCAGTCATGTGTCAGGCAGTCATGCCTCAGCCAGTCATGTGTCAGGCAGTCATGCCTCAGCCAGTCACGTGTCAGGCAGTCATGCCTCAGCCAGTCATGTGTCAGGCTACCCGTCATGCGTCAGGCCAGTCATGTGTCAGGCAGTCATGCCTCAGCCAGTCATGTGTCAGGCAGTCATGCCTCAGCCAGTTCATGTGTCAGGCAGTCATGCCTCAGCCAGTCATGTGTCAGGCAGTCATGCCTCAGCCAGTCATGTGTCAGGCAGTCATGCCTCAGCCAGTCATGTGTCAGGCAGTCATGCCTCAGCCAGTCATGTGTCAGGCAGTCATGCCTCAGCCAGTCATGTGTCAGGCAGTCATGCCTCAGCCAGTCATGTGTCAGGCAGTCATGCCTCAGCCAGTCATGCCTCAGCCAGTCATGTGTCAGGCAGTCATGCCTCAGCCAGTCATGTGTCAGGCAGTCATGCCTCAGCCAGTCATGTGTCAGGCAGTCATGCCTCAGCCAGTCATGCCTCAGCCAGTCATGTGTCAGGCAGTCATGCCTCAGCCAGTCATGTGTCAGGCAGTCATGCGTCAGGCAGTCATGCCTCAGCCAGTCATGTGTCAGGCAGTCATGCCTCAGCCAGTCATGTGTCAGGCAGTCATGCCTCAGCCAGTCATGTGTCAGGCAGTCATGCCTCAGCCAGTCATGTGTCAGGCAGTCATGCGTCAGCCAGTCATGTGTCAGGCAGTCATGCCTCAGCCAGTCATGTGTCAGGCAGTCATGCCTCAGCCAGTCATGCCTCAGCCAGTCATGTGTCAGCCAGTCATGCCTCAGCCAGATATGCCTCAGTCATGCCTCAGTCATGCCTCAGCCAGGTATGCCTCAGTCACGTAGATAAATGGTTCAGAGAACCGACAAGGTGATGAATTAGACATGTGCAACACATGGGTGTCCTTATTGAGGAAACTTGTCGCTGCACATCAATCTTAAACAAAGATTGATGGACTGAGCACAACAACTCCAGGCTGAGGGACTGATTACCTCAAACTCCTTCTGATCTTCGAGAATTCTTTGTTTAGGACTGATATACCAGATTTCTATTTGTCCAGCTGTTCCACCATGGGCATTCCTGGGTTCGTTGCTGTTTCTAGTTTATATGAATGACGTGAGAGAAGGGATAGATTCAGAGGTGTCTCTGTTTGTAGACGATGTGAAGCTAATGAGAAGAATACAATTGGACGAAGATCAGGTAAACTTGTAAGGAGATCTGGACAGGCTGCAAGCCTGGTCTGACAAATGGCTCCTGGAGTTTAACTCCAGAAAATCCAGAGTCAAAGTTAGGCGAAGGACAAAGAAGACCGCAGACAGAGTACAGCCTGGGAGGTCAAAGGCTGCAAAACTCACTCAGGGAAAAGGATATTGGAGTGAGCATCACACCGAGCACATCTGAGACGCACATCAACCAAATAACTGCTGCAGCATATTGGTGCCTTGCAAACCTAAGGATAGCGTTTTCTCCATTAAGTAAGGAGTCAATCACCACACTGTACATCGTGTACGTCAGGCCCATACTGGAATATGCAGCACCAGTATGGAACCCACACCTGGCCAAACACGTCAAGAAATTAGAAAAGTGCAAAAGTTTACAACAAAACTAGTCCCGGAGCTAAGGAGGGGTTATGCGACATCAACCTGACGACACTGGAGGACAGGAGGGATAGAAGGGAACATAACGACATATAAAATGCTGAGAGGAATTGACAAGGTGGGTAGCGACAAAGATGGATAGGGACAAGGGTCACAAATGGAAGTTGAAAACTCAGACGAGTCACAAGGATGTTAGGAAATACTTCTTCAGAGTTGTCAGGAAGTGGAACAATCTTGCAGAGTGATGTAGTGAGGCAGGATCTATATATAGCTTTAAGAAGAGGTACGATAAAGGTCCTGGAGCAGGGGAGAGTGGTCCTAGTAGCGACCAGCGAAGAGGCGGGGCCAGGAGCTATGAATCAATCCCTGTAACCACAACTAGGCAAGTACGAGCGCACGCAAACCGCTCGCACAAACTGATGTCCGTGTACACGTACAAGGTAATCGTCATTAAGATGTTATCGTCTCTGAACTCAGATGATCGATAACCTCCCAACATTATTTTTACTGTCATTTTTCATTGTTCTGACTGTTTCCCTTCAGCATCTTTGTTGTCATTAACACGACATGGTTGATTATAGATCTATCATGGTAAGTACCACACGATTATAGATCCGTCATCATTATAACATGGATCCATATTGGCAATATTTTAACAGACATGCGTTTTATCTTAATTAAGTTATTTCTGTCTATTATCTATTATGATGTCATATCTCGTGTCATTTTCTGAGCCATTGATATGTAGGAGTCGTGGTAGTGAGTGTTTGTATAATATTTTGAACTTCTGGTCTGTTGAAGTCGTGGTAGTGTGCGTTTGTATATTCTGAAGCTCTGGTCTGTTGAAGTCGTGGTAGTGTGTGTTTGTATATTCTGAAGCTCTGGTCTGTTGAAGTCGTGGTAGTGTGTGTTTGTATATTCTGAACCTCTGGTCTGTTGAAGTCGTGGTAGTGTGCGTTTGTATATTCTGAAGCTCTGGTCTGTTGAAGTCGTGGTAGTGTGTGTTTGTATATTCTGAAGCTCTGGTCTGTTGAAGTCGTGGTAGTGTGTGTTTGTATATTCTGAAGCTCTGGTCTGTTGAAGTCGTGGTAGTGTGTGTGTTTGTATATTCTGAACCTCTGGTCTGTTGAAGTCGTGGTAGTGTGCGTTTGTATATTCTGAAGCTCTGGTCTGTTGAAGTCGTGGTAGTGTGTGTTTGTATATTCTGAAGCTCTGGTCTTTGAAGTCGTGGTAGTGTGTGTTTGTATATTCTGAACCTCTGGTCTGTTGAAGTCGTGGTAGTTTGCGTTTGTATATTCTGAACCTCTGGTCTGCTGAAGTCGTGGTAGTGTGCGTTTGTATATTCTGAAGCTCTGGTCTGTTGAAGTCGTGGTAGTGTGTGTTTGTATATTCTGAAGCTCTGGTCTGTTGAAGTCGTGGTAGTGTGCGTTTGTATATTCTGAAGCTCTGGTCTGTTGAAGTCGTGGTAGTGTGTGTTTGTATATTCTGAAGCTCTGGTCTGTTGAAGTCGTGGTAGTGTGCGTTTGTATATTCTGAAGCTCTGGTCTGTTGAAGTCGTGGTAGTGTGTGTTTGTATATTCTGAAGCTCTGGTCTGTTGAAGTCGTGGTAGTGTGTGTTTGTATATATTCTTGAAGCTTCATGGTATGTTGAAGTCTGGTGTGAGTGTGTGTGTTGTGATATTCTGAACCTCTGGTCTGTTGAAGTCGTGGTAGTGTGCGTTTGTATATTCTGAAGCTCTGGTCTGTTGAAGTCGTGGTAGTGTGTGTTTGTATATTCTGAAGCTCTGGTCTGTTGAAGTCGTGGTAGTGTGTGTTTGTATATTCTGAACCTCTGGTCTGTTGAAGTCGTGGTAGTGTGCGTTTGTATATTCTGAACCTCTGGTCTGCTGAAGTCGTGGTAGTGTGCGTTTGTATATTCTGAACCTCTGGTCTGTTGAAGTCGTGGTAGTGTGTGTTTGTATATTCTGAACCTCTGGTCTGTTGAAGTCGTGGTAGTGTGTATTTGTATATTCTGAACCTCTGGTCTGTTGAAGTCGTGGTAGTGTGCGTTTGTATATTCTGAACCTCTGGTCTGTTGAAGTCGTGGTAGTGTGCGTTTGTATATTCTGAACCTCTGGTCTGTTGAAGTCGTGGTAGTGTGCGTTTGTATATTCTGAACCTCTGGTCTGTTGAAGTCGTGGTAGTGTGCGTTTGTATATTCTGAACCTCTGGTCTGTTGAAGTCGTGGTAGTGTGTGTTTGTATATTCTGAACCTCTGGTCTGTTGAAGTCGTGGTAGTGTGTGTTTGTATATTCTGAAGCTCACGAAACTGTCTACTCACTCACAGTTTCATAAATATTGTCCTGACATTATAGCCTTTGTTGAAACATTATTTGACGAAAGGACTCAGGAAAATTTTCCTAAAAATACTGCTATGCCTTATGGATGAGGCGAGACAGGCAAGGTCATGGAGATGGCACTTCCATATACCTTAATAAGTGTACATGCCCAGCATCTTGAGGTTGCTATTGCTGATCACCTGGGAATATTCGCTAGGCCAGACACGGACCTGGTATCCTGTTAACATCCTGATAGATAATGCTGATCCCCTTCTGCTTCAACGTTAATTTCATGATATTATAGTTGTTGGTAGCCAACAGATTTGACGACCTCCTTGTAGCCTTTGACATAAAAAACCGTGAAGATTTTCCTACTCGTATCTTCGTCTTCTCCCTTAACCAAGTAATGAGTGATCAGTCTCAAGGTACAGACATGTGTAAGCCTCGTGGTTATGGAGGCTCATTCGAGTACAAGACTGTCTCTATAACACTGAAGCTTCCAGCAGACCGACGTGAAGCATCATTTCGCACACCCTGGCTGTGGGAGATAGAAAACTAGCCGTCCCTTAGATGGGAGTTTGCGGCCACCGAAGAGAATATTCTTTTTCACGATGACATTAATAACTATGTGAGTGAGTTCTTTAAGCATATCCTTAATCTCCAGCATAAGTTGTAGTATGTAATAATCACGAACAAGCCTCTTTATGGATACAACGGCTCGGACTCCTTATTCCCTTTGCGACATTGAAAGGTCTTGAGAACGTGTTGGCTGCAACACGAAAGGCCTAGAGTTATCATTCAACTTCTCTGTGTGGTTGTTCTGCAGTTGTAATATGTAACGAAGTCTCCAGAGCAGCCTTGGTCTATCGTTGCCAGGACACAAGGCTTGGAGAAGATACAAGAGGCACCCTGCAACAGAAACCTGCACAGGTAAGCCTGTTGGAAGAATTCCAAAATAGGGCAATGTTTAGGTGGGAAGCTGACACAAAAATAAAATTGGCATCAGTAAGAGTGGGGTCCAAAACGTGGTGATCCTTGGTCAAGGTCCAGCAAGGATAGTCACCTGAGGACATTATTCCAACTTTCAATTGACAGGATGGGAAACTCTTGCTATTATCAATCAAGAAAAAGTTGATCTCCTTGCTGAACATTTTCCTGCTAAAATACAAGTTCCTGATCCAGTTTGAGAACCTCCACTGCTAGCCGAGAGGATTGCGTCAGAATTGTTTGATATGATAGTAAGACAGGAAGAGGACTATCACGTCATGTCCTTAAATTCGTGGAACAACAAGGCTGTGGGCTCAGACAAGTTGCGCCCAAGATGGCTGACTAGATGCGTTGACCAGAGGGCATCACTTCTGTAACACATGATCTATGCCTAACAGGGGTTAAATGGCCGTTTTGGTGGAAAGAGGCAAGTGTAGTCCCTGTTTTTTTAACCTTAATTTTTAGTGGGGTGGGCTGGTAAGCCAGTGGAAGGCCTCGGTCAGGTGACCAAAAGCTTCAGTGGCGAGTCATGATTTGACCTGGACCCACGTCAGGAAATAATTGTCCGGTTTCCTGACAAATCTTACTTAACCTAACCTAGTTCCTGTTCACAAAAACTTAAGAGCCGTGCGACAACCATCTACTACAGACCAGCGTCACTTCAGTCACTGGTAAAATTTATAAGACAATTTGACTGCAAGCAGCAGCATTTTTTTTGATTAGCTTCTTTCTGACCATCAATATGGCTTTAAAAAAGATCACTCTGCATCTGACCTATTAAACCTTTCCACTTTGGGACATCTGTCACCAGATAAATCCAAGATCAGTGTGTAGCATCACTGGGCCTTCCTGGTGCCTTCGATCTTGTGTGACTCCAGGAACTCTTGTCAATACTGCCAGCACTTGGAGCCTCTGGCTCTGCACTACACCTCTTTACAGACATTATGGGGAGCGCTAAACCCGTAGGGATTATACAGAGCCTCTGGAGAGGGGGGGGATGGAAGGCTTTTCAGGCTTAATTCAGAGAAGTGAAGAACTTATACAGTTCCCTAGACCAAGAACCCCCCCCCCACCACCACCAGCATCAACGACCCCTTGAGTAAAGTCAATTGAATAAATGAAATCTATGTCCCACAGCATATTACTACCTAATCCCGTTTCCTATTTTCTGCATCATAAACAAAAAGATTTTCTTATTTATATGCTATATTTGGAGTGAATAAAATTGATATCACATCGTGGCATAAATATATTAACAAATTGTTACTTAGTTTTATATATTACTAAACTTTCACTGTCTAAATAAAGGTATATATTCTTTGCTGTCAGAAATATGTAATATGCGAGCTGCTTCAAGGCTGCATGTACTTACAGCCGCTTGAGTAACGTGAGGGACGACTTACACGAGACGAGGTCGGTAAGAGTTGTTTGCTGGTGAAGTGAGGTGACTTATTTAAGTCAGCCACTGGAACACCAGTGTGCAAATAAGCAAGATAGAGGGATAGCAGCAGAAAGGTAGGAAAAGAGGGGAATAAGCGGAAGGAAGGAGAGTTTGAGGGGAAGACTGAGGAAGATAATGGGGGGAGAGAGAGAGAGTGTGTGTGTACCGCCACACAGGTACAATCATCACCACCCTGACAGACACACACGAGAGTCAATCACGCGTGCATAGACATGAAAAAAATTAATAAAAATAAGAACCTTTGTATTACCGCCGTCACCTTTCTACCCGAGACCCTCAACTATATACCGCATTAATTTACTGTTCTCTCCCTTTCTCATATATATATATATATTATATATATATATATATATATATATATATATATATATATATATATATATATATATATATATATATATATATATATAAAATGTGTGTGTGTGTGTGTGTGTGTGTGTGTGTGTGTGTGTGTGTGTGTGTGTGTGTGTGTGTGTGTGTGTGTGTGTGTGTGTGTGTGTGTGTGTGTGTGCGCGCGGCGGCGGCGCGCGCGCGCGCCAAACAACCACACTCATACTTGATAATGTCAGAAGTCACGAAAACGCTTGGAATTTCGCTATTTTTTCTCAGTGGTTGTTCTGCATATTGTGATATCACCTTTTATTGTGATTTTATTGCATCCAGTATTGGGCCCCTGCATAGGCGGGATGGGACATACACAGATGACATGAGTGAGATATTCAAGTCCCAATATGACTCAGTGTTCAGTGAGAAGCTGCCCAGACTAAGGCTCGACAATCCTTATGAATCTTTTATGAACGAGACCCAAAATTTGGTCATCTCGAAAATCTCGGATATTATCCTACCACAAGACTTTGAAATGGCAAAAAATAACATGCCCATGCACTCTGCCCCAGGCCCAGACTCATGGAACTCCGTGTTCCTCAAGAACTATGCGTGTGCCATCAGCATTCTATGGAGAAGAAGCATGGACACACGGGTTATCCCACACTCACTAAAAACAACAGACATAGCCCCACTCTACAAAGGGGGCAGTAAAGCAATTGCAAAGAACTACAGACCGATAGCACTAACATCCCATATCATAAAAATCCTTGAAAGGGTTCTAAGAAGCAAGATCGCCAACCACCTAGATACCCATCAGTTACATAACCCAGGGCAACACGGGTTTAGAGCAGGTCGCTCCTGCCTGCCCCAGCTACTGGACCACTATGACAAGGTCCTGGATGCTGTAGAGGATGAATAAAATACAGATGTAGTATACACAGACTCTACAAGAGCCTTCGACAAGTGTGACCATGGTGTAATAGCGCACAAAAAGCGTGATAAAGGAATAACAGGCAAAGTTGGTAGACGGATCTACAACTACCTGACAGTAAACAGTAAACATACTATGGAACAAAATCTCCTCTCCAGGCTGAGGGACTGACCACCTCAAGACTACGTGTTCAAGGGTGATGGGCAGTTGCATCGTCTTCACATCTCTTTTGCTTCTACCAGCTTTTCTGTAGTCGACTGAAGAAGCCTACTGTGTAGGCGAAACGTTTCGAAATAAAGACACGTAACTGTTGCATATGTCTTACCTAACAAAGTACTGCATACTCTGATGTAGGGTTTACAGTGTCGAATACTGCAGTGGACAGAGATAATGTTTATATGTGCATTAAGATCACAGTAAACAGGTGATACAATATGCAGAACAACCACTGTGAAAAAATAGTGAAATTCCAAGCGATTTCGAGACTTCTCACATTATTAAGGAATTGTAAAAACAAAATATCAACGGGAAGGCATGTAAGGGCAAGACTACACCTCACAGTCACGTCACAACACCCGACTTTGTCACAATGAACTGATACTCTACCCAAGCATTAAGATTTTTTACTTGTCTAATGTATCTTAAATTCTTGCGTAATACAACTTTCTCAGTCTTTTGAAAATTAATTGGATGGTTAAAATATCCCACATGAATAAACAGAGCATTAGAATCTTGTCCACTTCTAATGCTATATTTATGTTGCTTTAATCTTAGTTCAAGACTTTTACCAGTTTGACCGTAATAAACCTTATCACATATTTGACAAGCTTATTGCAGTCAAACTTAAGCCATTAAAAAGTGCTACCCCAAACAAGGGTAATCAGGAGGTGATCAACACTCAGTGAACCAAGGTCAACGCTGCGAAGGAAAGCCATTCAGGCGTAATCGCTTTACCAGGCCTGGAGAGGGGTAATTACCCTTTCCCAGGCTGGTAAAGGGTTAATTAAACATATATTTCAAGCCATGTGATAAATGGTTTAAAACCGACAAGTTAAAGATTGAGACACTTATGCAACATATGGGAATCTTTATTGACGAAACGTTTCGCCACACAGTGGTTTCATCAGTCCTTACAAAGGAGAATGGTGAAAAACAGGAGGACTTTGATGTAATCAGTCCCTCAGCCTCGAGTCGATGTAATCGACTCAAGGCTGAGGGACGTTCCTTCAATATAGATTCCCATACGTTGCTTAAGTGTCTCGGTCTTCAAACAGAGAACTGAAGACTCGTGGCATGTAATTGGCCCAGCCACTTAGTGGCACAACATGGAGATTGCTGCACGCCAGGACCACAGTTCGAGTCCCGACTCTTTCGTCTGTTCATGCAATGTCTATATGACTTGAAAAATAGCCTCGTTAGAGAGAAACTGTCTAATCAAGACTTTTTTCTGTAATTTGTGTCTTCATACAATCTGTCCATAGTCGAGGAAAAAAATAATTTATGTTAAGCGCTAAACCCATGTGGGCCATTTAGCGCAAGACGTGGTGGAGGCTCGATCCTCCGTATACTGAGCGCGAGACAGATGCGCTTCTTAGTCAAGGAGTAATATGTGATGGTGACTATCAGACACCAGATTTAATCCCACAATATCTGATCATTTAAACTCTTACTACCACATTATTGTACCAGTGAATGCATGAACAAGCAGTACAACTCAGCACTGACAATATGGAACACAAGTGTTGAAAATGGTATAAAATACCGAGCAGTTTATGATTAAGAAATGTGCAACAGTTGACTGTCTTCACTCTTGATACGTCTCGCCTACATAATAGACTTTTTCAGTCAAATACAGAAGAATGAGGATAATGGAATCAGTCCCATGGAGCCGAATTCTTCTCCAGGCTGAGGGACTGACCACCTCAAATACTATTTGTCCAAGGTTACTGGACTGATTACATCTTTTAATTACAACACTTGCTACTTTTGTATTTGACTGAAGAAGTCTACTGTGTAGGCGAAACGTCTCAAGAATACAGATACCCAACTGTTGCATGTGTGTCTTGATCATCAATCTCTCTCTTATTGCAACCTCGTGTGTGTGTTACAGCTCTTGTCTCGTACCCATATGCAAATGATCTTACCACGTCACCCAGTTCCTGGTTAATCCTCTGCCAGCCTCCCACACTAGTCCCCGTCAACCCATAATACATCCCCCGCTCATCTCACCCCACAACCATCACTCCCCAGTCCACATATTTCACATATCCACCACCTCCACACTCCCACACCCTCATTAATTTCCTCTCTGCCCTCTTTCTCTTCATACCACTCATCCTTCCAATCACTCGTCCTCCCCACCACTCGTCCTCCCCACCACTCGTCCTCCCCACCACTCGTCCTCCCCACCACTCGTCCTCCCCACCACTCGTCCTCCCCACCACTCGTCCTCCCCACCACTCGTCCTCCCCACCACTCGTCCTCCCCACCACTCGTCCTCCCCACCACTCGTCCTCCCACCACTCGTCCTCCCCACCACTCGTCCTCCCCACCACTCGTCCTCCCCACCACTCGTCCTCCCCACCACTCGTCCTCCCCACCACTCGTCCTCCCCACCACTCGTCCTCCCCACCACTCATCCTCCCCACTCAAAAACATTACAAGTGACATGAAATTAACCCCCCTAATTCGAACCGGCTTTAAACCCACGATAATTTTTCAAATTAACGATTTCGATGTATGTGTACTCACGTAGTTGTGGTTGCAGGGGTCGAATCACAGCTGGCCCCGCCTCTTCACTGGCCGCTACTGAGTCACTCTCCCTGCACCTCTTCTTAAAGCTATGACTGGATCCTGCCTCCACTACATCACTTCCCAGAATATTCCACTTCCTGACAACTCTGTGACTGAAGAAATACTTCCTAACATCCCTGTGATTCATCTGAGTCTTCTACTTCCAACTGTGTCCCCTTGTTGCTGTGTCCCATCTCTGGAACATCCCGTCTCTGTCCACCTTGTGAATTCCTCTCAGTATTTTATATGTCGTTATCATGTCCCCCCGTATCTCTCCTGTCCTCCAGTGTCGTCAGGTCGATTTCCCTTAACCTCTCCTCGTAGGACATACCTCTTAGCTCTGGGACTAGTCTTGTTGCAAGCCTTTGCACTTTCTCTAGTTTCTTTACGTGCTTGGCTAGGTGTGTGTGTGTGTGTAGGTGTGTGGGTGTGTGGGTGTGTGTGGGTGTGTGTGTGGGTGTGTGTGTGTGGGTGTGTGTGGGTGGGTGTGTGGGTGTGTGGGTGGGTGTGTGGGTGGGTGTGTGGGTGTGTGGGTGGGTGTGTGGGTGTGTGGGTGGGTGTGTGGGTGGGTGTGTGGATGGGTGGGTGTGTGGGTGGGTGTGTGGATGGGTGGGTGTGTGGGTGGGTGGGTGTGTGTGGGTGGGATTTATTTTTTTAGGTTTTGCCTCCCATATCCACCCTATATCCATCCTGTGGATGACAGCACGAGAGCATATGGATGCACAAAAGGCCTAGGACCTAGGGTTACTAGGAGTACATCTGGATTCATATCCACAATTATCTTACCTGTTGCAAGCAAATTTAATATATTTAATATATTTTGTATCTTTTCATTAATATATCTTAACATATCACGTAGGTTATTATACTATCACTATATTCCTCAATAAGTGGACAATTAAGTGCATAGTATTCAGTGATCACAGGGTTGGCCTTATACTTTGATCATCTGTGTGTCTGCCAAACTGCCAGAAGTATTTGTAACCAAGCCTAAGCCTGGCCACTACAATATCAGTCGGTTCACATTGCAAGTTGCTCCATAGATAAGTATTATCTACGTTCATGGCATGCTTCTCATTGCATGTAACATTCACCTTCATTACTTTTATCTTATTATACATGATGCCAGACACAGACACACCAAAGTTATATTTTGCATTTTTAGGTGGCTCCTGCCCTGGTGGCGAAAGCTCTCGCTTCACACGCTGAGGTTCAGGTTCGATTCCCGGCTGGGTGGAAACATTGGGCGTGTTTTCTTACACCGATTTTCGATGTTTACCCATCAGTAAAATGGATGTTAGTCGAGTGGTGTGGGTCGCATCCTGCGACAAAATGACCTAAATTGCCCGAAATCTCTGATTAACAAGCGGCTTTCTATATAGTAGTGTCATTGATGTCAGCTAGGACTGTATGCTTTGTACATGTACTTGTAAAAATAATTATTATGATTATTATTAATTTTTATTACATATTATTACATGTACTTGTAAAAATAGTTATTATCTATTATTATTTTCTATTATCTACTATTATCTAGTTATTATTATTATTATCTACTTTATCAAAAAGAAGTAATTCAATGAGTGATGGAATCCTTAAAATTTGTACACTAATTCTTTTTTCTCCGATTTTTGAGTATCTCTGCCTGGCTTCTCCAGTGAGCCTATTCTTTGAGTCAATATGCGAGTTAAGAGCCTTTAGTGGTGACAGAGTAATAAGCAGCGTCGAGCCCTCTGTCCTAAGTTAAATTTAGTGTCATTATGATGGCAAACAATTCAGCTTGCAGTGTAGACGCTTAGTTAACACTTACGATTAACTGAGCATGGCTGTTAAAGTTCATATTAAGAAAGATGGTAACAAGAGCAGACGCAGCCCTGCCAGCAGACTCCTGCCTAGATCCTTCAGTATACATAACTTGTCATAATTTATTACAAACAGCTAAGTGAGAAATTTCTTTTTGTACAGTTGTCTTTGTAAGTGATTTAGGGAAGACATCACTAGTGATGAGCTTCTAGTGAGGTCTTTCAGATATTTGATATTAAATAAACACAACTTCCCTGGAGGGGATAAATACTCTTCTTCTATACAGAGATACAGATGACTCACCAAATCGTAATGACACGATTGCAAACCATACCACGGGCGGGGTTACAACCAGCGTCGGTCTGGAGTTTTGTGACACTGATCGCGGGCTCTAATCCCGCCCGTGGTATGGTTTAGAGATATAGTTCGTGCGAGTTAAAAAGCATAATGCAATTGCATGTTTTCGCATCCCATTTAGATCTATGTTTATTCCTTTTAGAAATTTAGTAAGTTTTGTAAGACAGTGTCGGGTTTAAATTTCTATTATTCCAGTACTAAGAAAAGTTAAAAATGCGTCAGTGATACTAGGAACACAAATTTCCTTTCCTCGTATAAGAACCCTGGTTAGTTTTTAGGGCCCCCAAGGTGATTAGTACAAAATGGATTTGGGACTTGTCGAGTTAGTCATTATGAATGAAAAATGTTGATTCACCGTTCAGATTTAAAGAATTTTTATAGAGTAAGAAAACAATAGTTCCCGCAGCGTACAGGATAGTTCCCGTCGTATGCGTCACTTGACAGCTACCGCCGAAGGGTCATTTGAGATTCGCCGTATGCGTCATTGATGGGTCATTGCATTTTGAACAGGAATGCACAATGCTTTTAAAAAGTTTAAAAACCAACAAGTTGAAGAATGGGAACTGTTAAAACTTTGGGGACGTTTCGCCAGCCAGGGGTTCATCAGTCATAAGAGAGAACGGGGGAAAGATGAGGGATGTTTACTTCAAACCCCCTCACCTTCCCTTTCTTCTCTGTATTGGACTGGGGAAGTCACTGGTGGGAAAAACATTTCGAAAATAAAGTTTCCCAAATGCTTCACAAGGTCATTCGTTACCTGGCATTTATAAAAAACGTGAAGAAACGGGTTTTAATTCTTCGCCCCTTTTTGGAGGAGGCCTGGTCACAAAAAGGGCCCCGCGGGGGCGTTGACCCCGGAAAACTCTTCCGGAAAACTCCAGTGGCAGCCGTCCACAGGAGCTGCAGGCTGCATTTCCCCCCGAGCCATGCCAGACGTTGACTTCATCTCCTTATTAAATAATTTGCAACTGACAATTCAAAAAAAAATCTGTTGTATGTTGTTTTCAATGTTTTAAAAGGGAATTTTTATTTTTTTTTTGTTTTGACGCGATAAAAAATGTTAAAATAGAAATCTGATGGGGGTACGATGTAGGGGGTATTACTGTCGTCACGACCCCCGCCACTGTTGGCACTGCGGGTCGCTAACCTCGAGTTAAATCCTATGTAATAGCACGTTTGTCTGTGCCCCCAGCTTTTTCAAACGAGCTCACCCCTTTTTCCCATTGGCTGAAAAGTACTTCCTTTTTCCCTATGTTTTTCATCTGTGTCTCTGTTTTCACTTACGTTTTTGCGCCTTGTTTTGCTCACTGTGACTGGGAAAAAAAAAAAACCCAAATAACCGACTTTTGGACTCCAGCTTTGACGACGCTTCGGTCCGATTTGGACCACTCACACTTACATTGTGTGCAGGGCCAGTTTAAGAAGTCCCCGGGCCCTGGGGCTATTAGTTTGGCGGGGCCCCTTTGGTTTTTAGGGTAAGGAAGCGCCCTTCCGCTTGGGGGGTGGGGGGGGGGGTGTCGGTGTGAGCCTTGTTTAAGGTCTAATTAAATACATTCTGGCTTTTAGTTTAAAAATTTAATAGGGAAAGAATAAAGAACCAAAAACCCATTTCCCAAACACCCATTATAACTATTTTGAAAAATCATGCTTTTTTTAAAGGAAAAAATAAAGACGCTAGATTACTAGATTAGGCTTTTAAAGTAGTGACATCATGAAAACTATTATATTCAGCATAACCACTACAGCACTATTTTTTTCCTTTAAAATCACTGACCTTATTTTTATCATTGATATGCATAAGACTATCAAATCTATAAACTAAAGAAAAAGTAAAAATTGGGTTATATTCAAGGCACTTCTTAAAAAAATTTTTTTCTGGATTTCAATTGGCAAAATCATCAATTATATTTGAAAATTAAATTTTTCTTTTTAGATCAGATCAATGGTAACAAGGCTGGTTAACAATTTGTCTTGGCTCTTGTTGAAGGAGCGGGTTTTTCACTCTTTCAAAAACGAAAATGCTTTTCCCCCCTTTCCGTTAGTAGCGGGAAAGTGTTGGTAAGGCGATAACTATGTAAACATTGGGGAGGTTTCTGGTACCTGCATTTTTTTAAATGTTTCAAAAGCGCTGGGGCGCAATTTTTAGGTGGAGCTTTAATCTGATTCATATACCAAAAAAAAATGAACTATTTTTCAACTCATGTGTCTGAACACTGTAAAAGGTTTTGTTGCAACTTTAAAAAATGCAGCTTCTTCAATTTCTGATTGGCATAGTAGTAATTTTGAACAAATCCAAACTTGTCTTGAGATTTGGTGTTTTTCTTTTCTTTTCACCAAATTCTGTAATCAGTGAATCCGAATGACGAAGTATGTAGCTGTTTTTCATTTCTCCCTTTGGTGCAACCATTTCTTTGTCGGGCTCTTCAAAATTGCGTTTCCTCTTCCTTTGACCGTGATGTACCCCGGGGTTTACTGTGTCTTTACCAGCAGTTTAGTTTTTCTCTTCAAACATTTCAAAAGCTTCATCATTGCGAAGTGGTTTAAAAAATTCCACAAAACCCTGCATAAGGTTAGCCAAGTAGCCTTTCATTTCAAATTTTTCTGAACCCCGTCTTGTTCGTGGCATTTAACCTTCCAGATATAGTCCCAAAGCCACAGGTAAGGCCAATTCAAAATTTCCAATTTTGATGCTAAGCTGGCTGTTTTTCGCTTTTGTAGTTGCTGCTGGTCTTCTTCCTCTGCTTTTTGGATCAAAGAGAACGTATTTCCCCCAAAGCTGTCTTTCAAAGCTTTTGTTGCATCTGCTGCGCTGACCCCTTTGTTGTTGAAAATGATTGTGACATCTCCATGAAGGGTTTTAACTTGAGTATACTCCACCGATGCTTTTGGAAGCAAGAAAAAAAAAAAAGGGTGCTTGTAAAAGCCCAAAAAATGAAATGAGCGCAAAACTCCGCAGCCATGACCCAAAGATTAAGAGAATATGCTGAGCAGGGCACTATTCAGCAGTGGGTTGTTTTGCTTGTACGGGCTTGCAATCCTTTTTATTTCCCCGACATGTTACTTCCCTTTTGTCGTAGCTCGGGCCCACGGCAATCCAAAATAGGAGTCATTTTAAAGGGTATCCAGAACTACATTCATCATTGTTTCTCCATATGGCCTGAAAAGAGGAATGAATTTTATAAAGCGCTCTACGGTTACCATGACCCCCCAAACGAACAATGAATGCATTTGATCTGTAATAAAATTCGGTGTTGAATCTACACTTATTGCAAAGTTTTTTGCATTTTTTCACAGCGCTTTGTTTTGGGGCCCCTTCTTAGTCATCAGTTCAATAAATTCATTGCAATAGTAGTGAAGTAAGATACGGTGCCTCTTCTGCATTCCCAAGGCGTTTCTGACACATGATTTGTAGGAATGGTCGAATTGTGCTAACAGTTCTTACCCCTGGGAAAAAATTGCCTTGTTTTCCGAACCCAAAACCTCATTTTCTCCACGGAAAGCAAGTCCTTTTTTGAGCTAGAATTTTACAACGCAACAACTCTTTTTGAACTTTTTTAATAAGTGCGCTTTTTTCGTTTTTATTTTCCAAATGGAATCCAATAAGCCTTTTTTTTGTGCAGAAAAAAAATGGCTTCCTCCTTGGTTTTTTTTTTTCCTTTTTTTTTTTTTTTTTTATATTACCCCTGTTGGATTTTTTTTTTGTTTCTAAATCACTTTTTGGTTTCAGAGGGATACCTCCCAGGGATCTTTTCCAGTTTCTGAATTTGCAAGCTTCCCATAAAACTGATGCTTTAAACAACGCGACTTCCACATCATAAATTTTTGGATTTCCTAAATCAATGTTCGGTTTGACTGAAGTTTTCTGCAATGAAAGCATTGCGTAGAATCTGGGATTACATTTGGCCATGAGGCAGGATCTTTTAAAACAAATCCTGTGGATGAAAAAGTCCGGAGACAATGGAGGAGACACAAAAGAAGTAGAGCTGGCTGAGAAAAAAAATTGGAGGGAGGGCTTCCCGTATGATCGACGTATCTTCAGTTCAATGTACTGGTAACATCAGAAACTGTTTTCGTGAGCTGTCTGTGATCTTTCTGCAAGCTTCCTACTCTTTTTTTTTTTCTTTCTTTTTGAATTTTCTTCTTTCTTTTTTGTGACCCCCCTGATAAGAACGTCCAACATTCACGTTCCGGATGCCATAATGGGAGGATCACTGTCTGTTTTCATGCAAATTTCAAATTTTTCATTATCAAATTTTTATTAATTTTTTTAAATTTTTTAATTTTTTTTCTGTCAAATTGGGGGGGTTTTGGGCCTTTTAGCCCCTTTCCTCTGGCTGCGCTCTAAAAAATTAAACGTTCCAGAAAGGGTTATCAAAAACTTTTACCATGATTAGGTTAGTGATTGGGCTGAATTTTTTTCTAATTGTCCCCCTTGTCTCAATTTCTTAAACAGAAATCAACTGGTCCAAGAAACAAGCACAATGGTTTTTTATTTACCATTTTAAAAACTAAACTAAAAATTTTTGTTTTGCTATATATGGCCTACCACCCTAGATAGGACATGAGAATTTAAAGAATGCGGAACAATTTTCGTTTACCCCCCAACGATTTTCTGTTTTGGCTTATGTGTTTTTTTGGGGAAAAATGTAGTAAATTATTGAGTTCTACATCACTTCCGTCGCAACTTGAAAACTAAGCATTTGCGCGGAATGATGTGAAATCAATCAATTAGATCTGTTATTGAAATGTAAAGACTTAAAAACAGGGCAAAGTGCTTTTTTAAAAACCTACAAACGGAAGTCAGTTTGCGTTTTTTTTGGTTTTTTTTTTATAGTATTTTTCCAAAAAAAGCGTCTTTAGGTCCCTGCGTCTTTATGGTCAATAACCCTACCAGGACCCCCTTAACTTTAGAGGGGGGAAAAAAAAACTTTATCCTACCATCTTTTTTTCAACAACACTTCAGTTAATTTGTCACAGTAAAGTCTAGAACGTGTAATTACTCAGAAAATTGGGGGAGGAATCTCCCCTACTCAGCCCTTGGGGAAAACAGCTGTTCTGTGTAAACAAAGGGTGTTAGTGTTGCCATCTAGGGGAGGTTTATTTTATTTTTATTTTATTTTATTTCATTTTTTTTTGTTTTGTTTTAAATTTTTTTAAAACAATTTTACTCTCCAAACATTGAACTTTTTAGGTAGGGACCCCTTTTTCACTTGCACCTGTGCACAGTCTGGTTTAGCCCCTGAACCCTTGGACCCCCGGGGCCCCCCAAAAGCGCGGGGCCCTGGCAAAAGCCCCAGTTTGCCTATGGATAATCCGGCCCTGACCCCGTGTGACTTGTGAAGGCCGAGGGGCGGACCCAAACGTCGTTATTTGTGGGTTGGTAAACACCTTGAATTAAATATGCTACAGAGATTTTGTTTCCCCCCCTCAGCTCCCAAAAATCTTAAGTCGTAAGAAAATTCCTCATTTTCTCTTTCACATTGATCCCCCTTTAGCTAAAGGGCGTGTTGGCAATCCTTCGTACCTTTTAAAGCTTCCAAATTAGCTAATAGGCGGTACTCCAGGTGTGGCGCGTATTCTGGAGCTGAGTAATTAAGTTCAGAATCCTAAGGAATTCTTGTTTAGATTCCGCGGGAATCTCGTTTACCTATCATCTGGCCCCCGGGTTTGGGTTTTTCCCCTTCTCCTGGGTCGTGGCACAAACATCAAACTTTCGTAAAATTGTAGGGGGCTCCTTCTATTCACTGTCAAAAGGTCGTTTACTTCCCTTTCATCCCCAAAAGAGGAAAATTTTTTTTCCCCCCCTTCTCTTTTTTTCTTTTTTGTAGTTTTAGCTTTTACGAAAATTTTGGTTTTGTTTGTTTTATTTCCCCACCCGTTTACCCGGGCTTTTCCTTTGTGAGTAGTAATTAGTAGTAGTGGTGGCGTGGTGGTTACTAGTTTAAGGAGCTTTGAGTGGTACTCGCCTTTTGTTGTTGCAAGGGTCGATTCACATTCCCCGCTCCGCTCATCCTGGGCAATAGGTGATTCTTCCCTTTTCTCCCAAAAGCTTTACGTAAATCTTCTATCTTGTATTGCTCCCGCCTCCTACATCCTGTTTTAGATTGTTCCCTTCCCGAAAAACTCTACGACAGAAAAAAAAATTCCCCAACATTCCCGTGACTCATTTGGTTTTCAACTTCCTTGTGGCCCCTTGTTGTTGGTCCCCTCTCTTTAAAGTGGTGTTTGGGGGTTTTGGGGTGTTTTTTTTTTTGGGGTGTGTGGTGGGGTTGGTGGTTTGTGTTGGTTTGGTGGTGTGTTTTGGGGTTGTTGGGGTGGTTGTTTGGTGTTTGGGTGGTGTTTTTGTGGTTTGTTTTGTGTGTTGTTTTGTGTTGTTTTGTTGGGGTTTTTTTGGGGTGTGTGTGTTTTTTTTGGGGGGTTGTTGGGGTTGGTTTTTTGGGTTTGTGTTGTGTGGGTGTGTTGGGGGTTTGTGGGGTTGTGTGTGGGGGTGGTGTTGGTGGGGTTTTGGGGTGTTTGTTGGTTGGTTTGTGGGTGAGTTTTTTGGGGGTTTTGTTTTTGTGGTGGGGGGGGGTGGTGTTGGGTGGTGGGGGTGGGTGGGGTGGGGTTTAGTGTGGGGGGTTTTGGGGGTGGGGGGGGGTTGGGGTGGTTGTGGTTGTTGTGGTTGTGTTGGGTGGGTTTTGTTGTGTGGGTGTGTGGTTGGTTTGTGGTTTTTTGGGTTTGGGTTTGGTGTGTGTGGGTTTGTGTGGGTGTTGTGGGGTGTTGTGTGTGGGGTGTGTGTTTGTGTGTGTGTGGTTGTTTGGTGGTGGGTGTTGTGTGGGTGTGGTTTTTTGTGTGTGGTGTGTGTGTGGTGTGTGTGTGGTGTGTGTGGGGTTTGTTTTGTGTGTGTGTGTGTGGGGGTGTGGGGTTGTGTGTTGGGGGTTTGGGGGTGTGTGGGGTGGTGTGTGTGGGTTTTTGTGTGGTGGTTTTGTGTGTGTGTGTTTTGTGTGTGTGTGTGGGGGGGTGTGTGTGGTGTGTGTGTGTGGTTTTGTGTGTGGGTGTGTGTGTGTGGTGTGTGTGTGGGGTGTGGGGTGTGGGGGTGTGTGTGTGGGGGTGTGTGTGGTTTTGGGTGTGGTTGTGTGTGTGTGGTGTGTGTGTGGTGGTGTGTGGTGTGTGTGGGTGTGTTGTGGTGTGTGTTTTGGTGGTGTGTGGGTTGTGTGGTGTGTGTGTGTTGTGTGTGGGGGTGTGTGTTGTGTGGGGGTGTGTGTGGGGTGTGTGTGGTGTGGTGTTGTGTGTGGGTGTGGGTTGTGTTTGTGTGTGGTGTGTGTGTGGTTGTGTGTGGTGTGTGTGTGGTGTGGGGTGTTGTGTGTGTGTGGTTGTGGTGTGTGGTGTGGTTGTGTGTGTGGGGGTGTGGGATTTGGTTGTTGTGGGGTGTGTGGGGGTGGTGGTGTGTGTGTGGTGGTGTGTGTGGTGTGTGTGTGGGTGTGTGTGGTGGTGTGTGTGGGTGGTGTTGTGTGTGGTGTGTGTGTGTTTTGTTTTGTGGGTGTGTGTGTGTGGGGGGTTGTGTGTGTGTGTGGGTGTGTGTGTGTGTGTGGTGTGTTTTTGTGGTGTGTGTGGGGGTTGTGTGGGGTGTGTGTGTGTGGTGTGGTGTGTGTGTGTGTGTGGGTGTGTGGTGTTGTGGTGTGTGTGTGGTTGTTGTGTGGTGTTGTTGTGTGTGGTGTGGTGTGGTGTGGTTGTGGGGGTGTGTGTGTTGTTTTGGTGTGTGTGGTGTTTTGTGTGTTTTTTGTGTGTGTGTTTTGTGTTGGTGTGTGTGGATGTGTGTGGGGTGTGGTTTTGTTGTGGTGTTGTTTGTGTGTGGTGTGTGTGTGGTGTGTGTGTGGTTTTGTTGTGTGGGGTGTGGGGTGTGTGGTGTGTGGGTGGTTTTGTGTGTGTGGTGTGTGTGTGTGTGGTTGGTGTGTGTGGTGTGGGGTGGTTGTGTGTGTGGGGTGTGGTGTGTGTGTGTTTTGGTGTGTTTTGTGTGTTTGTGTGTGTGTGTTTGTGTGTGTGTACACAACTTCATTATGACTATACCTCCGCCCTTTCCCACTTGGGGGGACCTCCCCCTTCCCCCCCCAACCCACTCAACGGGATCACCCCACTCAGCCGGGGAATGATTTCGAGCCAGAGGGGCCGATTTTGCATATAGGCCACATTGGGCTGTCCTGGGGTCAGGTCGGTTAGTCAGGCATTTATGGCATTTGGACAAGGCAGCGGCCGCCCCACCCCAAAAGCTTGACGAAAAAAAATTCAAAACCCCCCATTTACTGACGACGTCCAGAAAAAAAACCTTTTTATTTTTCTCATCCCCTCTAAAGCAACGTATTTAAACTTTGTTTTCCCCCGAGGTGTGAAACCTGATGTTTTTTTTCCCTCTTTATAAGGGGTATCTTTTCTTTGGGGTTAGGTTAGGAACTTGTAAAGTAGAGAGTGGAGGCAGTCGGGCTGCGTAAAAAAATTTTCTTTGGGAGGGTTTTGGTCAGCGTTATCAGCACCCCCCCTTACCGTTGGCTTTTTTCCTTTTCCCTTACCCGTTGATTTGACTGTCGTGTTTTCAACCCCCTAATTTTTAAACTATCTTTTAAATGTAAAACGCCAATCCCATAAAGGGGGATTCTTTTGGGAAGAATTAGTGAAGACTTCCGTCTTGTGGAGGAAGGGTTTAGAAAACCTTTTTTGAAAAATAAAACAAAATATGCAAATTTGGGAATTTTTTTTATTTTCCCCAAATGTTTGCAAAAGGGGTCTTCATTGCTTTCTCATTTATCTACAGCGGGAAAAATAAACAGAAAAAATTTCTTGTGCAAGACCGAAAAAGAGAAATTTTAAGCCCACTTGTGCAACATTGGTTATTTTTAAATTGTAGCCCGGTTCGCCCCCCAGGGCTTTATCAATACGATTCTAGGAATAATAATGAATCAGTAGAAACTATATAAAAAAGAGGGAAGGTAATAAAGCCCCTCAGCCTTGGAGGTGGTGTTTAGAGAAACCGTGTTTAGGGGCAGGGTTGCCCCCCAAAAAACATAAATTTTCCCCAAAAACCTACCACGGGGGGGAATTGGGAACCGCGACCTTTCCCAAAACTCCGGGACCTTTCGCTTTTAGCCATTAAACCAGTGGGCCAAAATATTATTGGGCCAATTTGGTTTAGATTTCAAACCCCAATGGGAAAGGTTAGCATGGGCACCCTGTGACACAAATGCGGTTTTAAACCCCCTTCCAGTTTATGGTTTGTTTGCAATGTGTCTTACGATTTCGTGAGTAAACCCTTCCAAGGGACAGGGGGGAATGTTTCCCTAATCTTTTGTACATATTTTCTTCTGTTTTCTTTTATGCCCAAAAATAGGGTATTTAAAATAAAGGCCATTTTTTTTGGGCCGAAACGTCTACAATAAAGAAAACCCAGTTGTCCCAAAAGTGTTTTTAACTTTCAGAAAATTAAATTTTCTTTAGTGAACAAAAACATTTATCTCACGTAGCGTTTTAAAACGGGTGTCGAGGGTCGGGGTATATTCGTCAACCCTCACCAAAAATTTTTTGAGGTTTGGTATTAAAAGGGAAAACATGTAACAATTTTTAATATAACCACTCAACGGGAACCCGGAAAGTGAAAAATAAATTTCCCTTAACATTGAAAATCAGATAAAGGGTTACTTGAAAAAGCTCACCCCTTTTGATGTACTCTAACAGCAAGTGTCCCTTTCAAAATAAAATCCCAAAGTAAATGATGGTATTTTAAAAAGTCATTTTTTCTTTTAGAGGGGGTTTGTGTTTTAAGTTTATAGTCGTTTCAAGGGGGAAATGAAATTGCAGAAATGGGGGGTTTGTTTACAGAGATTGTGCCCTTTTTCAATTACAAAAATTTATAAAATGCCGGGACGTCACTTAAACTTTTCCCTCCCTGGAACTTAGGAATCAAAGGTGAATCACATGGAAAATTTAGAAGGTTTAAATTTTTCAGTTTAAAACATTGAAATTTTTTCCCAGGAAAGCAGATGGTGAAAAATCCCCAAGTGAAGAGAAAGGGGGTAATGAATCATTAAAGACCCCCCGGGAAGTTGGGAAGGGAACCCAAAACTAACACCCCCTCATTTGGGGCAGTAATCTAAAAACCCAAAACAACAGCGCATTAGTGTTCGCAATAAAGCTAACAAATTTTTGGCTTTTAGCAAGAAGTATAAATAATAGAAGTCCCCAAGGTTGTTCTTCAACTCCCCAATATCCTTTGGTTTGGCCTCATTTAGATATGCTACTCAGTTTTGGTCAAACCCTATTACAAGGGAAAGAAATAAATGCTCTGGCGAAACGCCGGGGGAGGATGACAAAGATGATCCCCTGTATCAGAAACTTCCCGATGAGGATAGACTGAGGGCCCGGGAAACGCACTCCCCTGAAAGGCGTAGAATTAGGGGGATATGGTCAAGGTGTAAAAAATGGAAAAAATAGGAATAAAGGGGATGTAACAGAGGGGTGGGGGGGTGTGAGTTTGAACCCGGGTAAATTGTGCTGCTGGGTCTGGTGGGCCCTGCGCCTTCCCTTTAGTGGAAGGGGGACCAGACTGGGGGGGGTTCCCCCTGGGGTTTTCCGGGGGGGGGGTTCATGTACTGCTCCGGCCTATAGTCGGGAGGACTGTTTGCGGGTTTCCCTTTTTTCTTATGTTAGTTTTTTAAAATAAAATGAATTAAAAAAAGCCCGTAGTTTTCTTCAAGGGGGAAAAAGATCAATTTTTAAAATCCCTTTTCTGATCAGGACTGTGGCCCCCTACGTTAGATTTTTCCCAGTTAAATTTAAACCTGACGTAGGAAACCGGGGAGCGGGAGGCCCATGATCTGTAAATTTACTTTCCGTAATTCGGGGAAAAAAATTTTTTTTAAAAAAGTCCCCGGTATGGGTTTTCACGTGAAGTAACGGTATGGATCATTGCACTTTTAATAATAGGGGAGAATTTTCCTCGGTCCGTAATCATCCACACCCGCCCAATGTTTAAACTGCATCTAAAATTAGCACAAAAAACTAAGCATTTGAAGTGTTGGGACTAAGATAAATACACGGGTTATTTTGGATTATATATATTAATATATATAAAATATTATATTAAAATATTTTATATTTAATAATAACTTAAAAATATATATTAATATTATATATATATATTCGCCCGTTTTTAAAAATTTTTCACGAGAAATTTATTTTTTTATACTTAATCTAAACAGAGTGTCACAACCATAAGGAACGGGGACTTAAGGGCACGAAGGGGAAATTGGACGTTTCCGGGGGGTAAATTGGGGGGCCCCTAACTGTGTTGTCGGGTTGAGGTGCCAGGTCTTGGAGGTGTGCCAGAGGGTTCCATCTGGGGCACTGAGTTTACTGATAACTGCTCCGAAAAACTGGCTTAAAGAAAGGGGGCCTGGAGATGTGTTGCCCGTGTGGCCAAGAAAATTTTCACCGCCCGTGTGTGTGTGGGGTGTGTTGTGTGGGGTGTGTGTGTGTGTGTGTGTGTGTGTGGTGGTTGTGTTCGTGCCGGAAAAACGTAAAACTCTTTGAAAATTAAATTCTTCCTAAAATTTTCTCTTAGTTTTAAAAAATATATTTTTTTTCATTTTGGGTTTAAAGAAAAAAAAGATTAAAATTTTGTACCAGAAACACCTTAGAAAAAGTTAACAACCTTATTAAATAAGTAATTTAAATTTTTTTCCCATACCAAATAAATATATTTTAGATAAAGGGGGAGAATGATTTTTTCGAAATTATTGAACAAATATTTGCTCGTTTTATTTGGCAAGAAGAAACGTTTCCTTTTAAGCCAAATTTTTCAAGTTTTACCCGTTCGGCACGACTTTTTTTATTATATATATATTTTTATATATTTATATATATAATATAAATTTTTAAAATATATATATATTATAAAATATTATATATAAATATTATATATATCCCTGCCGAATAGGGGCCCCGAAAATAGCGAGACGAAGTGCTTAGATATCACGCAAAGTGGGAAAAGTACGGGGGTAGTTTTTTGAAGGTTAGTACAATATGTTTCGAGTTCACACTGACTCCATCTTCAGTATAAAATTGTTGGGAAGTTTATGAATCCCACTCAAGTGATTGTGTGCGACTCTTCTGGGTCATGAATGTAACAATTATATTGTTATATTCATGACCCAGAAAGGGATAAAACCCTTGAAAAATAGACAACCTTGATGCTGTTGAAGGTCTCTTGATTCCTTTTCCTTGGATTAAACTTGATTATCTCCCATTCTTGAGGCACTGTATGGCCCCAGAATATTATATTGCTGCGCTGACTGACGCAGAGCGCTAATGTGCGTCAGGAGAGTGATAGCTGCTGCGTTCGTGACACACTGTTTGTTTGTGGAGCTTTGGACTAGAAAAGAGGGAGCTGGACTGAACAAGGGAAAGAGGAAGAACGTGAGGAACAGGAACGACGGAGGCAAGAGTAGGGAAGGATAAGAGATGAATCACAATGGAGAAGCTGGAGCGTTAAAGCTAGTTTTTTCTCTTTTTATCGTGTACACTGTACTGCAAGCCGGACGTGTGTCATCGACGTCTTCAGAAACGTTACTTTGTGTGATATAGGATGTACTCACACACACACGTGTGTGTGTGTGTGTGTGTGTGTGTGTGTGTGTGTGTGTGTGTGTGTGTGTGTGTGTGTATCTCTTAAGACTAAGAACGTGCTTCCTAACGTCTGTGACTCATCGGTGTCTTTAATTCCCAGCTGTCTCCTTGTCTCCCTGCTATTTCTGCTTTATAAGTTCTCTCGAGTATCTTGCACGTTATCATGGCATTCCTAACCTAGAGGTGTCTAAGGCAACTCTAGACCAGTTCCTTCAGTCTTTTCTTATAGCTGAGCTCCCTCAGCTTCGCTCTAAGCTAGTTCCTTTGGTTTCTTCTTATAGTTAACCACTTACAACTTCGGAACCACTGTACACTGGTGACCAGTGGTGACAAGTGTTAACTTCTCCTAGTAGTAAAAGGAATCTTGTCATGAATTCAAACTTGTACCCAGACAATCAGTGTTGCAACGGAGGCAATGACTGGTAAACCAGTTGCTGGTTTCTGCCAAGTTACCCTGGGTTTTGCAATATTGCGAAATTCCACGTGACTGGTCATCTTTATATCTTTTGAAGGATTTTTAAAAGGTGTGACATTAGCACTATTTATCAATAGTTTTTTTTTTCTACAATTACTTTGAAGAATAAAAAGGCACAATACCGTGACTAGAGCAATAAACAAATAACCCGCGAATAGGAGACTGAGACTAATAACATCGTTTCGGTCCAACTTGTCATATTAACTAGAGTTAATGGTCTTAGTTGATGGTCCACGTCGGACCGAAATGTCGTCATACGTTTCAGTCTCCTACGAGAGGGTTACTTGTGTGTTGTCATTGATTGATTACCTTCGTGAAGTGGAACTATGTCGGGAGTGTTTAGCGACTGTGGGATAACATCTGTGTCCAGGTTCCCTCCTCACGGAATATTTACGGCAAGATGTATTGGTTTCTTGCAGTTCTTGATGGATAGACAGTTTCACTAGTCTGGGCGTGGGATGAAAACAAATGGATGGGCATATTAACAGTGGCTTCTTTGAAGTCAAGGTGGGGTTAGGGATACGTTGGATAACGTGGAGATGTCAGCATTGTTTCGAATCGTAGGGATACGTCAAAAAATGTGGAGTGTTACATGTGTTTCGAATCTTGTTCGTGAAAAACTTATTTCTGTCTTTAGACTCATTAATGGGTCACCGAACAATCTTACATTGATCTCAGTATTTCATTCATTTATCATCCGTGGGGTGTCTACTTATTTTATTTAAAGCAAAATACTAGATACGGTTTTCCTCCCGTAGTTTTTGTATATGGGAAGACATATTGAATTTCTTCCATATTCTTATACGGCTATTTTGTTCACTCTGTTTCTCCTGGTCTCTTATATAACATTTTCATTTTGAGTTTGATGTTCTCCATTTTCCTAACCAGTGTTTCCAGAAATTCTGCTGCATTAGAGAAGATTTGTTATCAGTCACCTTCACCTCTAAAGGAAACGCCTTCTCTCTCTCTCTAATCTGCATCCTCTTCCTTTTTCTTAAAGGTATATTTCAAGCACGAGTCAGCACATCCTCTGGCGATAACGTTCAGATTCTAGTTAGTCCTATCATCTCGTCAGATTATTTTGGTAAGGTCACGGATGATTTAGGTCCAGTTGATGTTCTTATTGTTGAAATTGAATTCGTCTTCCGCTGTTTCTGAAGAGTGCATGTGCTGGTCTGAACCTCGATGAGGTTGGGGTCTGAGTTTGCTGTGTTCGACAAACTTATGTCCCGGACCAGGTCTTCATAAGTGAATTTAAAGTGAATTTATTGTAGAAGTTAATAATGCGATTGTGTAAGACTGTTCGTCTGAACTAGCTCCTGGTTAAATACACGTGAGCTGGGGACACGGGCGTGGGCTGGAGTCACGGGGCGTGGGCTGGAGTCATGGGGCGTGGGCTGGGGACACAGCGTGGGCTAGCAAGGTTTGGGGCATAGGCGTGGTTTGGGGAGACAACATGGACTGGGGAAACCAGCATGGGCTTGGGACACAGCATGGGCTTGGGACACAGCATGGGCTTGGGACACAGCATGGGCTTGGGACACAGCATGGGCTGGGAACTGTGTATGGCTCTTTCATAATGACTAGAGAAGCTTAGTGAAGAGGTCAACATCCGATCTCGTGACGTCAGAGCCAATGTCTTTGTCAGTGTGTTTATTTGCTTGTTTATGTTTCTCCCTCTGTTTTTCCTTGTAAAGTTTTTTTTTTTTTTTGCATTTTCAAGGTTCCACGTTATTACAACACCGTTGATGAAGAGCTTAGTGATGCGAGAGAGAAAAAAAAGGACTGAAAAAGGAGAAAAAGAGGAAAAAAAGAGAAGAAAATGAGAAGAAAGGAAGGAAATAGTGAAAGTAAATGATAAAAAAAAATATTATAATGGAGCACAAAATGTTGTAACACACAGACCATATTGTACCTTTTCTTAAAGCTGTGTATGGATCCCGCCTCCTACATCTTTCTGATTTTCTAATTCCACGATGTTACTGTGTCTAACAAGTGTAGTATCAAAGGTACACAATACCGACAAGGTAATGAATTAAAACATGTGTAACATCTGGGTAAAGATACCCAGATGTTACACAGGTATCTAATTCATCTTGTCGGCACTGTATTCCACTAACATTCAGAAAAAAAATCGATCAATTACATGATACCTAATAACTTGATACCTAATACCTTGATACCTAATAACTGTAGTTTCGATGTAAGAGGATTGTGATAAAGGGCCAAGAAGAGAGGTATAAAATAATTAAATACGACTGAATGACGTTTTGCTTGATTTACAAAATCGTCACATGATTACAGAGAAATAAACTTAGTTAGATGGATCTTCTTAGAGCCAGCTGGCCCAGTGGTTAACGCAGTGGCCTGTGAGTTTTAGGATTCACCTGCCATGAATTCAAAACCCTCCCGTTCCGCAGTTCGCTCAGCTGGATATTAGTGATACACAGTGTCCACACACTGGCACCAATAGCTAACTAGTGCGATTTTCCTGGGAAGAATCCTCTTAGACAACGTTTTATCCAACAAATTTTGTCGACAGATTAGTAACCAGATGGAATGATAACTTTCCTTAGCGTAGGTTTTGATGTGGTGCTAGAGTAATTATGAATACGGAGGCAAGGCTAATCTCATATTCTGGGTAGAGAACAAAACTGTTTGGGAACCACTGTCCAACCCAGAATGTACCCTGGTTATCTCTCACGGGAAGGGTTTAAACCCTTTTACTTGCCTAGGAATGATGCTACTTTCTTTTAAGTTTACTAAGAGGTTTTTCCCAAATCCAAACTTGACTGTTGGAGATGAAAGTAGACATATTTAATCAGTGCAAGGAAGAGTTTATCTTCAAAAGTAATTCCCTGATATGTTTTCTCACACACATTATACAGTGCTCGTCACGGCATTATGCCGCCCCTCCCCCACACACGTACCAAAACACAAATACGTACCATGAAAGATTATTAATATATATAAATATATATTATATATTATATATAATATATATATAATATATAATTATAAAATAAAATATATAATATATATAATTATATAATATATATATATAATAATATATATATATATATATAATATATATATATATATATATATATATATATATATATATGTCGTGCCGAATATGTAAAACTGGCCAATTAGCAAGAACTCATTTAAAATTAAGTCCTTTCTAAAATTTTCTCTTAAAACGTTTAAAGATATATTTTTTTTCATTAATGTTGATGTAAAAATTTATAATTTTGCACCAAAAGGAACTTAGAAAACTTACCTAACCTTATTATAACAAGCGCAATTTATTGTAGCCTAACCCAACTAAATATATTTTAGATTTGTTTACAGTAATTTAATACTAAACAAACACAGTGAAATATATTTTTTTCGTTAGGTTCAGAATGATTTTGGCGAAATTATTGCATACACAAATTTTCGCTTGTCCTATATGGCAAGATGAGCGTTGCTATTTAAGCCAAGATCGCAAGTTCTGCCTATTCGGCACGACATATATATATATATATATATATATATATATATATATATATATATATATATATATATATATATATATATATATATATATATATATTTGCACTCTTACTGAGGTTTTAATACTTGGTGTTGCGTCCTTTACGCTTAATCACGTCCCTCAGCCATGTAAGAAGACTCTCACACAAATTCTTGAGGGTTTGGGGAGGTATATTATTCCATGCCACATGTAGAGCAGCCTCCAGCTGCGGTATGGAACTGATATCCTTGCCCAGTAAACTTAGTTTCATTATTGACCAGAGGGTCTCGATAGGGTTTATGTCTGGGGAATTGCCTGGTCAGTCATTAAAGAAACTCACTTCACAGTTCTTAACCCACTGAACTATAGATTTGGTGGTATAACATGGTTCACCGTCCTGCATAAAAGCCGTAGCCCCACACTTGTCAAACGCCTCAGGTAAATTGTCACACAATAACTCCATGTAATTATACTGGTTCATATTCAGTGGTACCTTGAGTTATTAGCAGTTCCCAACTCGAGCAATTATGTAAGGGTATTTTTGTAAGTGTATTTTTGGGGGTCTGAAATGGTCTAATCTAATTTACATTATTCCTTTTGGGAACAAATTCGTTCGGTATCGGCACTCGAACAGCCTTCTGGAACGAATTAAGCTCGTAACTCAAGGTACTGAGTTTTAAGAAGCACACCGAGTTCAACATTGAGCACTGAAACACCCCCAAATCATGAGCGAGTCTGGGTGTTTGTTGGTCCCACAGGTGAAGCGAGGGTCTAGCGGGTCATTGCCTCTGGGATGGTATACGTCCCCCACAGTTACAGGTGAAGATTGCTTCATCACTCCAAAGTACTTCAGATCACTGTTGAGGTTTAATGAAAAACCTTCATATCGAGTCCTAGTGTTTTTTGGTGCACAGTGAAGCGATCGGTTCTTAACCTGGTGTGCTACTTAGCCCATGTCATGACACTCGTTACTCTTACAGCAACTCAGAGGAAGATTGGTCTTTTTCATCTCACAGTGACTTAGGTTGTTACCTCTAAATACTTCTTTGCACATTAAGTAGACAATGTTTCTTCGGGTGGGCCAGGACCGAGGTTTGGCCGGTATAACGCACCTGCCTGGTGACACTGTCAGCCCAGTTCTTGAACGCTCAAATCAACATTCTCTACTTTCATCTGTGCCCAGTTGTGAAGCAATGTGTTTAACTATAGTTTAGTTAAGACTTCTTTACTATAATCAAACATGTATCCCAAAACCTAGCTTGACAAAGACAGTCGAATGGTGAAGTGAACAATTCCTCTCATCCAGCACCAGGTGACCCATGAGAGTCCGTGAGTTGTGGCCCAGCATCGCTGTAAGCTGCACCGCATAATGCACTGAGAAAAGACCACCCTTAGTATCCTTGATTTCGTCACGCATATCCTGACAAATCATAATTCTATATATATCTGATATATTTATAGCAATATTTTATATATATTTATATTATTATAAATTTTATATATAATTACATATTCATGTAGCCAATATACAAATATAGCTGACAACTCAATAACAAAGTGAAACTCTTCACCACGCAGCACGTGAAAACTGGTGTCACTAGTTGGCTACCTACTGTGATCGCTCATGTTCTAGGCTTGTCACTCGCGCATAACTGCAACTGACGATAAAAAACCCCGTCTCAAGGGCTCCTTATTCGCACTTGCATATATCCTACAAACATCGTCACATTATCTTCAACAAACATGTATAATATCTTCATACATGTAAGTATATTCATACATATAATTAAAGTATCATAAAATATGTCAACATATCTCAAATTGTCAACATATACCTCACAACATAAGGTCATCTAACATCATAACAGTATCTCAAACGATCAGGTATCCTCACATGCACGGTATCTCAACATCAGGACCTCACTCGTACAGGTATCCTCAACTCGTCAACAGTATCTCACATCTACAGTTCCTCAACATAGTACCTCAACATCGTAACAGTATCCTAACATCAGTAACAGTATCCAACATCAACAGGTATTCCTCAACATCAACATACCCTCAAACACGTCAACAGTATCCTCAACAGTAATCTATCTAAACATCCAACAGGTATCCTCAAAAACATCGTCAACAGGTATCCTCAACAAACATCGTCAACAGGTATCCTCAACAAACATCGTCAACAGGTATCCTCAACAAACATCGTCAACAGGTATCCTCAACAAGCATCGTCAACAGGTATCCTCAACAAACATCGTCAACAGGTATCCTCAACAAACATCGTCAACAGGTATCCTCAACACAACATCCGTCAACAGTATCCTCAACATAACGCCACATCGTCAACAGGTATCCTCAACAATCGTCAACAGGTATCCTCAACAACATCGTCAACAGGTATCTTCAACAAACATCGTCAACAGGTATCCTCAACAAACATCGTCAACAGGTATCCTCAACATCAACAGGTATCCTCAACATCGTCAACAGGTATCCTCAACATCGTCAACAGGTATCCTCAACATCGTCAACAGGTATCCTCAACAAACATCGTCAACAGGTATCCTCAACAAACATCGTCAACAGGTATCCTCAACAAGCATCGTCAACAGGTATCCTCAACAAACATCGTCAACAGGTATCCTCAACAAACATCGTCAACAAGTATCCTCAACAAACATCGTCAACAGGTATCCTCAACAAACATCGTCAAAGGTATCCTCAACAAACATCGTCAGTAGTGTCAGCCTGAGCTGGGAGACCAGTAGAACAATGAGGATATCGTCAAGTATTCCATTAAAGGTTCACAGCTACGACAGCTTCAAAGGTTTTCTTCAGGACTAGCTGAAGTTACACTTGGAAGCTTTAGTTTCTCAGGATAAGTAAGTTTATTTAGGCAAAGGTACCCACAAGAACAATCATCATAGTGTAAACTATCTAGGATAATTCCGACAAGTGAAAGTTACTTGTTTCTGACAAATACAGGTAGGTATTTGCTGTAGGTAGTGCGGGGAAGAGTGTGGGGATGGAGGAGATAGTGGGGTTAGAATGAATGGGTGATGGGCAGAGATGATGGGAGATTGGGTAAGTGGTGTTGGCAGTGAGAGTTTGTAAGAGAGTTGGGTGTTGTGGTTGGGGAATAGTAGTGAGGGTAGTTTGTGTTGGATGTTGTGGTTCGGTGGGGGCGCAGTGGTGGGTGGTGGAGACGTAGTGGTGGGTGGTGGAGACGTAGTGGTAGGTTGTGGAGACGTAGTGGTGGGTGGTGGGAGTGAAGGAAGGTGTGGCCGTCGTGGGTGTTCGGGCGGAGGCAATAAACCAATAAACTGGTGAAGAATGAAGAAGGGACAGTTACTCTCGTTACCTCCCTGTTGTGTGTCTCAGTCTCCTCTTCCCCCGCCCGTGTGCGTACGTGTGTGTGTCTACTCACCTAATTGTACTCGGTTGTGGTTGCAGGGGTCGAGACTCAGCTCCTGGCCCCGCCTCTTCACCGACCGCTACTAGGTCCTCTCCTCCCCTGCTCCATGAGCTTTATCATACCTCGTCTTAAAACTATGTATAGTTCCTGCCTCCACTATATCGCTTGCCAGGCTATTCCACTTCCTAACTAATCTATGACTGAAGAAATACTTCCTAACATCCCTTTGACTCATCTGAGTCTTCAGCTTCCGATTGTGACCCCTTGTTTCTGTGTCCCATCTCTGGAACATCCTGTCTCTGTCCACCTTGTCTATTCCACGCAGTATTTTGTATGTCGTTATAATGTCTCCCCTGACCCTCCTGTCCTCCAGTGTTGTCAGACCGATTTCCCTTAACCTTTCTTCATAGGACATTCCCCTTGGCTCTGGAACTAGCCTTGTTGGAAACCTTGCACTTTCTCTAATTTCTTGACGTGTTTGACCAGGTGTGGGTTCCAAACTGGTGCTGCGTATTCCAGTGTGGGCCTGACGTACACAGCGTATAAAGTCTTGAACGATTCCTTACTGAGGTACCGGAACGCTATTCTCAGGTTTGCCAAGCGCCATATGCCGCAGCAGTTATCTGGTTAATGTGTGCTTCTGGCGATGTACTCGGTATTATACTCACTCCTAGGTCTTTCTCCTTGAGTGAGGTTTGCAGCCTTTGGCCTCCTAGCCTATTACTATGTCTGCGGTCTTCTTTGCCCTCCTCCGATCTTCATGACTTTGCATTTGGCGGTGTGTGTGTGTGTGTGTGTGTGTGTGTGTGTGTGTGTGTGTGTGTGTGTGCGTGTGCTCAACTAGTTGTTGTGGTTGCAGGGGGTCGGGTCATATCTCCTGGCCCCGCCTCTTCACTGGTCGCTACTGGGTCACTCCCTGAACCATGAGCTTTATCATACCTCTGCTTAAAGCTGTGTATGGATCCTGCCTCCACTACATCGTGTGTGTGTGTGTGTGTGTTTGTTTCTGGAGGCAGTTCTGATATTAGCTAACCTCGACCATGCTGATGTTATGCTAATTATATGTAACATGTTCGGTGTGATATTTCTTAAGCTATATTTAAAATTTGTCATTTCTTAAGCTGCGTTCCGTCTCTGGTCTTCCCTTTTCACTAATAATTTTCATGACTGTAAACTTATTTGGGTTGAACTCCCGCAACTATTTGCCTAATTCCTTTGATACCTTGTCCAACCCTGCCTGTAGCCAGTCTCTATCATCATCCATTTTTATTTTTCTCATTAGTTTCACCTCCTCAGCAACAATGAGACATATTTTATCTCTTCTGGCAGGTTAGCTGCATATATTAACAATAATAAAAGTTCCTAGCACTAAGTCTTAGAAAATCCCACTCGACACATTTTCCCGGCCTTAAATGTCTGCCAGTAGCATATTCTGTCTTTGTTCGTTAGGTATCCCTTGTTCCAGTATAATACTGAACTGTGTATCCCTACTTACTCCGCCAGTTTGTGAATCAACATCTGCTGAGGCACAGTGTCGTATGCTTCCCTGCAGTCTAATATGCAGTCGACTCACACTTGTCTTTCTTGCTTCATATCGACCAACCTTTTCCATTACCGTTGAACTGTATACATATCACTGATACTGGCCCGTCTCTCCCTATTTGTACATGTTAAGATCACTCGTGCAGTTTTTCCTGTTGTCCTGGAGACTTCCCGATTTTAGTGGACATACCTGGAGAGATTTTTGGGGGCCAACGCCCCCGCGGCCCGGTCTGTAACCAGTTGTAGATCACTGGGGAGTTCTTTCGCTTCTACTTTCAGTATCCATGATGATACACCTTCAGTAGGGCCCCTTTGGCTTTTGTTATGTTCAACTCTTATATTAATTTCATTACTTCCTCCTTTGATAGGGGCATTCTATCCACTTTCCATTGGTTAATCTTTTCAACACTTTTCTGGCATCATCTGTTTCTTCAGGGAATTCCTCCTGAAATCATTTGCTTCCTCGTAAGCGCCTCTGTCATCTTCTGTGGGTACTCCTTCCCTTGTCTTTTGCAATCGTCTTCCTTCTCATGTGGCTTTGTTGTGGTTTCGACTTTATCATTGATTTTTATACGAGTCCTCAGGTTGCTGTTCAACATCTCTTCTTATAATGAATTAGACACTTGTGAAACACTTGGGTGTGTCTATTGTGGAAACATTTTGTCAGCCAGTGGCGTCTTCAGTCCCAAACAGAGAAATTTTAAGATACAAAAGTGTTGCACAAATGTCTCATTCATCAGTTAATTCTCTTATTCTGAATAGTCAGTTCCAGCTCTTCTACTTATCTCTTAATTCTCTTCCGGTCTCAGTGTACCGATTTCCCTTGCTCTTTTGCTGCTTCCTTTGTCTTTTCTGCTGCTGTGCTTATACCATGAGTTCTTGTGATAGTTATGAACCTTGTTGACACTACTGAAGTCTCCCAGCTGAGGCTGACACTACTGAAGTCTACCAGCTGAGGTTGACACTACTGAAGTCTACCAGCTGAGGCTGACACTACTGAAGTCTCCCACCTCATACTGACACTTTCTGACGAGTTCTTCCATCATCTCTCGGCTTGTCTGTCCATTCAGTTCCTTGTATCACTGGATTCCGCTTATAAAGTCTTTCATCCTCGTACAATCACCACTTGAAAAATGGTCTGGTGATACCAAGATGTGGACAAAGACACATACGTATAGTTGAGGACATTAAGTAGTGAAACTGAACTGTATTCTTGCTCATCACTTGTACCACTTACCCTAATATTCAAAATTAATGCACAGCGTGGTCATTAGCCCCCAGTAGCAGCTCGTAATCAATTTCATCTACGTCAGTTTCACTTAAACATCAAGTCGAGCAGGTTCGTCTCCTGTCCTCATTCTTGTAGTTTCTTCGACGTGTTGGGTTACGAAGTTTTCTATTGCTGCCTCTGTTATCCATGTTTCTGGCTCTCCATGTAGATGCCAGTTCTCCCAGTCTAGCCTTGTGACTTAAATCCCCTATAAACAGTGTTGTTTTGTGTGTGTGTACAGGGATTGGAAACAAATAGGAACACCTTTAACTGCAGCTAAAACAACACCAGTTCGTCGAGAAATTTATTCATATTGTATTTTAAGCATATCCAGGAGAATTTTGAGCCATTCCTCAAGAAAACCTGTCTTACTCTTCTAAAAACAACTGTGGAGAAAATCGGTTCCTGATTTGCTGTTCCAACTGACGCCACAGATATTCAATTTTTAGATCCGGCGATTGTGGGGCCAGTCCAAGTGTTCGACTTTGTTCTCCATGCCAGTTTTGAACTCTAGCGGTGTGAACTGGTGTATTATCGTCTTGGAAGATAACACAAAAAGAGACTATAACTCAGTTAAATTTATTATTCAGCCATTCGACAGTATGACAGTTCGTATGTGTGTGTATGTGTGTGTATGTGTGTGTGTGTGTGTGTGTGTGTGTGTGTGTGTGTGTGTGTGTGTGTGTGTGTGTGTGTGTGTGTGTGTGTGTACTCACCTAGTTGTGGTTACAGAGATTGAGTCACTGCTCCCGGCCCCGCCTCTTCGATGGCCACTACTATTCACTTTTCCCGCTCCATGAGCTTTATCATACCTCTGCTTAAAGCTATGTATGGATCCTGCCTCCATTACATCACTTCCCAGACTATTCCACTTCCTGACAACTCTGTGACAAAAGAAATACTTCCTAACATCCCGGTGATTCATCTGAGTCTTCAACTTCCAACTGTGACCCCTTGTTGGTGTGTGTGTGTGTGTGTGTGTGTGTGTGTGTGTGTTGTGTGTGTGTGTGTGTGTGTGTGTGTTTAGTGTTAGTGGAAAAGGAAGAAGTGGGAGACTATGCTGGTGAGAGATTGTGGAGTACGGGCGGTGGAGGTGCTAGTGGACAAGGATTAAGAAACGGGTTGTGGTTGTGGTTGTGATGGGGTGCTGGGTGGTTATTTTGGGAAGGGCTGCAGTGGATCACCATGAAGTGGAAACAGTGGAAGTTGTATTGGAGGAGGATGTGGTTGGGGTAGTATCTGTCCTGGTCAGCTGATTTGGTGGGTGGTTTTAAGCCCAGACCTCCGGCTGGCTGTCACCGATGAACCACACTGGTTTAAGTGGTTGCTCAGACCAATTGCTTTTGGTTGTGTTGTGGGTGGTGGTTCCGGTGTGGTCAACCAGAGGTCAGTGTTCCCTAACAAGCACTACCACAACACACACTGCCCCCACCATCTTAATTAAACACGGGAGTGGGTCGTGTGGCTGGTGATTGTGGTAGTAGTTGTGGGTTGGAGTGACGTTAGTGGTCATAGCAATGATTGGGAGTGCGGACTGTGGGAGTTGTTGTAGTGGTGGTAGTTGATATAACGGTGTTGGTGTAGTTGATATAACGGTGTTGGTGGTAGTTGATATAACGGTGTTGGTGGTAGTTGATATAACGGTGTTGGTGGTAGTACCACTTCTGCTAGTGGTGTTGCAAGTGGGTCAGGTGCTGCTTCTGTTGCTGTCAGTGGTGCTGATGATACCGACGATGGTAGTGCTGACGGTGGTAGTGCTGATGGTGGTAGTGATGACGATGGTAGTGCTGACGGAGGTGGTGCTGACGGAGGTGGTGCTGACGGAGGTGGTGCTGCTCCTGTTGCTGGTACTATTAATAAACGTACAACACTTGGCTTTCTTTATTGCCGAAACGTTTCGCCCGCATAACAGGCTTCTTCAGTCGGATACAGGTGAATGCAGCACTGGAAGCAGGAGAAGCATTACTGTCGTGATCAGTCCGTCACAACAGTAATACTTGGCGGTCAGTCCCTCAAGCCTAAAGTCAGTACCCGATCAGCAGGGCTATGGCTCGTACATTGTACTACGTGCTGCCAGCAGTAACAACCTACCTGATCAGTCCTGATCCACTGGGAGGTCTGGTCAAGGATGGGCCCGCGGGGGCGTTAACCCCCGGAACACCCTCCGGGTAGGTAGTGCTGCACCAGTAGGAGCGTCAGTTTAGAATGATTTAAGAAATCGTAATAACAGGATTGTAAACAAACCACGGCACGGGTGGGGATTGAACTCGCGGCAAGCGAGTCTTACAACTCCAGGCAGTGCGTAAGCCACTAGATCAGCTGGCTACAATAGGTACTGTATAGTTATACACCATAAGGAGGTTAGCATGGGCCACCACTGTGGCCACAAGTGCAAGTCTTACGACTCACTTGCCACGAGTTCAAGCCCCACCCGTACCGTGGTTTGACTCGTACTGATGAAGCTACGCTTCCGTCAGCTCTCGTAGGCCTCGAAACTATCTCGTATCTTCAAATCCTTCCATAAATTAAACCAGAAAGTGTCAGGGCTCTGTCCCACACCCTCATGGGAGAGACGGAAGAGCCAGTCTCCCGCATTGTGAAATGGGTCCCCTACCAGGGTGGCCATCAGATAACCCCAGTGTGACCTGACCTCTACTGGCAGGGAGGAGGTAGGGGGAGGGTAGTCTTGAAAGCCACAGAGGGGGTCAGATGGGGTGGGGGAAGGGAGAGGATGGAACAGTATCCGGGGAAAAATAAAAAGGAATTTACCTGGAATTCACAATAGTGTTTTGAGTAGTTGGTAAATTACCGTCTTGTATGAGGCTAGTCAGAATACCTGAGTTTCCCTTGGTCGTCTTAGTGAGCTCAGGAGAAAGAAAATGGGGAGGAATAACATTATATATATATATATATATATATATATATATATATATATATATATATATATATATATATATATATATATATATATATAATATATATATATATTTACATAATATGGCACAGAAGATTTAAGAGATACATTGTTAATATAAAGGTGGCATATAAGGTACATGTTGTTACGTGTGTATCACCGATTATAAGGCGAAAATCTCATCCAGCTCCTCAGAACTGGGGCGTGTGCCCAAAATGCAGCAGGCATTACCCCTTTGAACAGCCGCACTGAGCCGCTGGAACAGAAAACTAGCTGCCCTGGGATCCCTAGTTACCCTGATGAGTCTTTTTCCCAGCTCCTTAAGGAAATTAGATGCACTCTTTCCCCATGAGCCAAGGGTCTCTGAGCCTATGGGAAAAAACACAATATATATATATATATATATATATATATATATATATATATATATATATATATATATATATATATATATATAATATTATTGTAACCATGAACGAGTGGTATTGATCAATAACAACACTACGCTAGCCAAGGATTCAAACCCATGTTGTACTGGTCTGCCTCATGGTAAGCGAGAACCACATGGCCAGTACAAACATGGGTTCGAATCCTTGGCTAACGCAGTGTTGTTATTGATTATATATATATATATAATATATATATATATATATATATATATATATATATAATATATAATATATATATATATATATATATATATATATACACAGGGAGGTACCACCTCTGGAACTGTGCTGGGGACCCTCATCCTTAGAAAAAAAAACTTCAGGGAAAACTCAAGGTTCTCCCCGGAGCTGTTTGAATATTTTCTCCTGCCACTCCGTATATTCCATGTAGACTTTATTTAAAGACAAAATACATCGACAAAAATACAATAGGGTGTAGAACATAATATCTCGAACTACGATCTTGAATACATCGTCCAGCTCCCCGGCGGTGGGCCGCGTGCCTAGAATGCTGCAGGCATTTTCCCTCTGGATCGCAACACTGAGTCTCTTCAGAGACTCAGGATCACAGAGCTGGCTGCTCTGTGATCCTTGGTTTGTGTGATGAGTTTTTCACCCAGCTCTTCGAGGAACTTTAGAGCACACTTGCCCCATGCTACAAGGGTCTCTGACCCTACTGAGATGAAGTTATAGCAAGGCGGAAGGCCTTCATATTTGCGGTTCTTCTGGGTCTCCCTATAACTGGCGGCTCCATCGCCTTGAGCATCAGAGTATGGCAAGTAGGTGTCTGTCAATGTGGCGGCACAGGTGTAGTCCCAGGCAATCTGGTTACCATCCTTCCAGGATAACATAGCGGTTCCGTCAGGACGCTTTTGACTTCCGTCAGACCATGTACTTGGGGTTCCCGTTGGGCTGGGCAATGGGCTGTGGCGAGGCTTCTCTTTATGATGTCGTTGACCTTCTCATGTCTGGCATACTTCCTTTCTGATGTGTGACACACGAGACCATGAAATCCGAATTGATCACCGTCGCCCTGCCGCAAATACACCTATGTTCGGTAAGGGGTCGGCTAGGCGAAGAGCAACACCAAGTCCGAATGATCTGTGGGTCGAGTCGACTGCCCAGGGAGGAATTGGGAACAGCTAGAAGGAAATCTCCCGAGTGTTGTGCATTCACCGCTAAGAGACGAGTTTTGTCTTTTCCTGAAGCATTGGCGAGCATTGTGTTGGCGATTTTTTCCATGATCGGTTTGTCCCAGTGGGACTGTTTGTGTTCTTTGTGAGGAGCTGGGCTACTGGAGGAGTCTGCAAGGGTGTCCCAACGCACGGCTGCTTCAATGAACCTGGGAGATTATATTATATATATATATATATATATATATATATATATATATATATATATATATATATATATATATATATATATATATATATATATATATATATAATATATATATATATATGTGTTGTGTGTGTGTACTCACCTAGTTATACTCACCTAGTTGTGGTTGCAGGGGTCGAGTCATAGCTCCTGGCCCCGCCTCTTCACTAGTCGCTACTGGGTCACTCTCCCTGAACCATGAGCTTTATCATACCTCTGCTTAAAGCTATGTATGGATCCTGCCTCCACTACATCGCTTCCCAGACTATTCCACTTCCTGACTACTCAGTGGCTGAAGAAATGCTTCCTAACATCCCTGTGATTCATCTGTCTCTTCAACTTCCAACTGTATCCCCTTGTTGCTGTGTCCCATCTCTGGAACATCCTGTCTTTGTCCACCTTGTTAATTCCTCTCAGTATTTTATATTTCGTTATCATGGCTCCCCTATCTCTATCTTCCAGTGTTGTCAGGTTGATTTCCCTTAACCTCTCCTCGTAGGACATACCTCTTACCTCTGGGACTAGTCTTGTTACAAACCTTTGCACTTTCTCTAGTTTCTTTACGTGCTTGGCTAGGTATGGGCCTAACGTACACGGTGTACAGGGTCCTGAACGATTCCTTATTAAGATGTCGGAATGCTGTTCTTAGGTTTGCTAGGCGCCCATATGCTGCAGTAGTTATTTGGTTGATGTGCGCCTCAGATGTGCCTGGTGTGTATGATCACATAATTGTCGCTGCAGGGGTCGATTCATAGCTCCTGGCCCCTCCTCTTCACTGGTCTCTACTAGGTCCACTCACTCTCTGCTCCATGAGCTTTATCATACCTTTCTTAAAGCTATGTATGGTACCTACCTCCACTACCTCCCTTTCCAGACTACTCCACTTCCTGAGAATACTTCCTAACATCCCTGTGACTCATCTGAGTCTTCACCTTCCAATTGTGACCCGTTGTTGCTGTGTCCAATCTGTATGTGTGTGTGTGTTTACCCACCTATATGTGATTGCTAGGGTCGTGCCTTAGTTCCTGCTCCACCCCCCCCCATCCTTCCCTGCCTTTCAACTTTCCACTTCTCAGATTCACATCTCCTAGCCTCATGGGCCCTATCATGCATGTTCTTTCAAATGCATATGGAGTCTTCCTCAGCCACTTGTTGGTTGAGGTTATTCCACTTCTCGACCACCTTGAGGCCGAGGAAATACTTCCTGGCATCCATGTTCTCTTTAGGCTGGAATACTGCTGTACATTAACTATTCAAGGCAGGTGAAATAGCAGATCTAGAGAATGTACAGAAAACCTTTACTGCACATGCAAGCTCCACCAAACACCTTAACTAGTGCGAACACTTGGAAGCACTTGATCTGTACTCACTGGAGCGCAAGCGATAGAAATACATCATTATCTACACATGGAAAATCCTAGAGAGACTGGTCCCTAAACTGCACACACAAATAACTCCCTACGAAAGCAAAAGACTGGGTAGGCGATGCAACATACCCCAATGAAAAGTAGGGGCGCCATTAGGACACTAAGAGAAAACACAATAAGTGTCTAGGGCCCAAGACTGTTCAACAGCCTCCCACCAGTCATAAGGGAAATTACCAATACACCCCTGGTTGTCTTCGAGAGGGAGCCGGATATCTAAAGTCAGTGCCGGATCAGCCTGGCTGTGGCTCCTACGTTGGATTACGTGCGGCCAACAGTAACAACCTAGCTGATCAGGCCCTGATCCATCGGAGACCTGGTCAGGGACCGGGCCGCGGGGGCGTTGATCCCCGGAATACCCTGCAGGTACACTCCATGTAGCTCTCTCTAACTTCCAGCTATGCCCCTGAATACCTGTCAAACAGCTTATCCCTGTGTGCCTTATCAATTCCTCTAAGTATTTTGTATGTTGTTATCATGTCTTCCATGTTTCTTCTGTCTTCTAGTGAAGTTATATTCATTTCCGTTAGCCTCTTCCCCTACGTGTCCTCTGAGCACTGAAATAGAGTCTTCACACGCGGTTTGCAGCACATTTCTGAGTTAGGTTAGGCTAGGTTAAGCTAAGGCTAGGTTAGGCTAGGCCAGGCCAGGCCAGGCTAGGTTGGGCTAAGCTAGGTTAAGGTAGGCTAGGTTAGGTTCAGTTAGGTTAGGCTAGGCTCAGTTAGGTCAGGTTAGATTAGTATAGGTTCAGTTAGGTTCAGTTAGTTCGTTAGGTTAGGTTCAGTTAGGTTCAGTTAGGTTCAGTTAGGTTCAGTTAGGTTCAGTTAGGTTCGGTTAGGTTCGGTTAGGTTCAGTTAGGTTCAGTTAGGTTGTCCTCTATCCCTTAAAAATAACTAGTTATAACACACCACAACGGAAAACTATAAATATACGTAAAATACAATACACAAATAACCCGCACACGGGAGACTGAAACATCTGACGACGTTTCGGTCCGACTTGGACCATTAACTAGTCACAAGGAAGAGCTGTGTGACTAGTTAAGGGTCCTATATGAACCGAAACGTCGTCATAAGTTTCATTTGTGTATTGTTCCAGTCACGGTATTGTGCCTTTTTGCTTTTAAAAAGATGATTAAAAACGATCTTGATTAGTGGAATACTAATTTAAATTATTTATACAAATTACCAATATTGTGTAAAACATTATGGGCACCAAGACTCATACATTCACCCAAAATGTCTATCAAAATTATGATTCGTCTGAGTGGATGTGACTTATGTATAATGATTACAAACCTGTCATCATAATTTCCTTTCAGTAACTTCGGTCACTCTAAGTAATTTTTTTTATAATATTGGATATAATATCTGAAAGGTAATTCGTTTCTGTATTCAAAAATTTATACAGAAACAGAAAGTACCGGCAAATATTTTTGTCAACCAATCACCATCGTCGTTACGAGTTAATTCATTCATGAAAATAGTTTTTACTACTCTGTTTACTACATGTGAGTTGCCAGATGTCACTTTTGCCAAGCATACAGAGTACAGGAACTTTTTTCCGCAACTATATTTTTAATTATGTGTAAGGGTTTAGTTTAAGTGCCTCTTATAGTGTAACCATAAAGTTTGCTATACTTACTCTCACATTCTCTTCTGTGTCTCTCCCACCTCATTCAGTTTCATATCCTTTAATTTCTACATTATTTTAGTTCCCTTCCAATCGTACGATTCCCTGGTTTGGCATTATCTCTTGACTCTCCTCTCTACTTACTCTTCACTCTCTTGACACACCTCTTTCTCCAATACCCCATTCTGATCTCTCCCTCCACAAATGCCCAAAGATATCTCTCCCAACCTCCACCCCCAACCCCAGGACGTTCCTCTCCTTCCACCCCCACAATCCTCTTCATCCAGATCCTCTACTCCTGGACTGCAACTCCCTCCCCCGCTGGTCCGTCAGGACCCGTGTCAGCCAACACAAATAAAGGAAACTGAAAACAATTTGTCATCGACCAGGTGAGTGTGTGTGAGGCAGTGATCCCAGGGGAGGAGGTGAGGTCACTGCTGCCCATGCCGCCCGCCCACTGTATACCGCCTACTGTGTGCCGCCCACTGTGTGCCACCCATCTACTATATTTTAACATTCAAGTATAAAAAATATTAGCGTCAATGTCTCAATGAATGTTTATGTGGTCAGTATATCTGAGATAATAACTGATCTCACTACAACTTCCTCATTGTCAGTTCCCTGGTTAGTGCACGTCTGCAACTTGCACATGTCCGTGTACTTCAGTTAATTAACCAGGCAAGGGCAGTCTGGAAGTGAGCAAGACATGAGCTGCAACACATCTGGTGCTGGCGATCCTCGCATCCAGTCTTTGGCAAGACTGTCTTCAACAATCTATGGTCCAGTTACACCCATGGTGGTTCACTCACTATAGGTCCACCACCGCTGGTTCACTGAGAGTCCACTACAGCTGTTGATTCAATGTCTCACATGGTAGCCTGATAGCTAGCACAGATATGGATATAAAACCTAGCATGGTGTAAAATGAATTTAATTTTCACGTTTTGCACAAAAAAGGTAACCACATAGCTCTTGGACCTCATAGGTTGTAGTTGTGGCTACACTTTCGGAACACAGTCTTGATAAATCTCACATTTCACCAATATTCTTGAAGACCACTCCAACAACATGCTCATTGGAGAAGCCAGGTATAGATACTCAAAAATCCTGGACAAAGGAATTAATGTACAATTGCTATGGATCCCATCACACATTGGATTACTCCTTCATGATAAAGTTGACATGTTAGCCAAGAAGAGTACCCAGAGGAGAATGTAGAATATAACTTTGGTATATCTGTGTCTAGCATTAGGAATAATATTAGGGGAGAAGTAAATAATGAAAATGATTGTTATAGGAATGCAGTTAGAAGTTTGAGTAGATCTATAACCCACTATAACAACATGAACATAGGTAAGTACGTTTATGGAGCAACGTGCAATGTGAACAGACTGACTGATGTTGTAGTGACTAGACTTAGGCTTGGTTACAAGTATTTCTGGCAGTTTGGGAGACACACAGATGATGATCAAACTAAATGCAAATTATGTGATCAGGCATATGGTCACTGTCTTGAACACTATGTGCTTAATTGTCCACTTATTGAGGAATACAGAGACAGTATAACCTATGTGACATGTCAAGATTTCATACTAAAGAAAATAAGATACCAGATATACTAAGCAAATTTCCTAAATTTGCTTGTAACAGATAAGTGAACTGTAGATATGTAGATAAAAAAAAACATATGTACACCTGTTAACCCTTTTGGGGCCTAGTTCCTAGGCCTTTTGTGTATGCATATGCTCTTGCGCTACCGTCCACAGGATGGATATGGAGTGCGCAATAAAATAGCCACTTGGGTGGCAAAATCTGATCTTGAAGGCCTCCTGGTAGGTACTGTTTTCCTTCAGAAGTTGTAGTACACTCAACTTTCCACGATCGGCGAACAGTGAAGGTATGTAGTTCGATAAATCTGACAGATATTCTCTCCTGCCAGTCTCGCAAGCTTTTCGATATCTATATGTGTAGAGTTGTGTGTTTCATATTTCCGATGTACCCCTGTGTACCAGGTCTGTTATGTTAGGTTTTTATATGTAATTTATTAGCATTATTCTTGATATCATCACTAATCATCCGTGTTGCCTTGTCTATACCATCCTCAGTCCTCGTTGACTTTGTAACCTACTTTTCAGCGTTGAGTGTGACAACATGCTTTTGTACAGCTCATATTTAGAAATGTCAGGATATGAGAGGAATCTTTCCATGTCATCCTGAAAAATACGAAGTTCTCCAGTTTCAACTAAAGTGGCATCGGATGTCTCTCTTCGTCGAGGCTTTCACCTGAGTAACATTTAAAACATTCACCCCCGACACCAGTAAGACACACTATAGACAAATCAGCAGTTCAATGTGGCTCTGCAGCATCATAGATTGTCTCTAGCATCTCCCTCTCTCTCTCTCTCTCTCCTCTCTCTCTCTCTCCTCTCTCTCTCTCTCTCTCTCTCACACACACACACATCAGTCACACTGCTGACTGAGGCAGCATCTGTGTTCTTCGTTTACAGAAGCTAAACATTTGGTTGTAGTCTTCCTCTGCCACCAGTTCCCTGCTGATGAGTAAAACACATGTGAAGCAGTTGGGTATTCTTAATATTGAAACGTTTCGCCTACGCAGTAGGCTTCTTCAGTCAGATATAGAGGTATCAAGTGTTGTGGCTAAGTAATGAGGATATAATCAGCCCATCAACCATGGAGAATAGTATTTGTGGTGGTCAGTCCCTCAGCCTGGAGGAGAGTTCAGCTCCACGGTACTCCAATAATAATAATAAGTGCAGAAGCAACAAGAATAGCAACAATAACAACAGCAACAGCAAAAATAAAAGTTCACAAACCTTATAATCTTGGTTTAAAAAGCTCATTAACTTCTGTATTCATCTTGACATAACTGATGATCGCCTCGTATATACTCAGTGGCCACTTTATTAGGTATACCTGTATATCTACTCGTTAATACAAATATCCAATTAGTTTATCAGGTGGCAGGACCTCAATGCCACCTGGGTTTAAGTATCTCTAACTGATGATAATCTGAAGTTTTCACGCACAACAGTCTCTGAAGTTTACCGAGAAATATCCAGTTAACATTAGTTCTATGGGCGAGAAATGCCTTGTTAATGAGAGGTCAGAGGAGAATGACCAGACTAGTTTAAGCTGACAGGAAGGCAACAGTAACTTTTTTGGTAAACAGGGATTACAACAGTGGTATGCAGAAGAGCATCTGTGAACGCACAACACGTCGAACCTTGAAGTAGATGGATACGGCAGCAGAGGACCACACCAGGTTCAATTCCTGTCATCTAAGAACAAAAAAACTGAGGCTACACTGTGTACAGACTCTACAAAACTGAACAAATAAAGATTAAACGTCACCTGGTTTAATAAATCGTGATTTCTGCTGCGACATGCAGATAGTCAAACCAAAATTTGGCGTAAACCTCTGGGATGTGGCTGAACGGGAGATTTACAGCATTAATGTGCAGCCAACAAATATGCAGCAGTTATGATGTTATAATGTAAACATGGAACAGAATCTCTAAGAAATATTTCCAGCACCTTGTTGAATCCATACCATGAAGAATTCAAACTGTTCTGGAGCAAAGGGGAGCCCTACTCAGTACTATAAGGGTGTATCTAATAAAGTGGCAACTGAGTATATAATGACTGCCTGACCCATACGGACTTAGCGCCTGATTCATTAAATAATATTATGATAATAACGATGATATAGGGTGATCTCTCTTATATAAAATGCCTTTAATAAATACATCAGTTCCTAGGAAGGACCTGTGTATATAATTTACTAATTTTGTGGACAGAAAGTAATGTCCACATCTTCTCAACTCAGAATTCTGGTAATGTCTTCTTATGGATGAAAATGTCTAGCTGAAACTAACCTGGACCTGGAGAGAGTTCCGGGGGTCAACGCCCCCGCGGCCCGGTCTGTGACCAGGCCTCCTGGTGGATCAGAGCCTGATCTAATACCGAATTTTTTTTTCTGGGAGAACGTTTCGCTCTGTGTAAACATTGACCCAGTCAAAACTTGTTCAAAAACTTCTCTTTTTTCACTTTTACTATCTTCAACGCTTGTGACTTTAGTTATTAATACACTCATGATGTGTAGTAACGATTTAACTACCCATCCAGTGCTTCCCTGGACCTGTTCCCCACCAGCCCCATACAATTCAAGACCCATTAACTGTTACAGATATGTTCCTTCACTTTTATAGAAGCATACTGAAGCGCCGGCTGCATCATAAGACTTGGTAGGATCTTACCTCGGTGCCCCGAGCTACAAGAGACCCGGAGACACCGTCTGGCGAAGACCCGGTCAGCCAGCGTCATCCTGACCAACCTTTAATCTTCTTTATTCAGCAGTCAATTCCACAGGACTATTTCACTTCACAAAATTGCTTTATCATAAGGCCAAGGTGTGGCGAAACGTTCTGCTATTATATGGTAGGAAACGCAGCTGGTGGCCTGGTGGTTAACGCTCTCGCTTCACACGGTGAGGGCCTGGGTTCGATTCCCAGCCAGAGTAGAAACATTGGACGTGTTTCTTTCCACCTGTTGTCTATGTTCCCCATCAGTAAAATGGGTACCTGGGTGTTAGTCGACTAGTGTGGGTCGCATCCTGGGACACTGACCTAAGGAGGCCTGGTCACAGACCGGGCCGCGGGGGCGTTGACCCCCGGAACTCTCTCCAGGTAAACTCCAGGTACGATAGGTCAAAGGACGTAAATGAGAGAAACACCGCTAGTTATGGTCTTTTATTGTGAAGAGGTTTCATCCACCAGGGAACTGATAAAATCCTTGAGGAGCGAAACGTCTTCACAATAAAACGGCATAATCACCCTCGTGTGCTGTATTTATTTACAGTAAATACTGTCAGATATTCTCGACTATTTTATTACCATTCCAGCAGACAAAGAATAAAACTTTCAGGACATTCTTTCGTTAAAACGTTTCGCTCGAGGCGAAATGTTGTCTCGATGAACGCCCATCCAGCAGCATGTCTTTCCGTCATTATCGTTGGCAGTATGACATTCGGACACAGGCCGGCGGGTGCTTAGCCGGATACGGGTCATCACTTGACAAAGACCCATGTCAAGAGACACTTGGCCTGTGTCCTAACGAATAAACCACCACTAACAGCTAATTTGTGCTCCTGACTACAGTTAAAACCAGTTCGTCTCTTCTCTTATTCCCAGATGACCAGCTTATCTCCTGCTGACTCCTGGGCGACCAGAGGTCAGGTCAGGCCAATCCCTAGCGAGAAGGGATGAATGATCTTGGTATTGCTGGTATACAGTGATGTGATTATTGAGCTTGACCCTGAGCGGGCTAACACTAGGGTCATGACAGGTCTGGTGTGTCCCAAGGGAGTCATCCGTCAGGAGGGAGTGAGGAAGGCACGAACAGCGTGATTCGAGGGCGGTTGTTGTGGTAGTTAGCGGCCGCCACAAACGTTGATGGACGGATAAATGGCCAGGGTGAGGATCAAGGAAGAGCTGTTTGGAAATGTGAGCCCTTTGTGCTTTTAATGGGGTGGGAAACCTTCTTCTGGTAGGCCAGCAGATGCTTGACCAAGTGAATATAACTCACAGACCATAGGATTCGAACCCACGGCAAACCAGTTCTAATATTGGCAGGCCAGTGCACTACCCACATCATAATAGGTTCCATCCAAGTATATTTCTGTACACACTAGGAAGCATAGCCTAGGCCTCACTGTGACCTCAAAGGGACCCTTTAACAAACGAATCTCACAAAAAGTATGGCTGCTGGTGCTGGAAACCCAATGTTCTGTGAGTTTACAACCACGTCATTACGATTTCGCAATTTATTTACACATAAATAACCCACACATAGGAGACTGAAACTTATGACAACGTTTCGGTCCGGCTTGGACCATTAATTAACTAGTCAGAAAAATTCGGACCGAAACATCATCAGTTTCAGATTCCTGTGTGTGGATTATTGTGTAGTCTCCCAGTCATGGTATTGTCCTTTTTTGTTCAAGTTATTCACAACGGGTATACATCAACGACCTTTATTATAGTGACTGCCAACGACCTTTATTATAGTGACTGCCAACGACCTTTATTATAGTGACTGCCAACGACCTTATAGTGACTGCCAACGACTTTATTATAGTGACTGCCAACGACCTTCATTATAGTGACTGCCAACGACCTTTATTATAGTGACTGCCAACGACCTTTATAGTGACTGCCAACGACCTTTGTAGTGACTGCCAACGACCTTTATTATAGTGACTGCCAACGACCTTCATTATAGTGACTGCCAACGACCTTTATTATAGTGACTGCCAACGACCTTTATTATAGTGACTGCCAACGACCTTTATAGTGACTGCCAACGACCTTCATTATAGTGACTGCCAACGACCTTCATTATAGTGACTGCCTTATTACTGATGTCCACCATCAGTAATATGACAACTGCTGTAATAGTGATGCTGTGAAACAAGGACGATGCACTCGCGTCCTGACACATTTGCTTTTGCATTGAGAAATAAATCATTAAACATCGAAAAAAAATATCCTTCTATCTGCAGATTCTGCCGTATTAGTGGCTAGTTTAATGTAACTCTATATAATGTGGCTAGTTTACTGCGCTCCCCATACACATCTTATGGACGGTAAGAGCATATGGATACACAAAATTCCTAGAAACGACGCCTAGAAACCACGATATATATTGAATTTTGTATTATCTATTGCAAACTAAGTTATATTATAGTGCTTGAGGTCTATATATATATATATATATATATATATATATATATATATATATATATATATATATATATATATATATTTTATAATATATAATATATCAGAGATCAGTGTTTGTGTACATTTCACCTGCTCTTGCGAATTCCTTGCATTGTTAAAATCTCTAGTAAGGCTGATGCATGCAGGGGATGAGATGAAAAGCTGTAAGCCTTCTCCCTGAAAGTGGCTGCCTTGGATCAAGTCTAGCGTGAGCTAGGCGCCAAGGTATTGGTCCAGTGTGGTTGAAATGGTAAAGCACTGTGTACCCTTTTTCCAAGGTTTCTAGTTCGAGTCTCCTTCGGCCAGAGATCAGTGTTTGTGTATATTTCGCCTGCTCTTCGAATTCCTGCATATACTATATATTTATATATATAATATATATATATATATATATATATATATAATATATATATATAATATATATATAAATTAAAACAAGTTACTGATGCTAAGCAACACCAACCAAATTTAGGATATGACTCAAGATAGGTTAGATAACATTATGTTAGTTACTCCAGGGGAAAGGAAGAGTGGGAGTGGAAGGTGGGGGGAGGCGGAGTGGGGGGAGGGGGTGGTGGTGTGTGGGGTAACTTGTCTCACCCCTCAGTCCTCAGTAACTTGATTATAGGCAGAAATCAAATCTACTTCGGTATCGGTGATCAGTTTTAATCAAGAGTCTGTCTCTTGGACAACACTGATCACACTCTTCCTCCATGAGCCGTCACCTTCATCCCCCCACTAGCCTCCATACTCCCACCATGGGCCGTCACCTTCATCCCCCCACTAGCCTCCATACTCCCACCATGGGCCGTCACCTTCACCCTCCCACTAGCCTACATACTCCCACCATGGGCCGTCACCTTCACCCTCCCACTAGCCTCCATACTCCCACCATGGGCCGTCACCTTCACCCTCCCACTAGCCTCCATACTCCCACCATGGGCCGTCACCTTCACCCTCCCACTAGCTTCCACACTCCCACCATGGGCCGTCACCTTCACCTTCCCACTAGCTTCTACACTCCCACCATGGGCCGTCACCTTCACCCTCCCACTGACTTACACTCCCACCATGGACTGTCACCTTCACCCTCCCACTAGCTTCCACACTCCCACCATGGACTGTCACCTTCACCCTCCCACTGGCTGTTACACTCCCACCATGGACTGTCATCTTCACCCTCCCACTAGCTTCCACACTCCCACCATGGACTGTCACCTTCACCCTCCCACTGGCTGTTACACTCCCACCATGGACTGTCACCTTCACCCTCCCACTGACTGTTACACTCCCACCATGGACTGTCATCTTCACCCTCCCACTGACTGTTACACTCCCACCATGGACTGTCACCTTTACCCTCCCACTGGCTGTTACACTCCCACCATGGACTGTCACCTTCACCCTCCCACTGTTACACTCCCACCATGGACTGTCATCTTCACCCTCCCACTGACTGTTACACTCCCACCATGGACTGTCACCTTCACCCTCCCACTGACTGCTACACTCCCACCATGGACTGTCACCTTCACCCTCCCACAGGCTGTTACACTCCCACCATGGACTGTCACCTTCACCCTCCCACAGGCTGTTACACTCCCACCATGGACTGTCACCTTCACCCTCCCACAGGCTGTTACACTCCCACCATGGACTGTCACCTTCACCCTCCCACTGGCTGTTACACTCCCACCATGGACTGTCACCTTCACCCTCCCACAGGCTGTTACACTCCCACCATGGACTGTCACCTTCACCCTCCACAGGCTGTTACACTCCCACCATGGACTGTCACCTTCACCCTCCCACAGGCTGTTACACTCCACCATGGACTGTCACCTTCACCCTCCCACAGGCTGTTACACTCCCACCATGGACTGTCACCTTCACCCTCCCACAGGCTGTTACACTCCCACCATGGACTGTCACCTTCACCCTCCCACAGGCTGTTACACTCCACCATGGACTGTCACCTTCACCCTCCCACAGGCTGTTACACTCCCACCATGGACTGTCACCTTCACCCTCCCACAGGCTGTTACACTCCCACCATGGACTGTCACCTTCACCCTCCCACAGGCTGTTACACTCCCACCATGGACTGTCACCTTCACCCTCCCACTGACTGTTACACTCCCAGCTCATCCACCTTCCCCACCTCTCCTGTCTCACCACTTCAATAAAAAAAAAAAAATTCAATTCTTCCCTATCTTCCACTTCCTCTTCGTTCCTATCTCACCTTCCCCCGCCACCTCTTCGCCACCTAGCCACAAATCCCATTTTATTCCTCCACCTGTTTCTTCCTCACCTCTCCCTCTTCCCCTCGTCTCCCCTCATTCTTTTCCCTTGTCTCCCTGGCCACGACGGTCACCCACAATTACCTTTACAGAAACAAGTGTGTCGCGCCCACCACACACACACCATTATACTGATCACAGGGAGGGGTGTGGGGGTTGAAGAGGGGAGCTCGGGTAAATAGGGGGGGCAGGGAGGAAGGAGAGAGAAGAGGAAGAGGGGAGGGAGGGAGGAGAGAGACAAAGGAAGGAGGGAGAGACATCATCTGCCTTATGCAGTCCAACCCTCGAAGCTGCTGAACTGTGGCAGTAGGAAGACAGGTAGATAGACAGGTAGGTAGACAGGCAAGTAGGTAAACAGACTGCTAGGAAGGTAAATCGACTAGAAGGTGAATATGTATACCGATATATAAATAGGTAGGTGGGTAGGCAGATATACAAACAAACATAGGATACCATATAATGTTGTTTCTTAAGAAAGTACGTAGTGAGTGTGTAGGTAGACAAGGTGTATATTTAGGATTGCAAGCATGAAAGTGTGTACTGTAATTAAGTAGGTGAAGAATTAGACATTTGCAACATCTACCTGGAGGTTACCTGGAGGTTATTCCGGGGATCAACGCCCCCGCGGCCCGGTCCATGACCAGGCCTCCCGATGGATCAGGGCCTGATCAACTAGGCTGTTACTGCTGGCCGCACGCAGTCCGACGTACGAGCCACAGCCCGGCTGATCCGGCACTGACTTTAGGTATCTGTCCAGCTCTCTCTTGAAGGCAGCCAGGGGTTTATTGGCAATTCCCCTAATGCTTGATGGGAGGCTGGTGAACAGTCTTGGGCCCCGGACACTTATGGTGTTTTCTCTTAGTGTACCAATGGCGCCCCTACTTTTTATTGGGGGAATTTTGCATCGCCTGCCCAGTCTTTTACTTTCGTAGGGAGTGATTTCTGTGTGCAGATTTGGGATTTGGGTGTCTTTATTACCCAGTGGCTTTATCAACACAAATTTAAGGAATTGGTTTGAGAAAACCTCTGGAGGGCGAAACGTCTACAATAAAGATACCCAGATGTTACACCTGTATCGAATTCTTCGCCTTGTAGGTACTGTATACCACAAGGAGGCAGGTAGGTAGTAACTTGGGGTACCTAGACGGGAGACAGAGGTAGTACACTTTTTCGAAGGTATATGGTGGGGATCGAACAAAGAATTTTTGCAGATTTGAAGGCAGATCAGGGATTACATGAGCACTACCTGTGCTTTGCCTGTGAAATGAAAAATCTGAAGGAGTTCTGAAGGAGAGAGAGAGAGAGAGAGTCTGTGCTTTACCTGAGAGAAAGGTCACCAGCCTACCCAAGGCAAGAAGAATGATTGATTGAGACCTCAGCTGCTGATGCTGTCAAATTTATCTTGCGTGTTTGTATTGTGACCAAATTGTAAATCTGTAAGACTTAACAGAATCTCGGCCAGACTGTGGGTAAGTGACACTTCAAAAATTTGTACCAGAATGTGGGTAAGTCTGATACTTCACAACATTTGTACCAGACTGTGGGTAAGTCTGATACTTCACATTTGTACCAGACTGTGGGTAAGTCTGATACTTCACATTTGTACCAGACTGTGGGTAAGTCGGATACTTCACATTTGTACCAGAATGTGGGTAAGACTTCACAACACAAGTCATTTGAATCAAAGTCTTCTTAAAATGACTTAAATTGACGTTGATGTGGGAAACTGACGTTGATGTGGGAAATTGCCAAGAATATAATGTTGACAAGTAGACGAAGACGATGAAGCAGATCCCTCCTCCCTCCAACCACCACCACCACAACCCCCCGACCTCCACCACAACCCCCCGACCTCCACCACAACCCCCCCCCACCACCACACCCCCTCCCACCACCACCACCACCAGGTACATGGGGGTGACAGTCAATCTCTCAGACTGGCGCCCCGTCGGTGCTGTCATGGAGGCGGGGTTGGTCTAATTGGCCTGGACAGCGACCCTCCCTGGGGATGGATCCCTGGGACCTACTGGGAGTGAGCTAGGGTGGACTGAGGGTGGGCTTGGAGTGGTCTATGGCTAATCCGAGGATAGAAGTGGAAGTGGGTTGAGGGTATACATTAGGGTGGGCTACGTGTCAGTTATGGTGGGCTGAGGGTGGGTTGGTGGGATAATTATATAATTTAAGGAAACAGACAACAGAGACAAAAAGCATTATTGTTAACTATTTTTATTATAATTATTAAAGTTCTAACTCCTGTCCACTAATCCCGATCCAGTTTCTAACCGGCCAGGGTGTTCGTAGCACCAGACGACGGTGAGACTTGATCACAACATTATACGTAACTCCAAAGGATAATTACTATATTCTTGGAGATCGTTAAACACGTAGGGGTCATATACTAACATAGCTCTTAAGTAATACTGCAGTATTTTATTTTTGTATTAATGAAGCGCTTAACCTGTGTGGGTTAGTCAGCACAATGAGTGGTAGAGGCTCAATCCTTCGTTCACTTAATAGGGAACTGTCTCTTGCAGAGTTTGTCCTGTGGAGGTTGGCTGTTAGTTATTGTACATACCATATATATCCTGTGGACAGTAGAAGCTAAATTACTGTCCACCTCGTATCAATCCTGTAGACGGTACTGGCTAGTTTGTGTACACCATATCCGTCCAGTGGACAGTAGTGGCTAGGTCATTGTGTACAACATATCCAGTGGACGGTAATGGCACCCTTTAACCAGCCTCTTTAGCCACATGACTAGTCTCTCAACCACCTTTCTTGTTCCTTCCATCAAGTTCGAAGCTGAGTGGAAATGTAAATCTATGCTTCCTATGTTTGACGTAGATGACTACCGCTAGGCGACAGGCTTTTCTCTTTCCATTTATCGCCAGCTAGTGCACAGTGGCATATACATTTATTGCTTTTCTTATCATGCTTCCTCTGTCAAAAAATAATGTGATCTTTCTCCGTGTCCTCCGCATTTGTGATCCTTCAATGTTTTCTCTATTTTCATTATTCGCCGGTCGTTCCTTCACCTTGGCTTCCCTTCTCTCATTAACTATGTGTACTCATATCATAAACGAACTTTTTTCTCTTCCAGACTTTCTTCTGTCTTTTGCCTTTCGTACATTTCCAGTTTCCTAAATCTTAACACTGTCCGTTCTTTAGACATCAAACTTTCTTTTCGCCAAACTAATGTTCTTCGTAGTAATCTAGTGCGTACCTTACCGCTCGCAGCTGATGCTTCCGGAGTCTACTCCTTTTCCTGCTTTTTTGTCATCTTCACAGCTTTGGAGAAACTGGCCTCTCTCTTTCTGACAGACCTAAGGATCACATGTCTTGGATGATGACCCACCGCTGGAGCTTCTGGTCATCTGACCGAGGCCTTCCGCTGGCTTACCCGTTCACCCTTTTAAAATTATGGTCATAATTATATCCATTTATGGTCATAGTTATAACCATACGCTTTCAAAATGATATTGAGTCGTTCATCCAAAATCAGTAACAGAAAATCAAGTTGCACTTGGCTATTAAATATCGTAAAAAAAAAAAAAGACGTGCGTTAACAAATAAACTTTTATTGGAGCAGCGTTTAGTTGTACAAAAGCTTTTATTGAGTCAATGTTAGTTATGTGACGTTTTTTCTTCAGTAATGTGAGCAGAAAGTCATTAAGATCAACAGATCATTCCTAACTAATTTACTATCAATCTACAATTCACAAATAACCCACTTATAAGAGAATGAAATTTACGACAACGTTATGGGTTATTTGTGTATTGTTCCAGACACGGTATTGTGCCTTTTGTTCATTAGAATTATATAAACTGGTAATGGAACAAGAGTGTTCTTTCCCCCGGATTGCGAAAACTTTGACTTCCAGGAAACCTTATACAAGAAACTGCATCGAAGACTCTTAGCCAAAATAAAGTGACAGTATTGAAGACAAACTTCTGGTTTGGGTCGACGCGAGGCTCGCCAGTGGCTACCAGAGTGTGATTCTGAACGCAGAAATGTTCCGAGTGTTTGGACGTAATGAGCGGAGTTCCTCAGAGACCTGTCCTGGGACCAAACCTTTTTCACAATGTATACAAATGATCTTGAAATGGGTTTAACTTCTGAAATTGTTAAGTTAGCGGATGAGAAAAATTGGGAAGACGGACAGCAACCACTGTTGAAGGTAGGAATTTTCAGAGTGACCGGAAAGCGAGTTCCACTGTAGACAAATACAAATTGGTACATTTTGTTTACAACACGTTTTTCTTTTTGGGATAGGGGAAAAAATTCTCTGTTGTCTATAATCGAGGCTTGATCGTGGACCGGGTCGTGGGGGTCGACCCCCGATTCACCCTCTACGTAAACACCCTCCAGGTAAACACCTTCCAAGTAAATACCCTCCAGGTAAATACCATCCAGGTAAATACCCTCCAGGTAAATACCCTCCAGGTAAATACCCTCCAGGTAAATACCCTCCAGGTAAATACCCTCCAGGTAAATACCCTCCAGGTAAACACCCTCCAGGTAAACACCCTCCAGGTAAACACCCTCCAGGTAAACACCCTCCAGGTAAACACCCTCCAGGTAAACACCCTCCAGGTAAATACCCTCCAGGTAAATACCATCCAGGTAAATACCATCCAGGTAAATACCCTCTAGGTAAATACTCTGCAGGTAAACACCCTCTAGGTAAATACCTCCAGTAAATCCGTACCAGGTAAAATTACCCTCCAGGGAAGTACCCCCAGTAAACACCCCCAGGTAAACACCCTCCAGGTAATACCCTCCAGGTAAAATACCCTCCAGGTAAATACCCTCCCGGTAAATACCCTCCCGGTAAATACCATCCAGTTAAACACCCCTCCAGGTAAAAACCCTCCAGGTAATACCATTCCAGGGAAATACCATCCCGGTAAACACCCTCTAGGTAAATACCCTCCAGGTAAACACCCTCCAGTAAATACCTGCCCGGTAAAACACCCTCCAGGTAAACGCCCTCCAGGTAAATCCCTCCAGGTAAACACCCCCCCAGGGAAACACTCCAGGTAAACACCTCCATGTAAACGCCCTACAGGTAAACCCCCTCCAGGTAAATACCTCCAGGTTTTAAAAACCCTCCAGGTAAACACCCCCCAGGTAAACACCCTCCAGGTAAACACCCTCCAGGTAAACACCCTCCAGGTAAACACTCTCCAGGTATGTAGATGAATGGCTCAGAGAACCGACATGTTGATAAATTAGACACATGTGCAACTCTTGGGTATCTTTATTGAGGAAACGTTTCGCCACACAGTGGCTTCATCAGTCCATACATAGGAAAACTTGAAAAACGGGGAGAATGAGGTAATCAGTCCCTCAACCTTGAGTCGATGTGTTCAGTCCATCAATCTTGAATAGAATACGGCATATGAGCGGAGAAGCAGCTTATAAACCGTATGGCAGGAGAGGTGCAGCAGTCATAGGTGGTGTCACATTTGTCCAATGTGGAAGTAGGTCGTGCCCAAGAATTAGGCAAGCGAAGAATTCCTAAGTAATAAGATCCCAAGAAGTTGTAGTGTCTGACAGGTTTCTCCTACGTATGGACTGATGAAGCCACTGTGTGGCGAAACGTTTCCTCAATAAAGATACCCAAGAGTTGCACATGTGTCTAATTTATCAACTCTCCAGGTAAACACCCTCAGGTAAACACCCTCCAGGTAAACACCCTCCAGGTAAACACCCTCAGGTAAACACCCTCCAGGTAAACACCCTCCAGGTAAACACCCTCAGGTAAGCACCCTCCAGGTAAACACCCTCCAGGTAAACACCCTCAGGTAAACGCCCTCCATGTAAACACCTTCCAGGTAAACACCCTCACAAACACCCTCCAGGTAAACACCCTCCAGGTAAACACCCTCCAGGTAAACACCCTCCAGGTAAATACCCTCCAGGTAAACACCCTCCAGGTAAACACCCTCCAGGTAAACACCCTCCAGGTAAACGCCCTCCAGGTAAACGCCCTCCAGGTAAACACCCTCAGGTAAAAACCCTCCAGGTAAAAACCCTCCAGGTAAACACCCTCCAGGTAAACACCCTCCAGGTAAACACCCTCCAGGTAAACACCCTCACGTAAACACCCTCACGTAAACACCCTCCAGGTAAACACCCTCCAGGTAAACACCCTCCAGGTAAACACCCTCACGTAAACACGCTCCAGGTAAACACCCTCCAGGTAAACACCCTCCAGGTAAACACCCTCCAGGTAAACGCCCTCCAGGTAAACGCCCTCCAGGTAAACGCCCTCCAGGTAAACGCCCTCCAGGTAAACACCCTCCAGGTAAACACCCTCCAGGTAAACACCCTCCAGGTAAACGCCCTCCGGGGAAAACCCCCCCAGGTAAACCCCCTCAGGAAAACACCCTCCGGGTTTAAACACCCTCCGGGGTAAACCCCCTCCAAAAAACCCCCCTACTTTAAACACCCTCCGGTAAACACCCTCCAGGAAAAACCCCCCTCCAGGTAAACCCCCCCAAAGGAAAAACACCCTCACGAAAAACACGTCCAGGTAAACACCCCCCAAGGAAAAAACACCCCCCAAAAAAACCGCCCTCCGGGGTTAAACGCCCTCCAGGTAAAAGCCCAGGAAAAAACGCCCTCCAGGTAAACACCCTCCAGGTAATGATAGTTTTCATGATCGCAAGTCCCCTTTTTTTTACCCCCATTTAGAGGGAAAAGTTTATCTTGTTTTTTTTTAAACCCGAATTTGGGGAAATTTTAAAAGCTGTCCCCGAAAAAACTCATAAAACTACACTTAAATATGTGACCTACAAAATCTTCACTTTTTCCCCACCTTCGTGCAAGTCGGGTGTCAGGTCAAATGTGAGGTGATATCTCAGCCTTTAAAAAGTCTTCCGCTACCCAAATTATTTTCATTTCCCTTGATAATGGGGGAAAATCACGAAAGCGCTTGGACGTTCATTTTTTTTTTTCCAGTGATTTTTTTGTTTGGGGTTCAGGTAGGAGGGGGGTGGTTCTGGGGGTTAAGGCGTCATGTGGTTCTTGTTCACAAGGGCTGGCCAGTAAAACATGGGTTCGAACCCTTTGGGAACTACCCGCGTGTTGTTTTGATCAATTCCATTTGGTTTGTTAAATTGCATTATAAATATATTATATATATATATATATTATTTTTTTTTTTATTTATTATCCCCCGGCCGATTCCCCCCATGGAAGGGTGGCCCAAAAAGAAAAACTTTCACCATCATTCACTCCACACGTCTTTCCAGAAGGGTGCTTTTCCCCCTACAGTTTTTAAAAAAGCAACATTAACACCCTCCTTAGAGTGCAGGCACTGTACTTCCCATCTCCCGGGTCAAGTCCGGCCCGCCCGGGTTTCCCCGAATCCCTTCATAAATTTTACTTTGTCACACTCCAAAAAAAGCACGTCAAGGGAATTAAAAACCCTTTGTTCCCCTTTTACTTTCCCATCCAAAAAGCTCACGGGGTGCTGCTGGAGTCCAAGCCCCTCGCACAAAAAACCCCCTTTTCCCCCCCCCTTCCCAAACCCCTTTTTTAGGCCGGGCCCCTACCCCCCCCTTCCTTTCCACTACAGGGGCTGATAAACTCTTGAAGGGCTTTCCCGTTTCGGGTCCTTTTTTTCTCTAAATGTCCGAACCAATTTTAAAAACCCTTCCTCAGCCCCCTGGACAAAAAGTTTGGTTAAACCCGCACCCTCTAACTTCCCCCAAAATACGAATTTTTTTGAAATTTTATTCACACCACCCCATTCCCCCAGAATTTTTATCTCCACTGCCTCCAGGGCCTTTTCCCCCGCCCGCCAAAATTCATCACCCACGCTTTTACACCCCTATAAGAGCGTTGGTTAAAAAATATTTCTCTCATTTCATTCCCCCCTTTGCCTCCAAGGACAAAATTTTTTTGTCTCCCCAAAACTCCCAAGTGCACCACTCAATCTTTTTTCCCCCATCAATTTTTATTTATTCACCTCATCTTTCATAGGGCCCCCTCCGCTGACCCGTCCACTCCCCAAAAAATCTGAATACGTTCACCCCCCCTCCATAAATTCTCCCCCAATCTGATAATTTAATTTTTTCATTTACCAATCTTTTTGTTATCCTCATAAAACCCTTTCCCCTTTCCGTATTAAACCTTTTAAATTTTTTTCTTTTTCACACCCTTTCCAAAATTTTTCCAAACCCAAACTCTGCAAACCCTTTTTCTTGGGAAACTCCCAAAGAGCACAAATGTTTATCAGCAAAAAGCAAACTGTGAAAACTCCCAATTTGGGGGTTTTGGATTCTTTATCTTTTTTCCCCCCACCTCTTGCCAAAAACCCTCGCATTTACTTCTTTTTACAAAAAACCCCAATTTTAAATTTTATTAAACAACCCGGTGACATCACACATCCTTTTCTAAAAGGGCCCACTTTTACTTTGGGAAAAAAAAATTTCCCCCCTTTTCCCAATACTCTTACTTGAGCCCTATCCTTTGTTTTAAAAAAATCTTCACTGGGTTTAGTTTAACCCACCCCTACCCATACACTTCAAATCTGCCACAATTTCCCCCTTTCCAAACCCCGTCCCTTAAACCTTTTCCCAAAACCAAAAAAAAACCCCCAAAGGGCCTTTTTTTCCCCTTTTTCCCAAAAAATCTGTTCCTTTTTATGTTTCCTGTAAACACCTGGTTCCCCAAACCCCCCACCCCTTTTCCTAAAGCCTCCTTGTTCATCTGCTTTCCTTTTCTCCCTCTTTTCTCTTAATTCTTTCAATTTTTAAATTACCTTTCACTTTTCCAGGTTTCATCAACAGACTTATCCCCCTATTTAATTTTTTTCAATCTCTTTTTTTTCCCCTTTGCCTTATACAAAAGGGAAACCCTTTTCATGCTCTCTGCCAAAAACCCAAAGGGACCTTTCCCTTTTTCCATACATTTATTAAATAATTGCCCAAAACCCTCCAAAACTATATCCCCAAACCCGCTTTTAAAATTTCTATCTTTTTTTCCCATCAATCCCGGGTTTCCTTACCCCCCTTTTATTTTACCTACTGCCCCCGAAAAATTTCCCCCAAAACCTCACAACTGACTTTCCTCACTTTCCCACAAGTTTTTATTTTCCCCCTTGCCCTATTCACGAAATCCAAATTTCCCTATCTTCATTTAACATTTTTCAATTCCCCAAAAAAATTCCCCTTTCCCTCTTCCCCAAAACCCCTAAATTTTCCCCTTTAATAACCTCCTCTCCTATTTTTTTAAATGAAAATCCATTTGTTCTCTAGGGGTTTCTTAAAATTGTTAATCTCACTCCAAAACTTTTTCTTTTTTTTCAAAAAAAATTTGTTTTAAATCCAACCCCCTTTCCATTTGCTCTCCCTTTTTTCCTTTTCTTCCCACTCTCTTAACTTCTCTTTTTTTTCCCATTTACTCCCTTTCCCTCCTTGAAACCCCTTCCCACTTTTTTTAAAAAAAAATTCCATATGCTAAACTTTTTTCCCCCCTACTCTCTTTCCCTCTCATTCCACCAATCGCTCCCCTTCCCTCCTGACCCCCTTTCCGTAACCCCCAAACTTCTGCTGGGCCCCTCTAACACTTCATTTTTAAACCTACCCCCTTTCCCTTCACCCCATTGCCTATGCTTTCATTTAGCCCTCTAAAACCCCCAATAGCTGTTTTTTTTCTTACCCCAAAATGCTCCTCTTTTAGTTTTTTAAACCTTTACCTCTTCTCTTTTCCCCGATGCTTTATTTCCTTGTAAACCCCTTTAAACCTTTTTTCCTCAGTGTAGCTTCAAAATAGAAGGATTTTGATATATCTGTGGCCCCTTATAAAAAATGTACATCCCGAAGTTTACTAAAAAGTCTTTTAAACTACCAATAATAATTAAACAAACTACTGTCATTTTTGCCCTTTTCAAACCTATGTGTTTATTATTTTTTTCCTCTTTTTTTTAAAATATGATTAACCCAAAAACTAAAACCCTTTTCCCATACCAAAAATTCAATCAAAAGGGGTCCCCTTATTTATTTACAACCCGGCACCCCCAAAAAAAACCCAAACCACACCCTCTCTAAAAGTTTCTCCCTTTAGCTTTTCAAGTCCCCTACCACAATTACTCTCTCACTTGGTTAAAAGGCTCCTATACATTCACTTAACATCTCCCAAAAATCTCTCTCTCCTCTGCATTCCTCTCTTCTCCGGGTGCATACACCTTATTATGACCCACTTCTCGCACCCAAAACCTTACTTTAATCCACATAATTCTTGAATTTACCATTCATATTCTCTTTTCTCCTTCCATAACTGATCATTTAACATTACTGCTACCCCTTCCTTTGCTCTAACTCTCTCAGATACTCCAGATTTAATCCCTTTTATTTCCCCCACTGAAACTCTCCTACCCCCTTCAGCTTTGTTTCGCTTAGGGCCAGGACATCCAACTTCTTTTCATTCATAACATCAGCAATCATCTGTTTCTTGTCATCCGCACTACATCCACGCACATTTAAGCAACCCAGTTTTTTTAAAAGTTTTTTTTTCTTCTCTTTTTTAGTAATTGTAACAGGAGAAGGGGTTACTAGCCCATTGCTCCCGGCATTTTAGTCCCCTCATACGACACGCATGGCTTACGGAGGAAAGATTTTTTTTCCACTTCCCCATGGCAATAGAAGAAATAAAAAGACAAGAGCTATTTAGAAAAAGGAGAAAAACCTAGAATGTATGTATATATATATATATGCAAAGTGCGTGTCTATGAAGTGTGACCAAAGTGTAAGTAGAGTAGCAAGATATTCCCCGTTATCTTAGGTGTTTATGAGACAGAAAAAGAAACCAGCAATCCTACCATCATGCAAAACAGTTACAGGGTTTTTTTTTTCACAGTCATCTGGCAGGACGGTAGTACTTCCTGGGTGGTTGCTGTCTACCAACCTACTACCCATATATATATATATATATATATATATATATATAATTTTTTATATATATATATATATATATATATATATATATATATATAATATATTCATATAATTATATATATATATAATTATATTTTATATATTATTATATATTAAATTTTATATATATTATTATATTATACATTAACATATTATTATATATTTATACATTATATATTATAAAATATATTAAATATATATATATATATATATATATATAAAATATATATATATATATATATATATATATAACAGACGTGTTAATATAGACTGAAGCAACGCAGTACCAGTCTTTACTGACAATAAGAATAATTTACTGAAGCGTAAGCGTACCCAAGTAACAATAGTGTCAGTATCAGTAGCTGTATGACCCAGACGGGTTAAGCGCTTCCCCATGAGTATAACAATACAACACAAGATAGAGATATAAATCTTGAGCCTCCTGGGAAGGAGATAGGGAGGGAGAGAGGGTAGGAGGGAGGGAAGGAAGAAGAGAGTGTAGAATGCAGGGTAGGAAGTAGAGAGGGTAGGAGGTAGAGAGGGTAGGAGGGGAGAGGTAGGAGGGGGAGAGGGTAGAGGGGGAGGGGTAGGAGGGAGAGAGGTAGGAGGTAGATAGGGTAGGAGGAGAGAGGTAGGGAGGAGAGAGGGTAGGAGGGATGGGGAGGGGGAGTGGATGGGGAGGGGGGAGAGAGGGAGGGTAGTCACCAAAGGCGATATTCAACCCAATAACAGTGTTAGGCTTATTAGTGAGAGCGGAATGATTGAACCACTTAATAAAAGTGACCAACACCCAGGGGTGACCTAGTCCATCTGCCTCCCACCTCAATACTGCACTCGTAAAAGATGAGTTATGATGGTGCGAGTCTACCCGGGAGCAACCATGAATGACTGAACACCCTCCTTAGTCACTCACCACAGTAACTACTGGAGGAGGGATGGAGGAGGGGGAAGGAGGGGGAGTCGTTAACATGCACCCCCCCCCCCACACACACACGCTTTCCTGGTCAAAGAGACGGGGCCAGGAGCCGAGTCTCGATCCTCGCAGACACATTTCAGTGGGTACAGCTCACTGAATACACACACACACACACACACACACACACACACACACACACAAACTATTCTAAAACAAATTCTTCATATAACTCTCTCTGGATGTTCATGCGAATTTACAGTAATTCTCAACAATTTCAGAAAGTTAATCTTATTTTACGTACTAAAATAATCTAAAATTCTGTGTTCTAGCACATTGTTTCCACAGAATAAATGTTACGAGTTACAGTATGAACAATCTATTGTTCACAGTGACATGCCAGCCAAATTTGGATTTTTAGATTTTGTTGCCGAAGTGGCCAGTTTGTGCTGACAGATCGAACCGCGGGGGCGTTGACCCCTGAAATCCTCTCCAGGTCTCCAGGTAAACCCCATATCCATCCTGTGGATGGTAGCGCGAGAGCATATGGTTACACAAAAGGCCTAGAAACTAGGCCCGAAAAGGGTTAACAGGAGCACATTTGGATTTATATCTGCAGTTCACTTATCTGTTTCAATTAAATTAAGGAAATTTGCTAAATATATCTGGTATCTTATTTGCATTAATAAGATACCTCGACATGCCAGCCAGACTATCATGAAAACTATCAGTCTTCCCGTCTTGTGTCAGGCAGTAAGATCAATGTCTATGGCCATTGCCTACCTAGTTTTGTCGGAATGATCTTTTAAGTGTTTGACTGGGTTGAGTGCTAGTTCTTGTTCTTCTGTAGGGTGACCATCTACAGCTTCTGTAGATCCTATAGATCATGCTGTAGATTATCCTGTAGTTTTATTAAGCTACAGGTACCAGACTTCCTCAGCGTGCAGAACTGAAGTTCCTGGTCTTCTCAGAGTTTTTGACTTCCAATTTCTGAACCTCTTGCAAAGGTTGAATTACATGTTCGAGGTCTCTTGAGGGAGTTGAGCTGCACTCCAACAGGAGAGAACTGACCCAGGGGGAGGGGGGGCCATCTATACGGCTCATGTAGTGCATGTCTGTAGGGCGCATCTGTAGCAAACGTGTATAGCGCATGCTGGCTACCTCCCTGAGCACGCGCAACCCCTGAAGCTAGTCGTGGGCAGGCAGGTGAGGGCAGGTGCGGGCAGATAAGCTTGAGATTGTGGGTTGTGGGGAAAGGGTTGAGAGACATGGGTTAGTACGACATGGGTTAGTACCTGATGTGTACCTCTCGTGCCAGCAAACAACGAAAGCAAATGAGGTAGAGTGGAGGACACAGGCACACACACAGAGAGAGAGAGAGAGAGAGAGAGAGAGAGAGAGAGAGAGAGAGAGAGAGAGAGAGAAATGCTTTCAAATGAGCTGATGTAGGTAACAGCTCTTAGCTTGCCAATAAAATTAGGAATTCTTAACCTGTAAATAGCTTGTCAATAAAGCTGGATCCTTAACCTTGTCAAACCCTGTGTAAAAGAGAGAGAGAGAGAGAGAGAGAGAGGAGAGAGAGAGAGAGAGAGAGAGAGAGAGAGAGAGAGAGAGAGAGAGAAGGCAGTGCCATTTCTTTACTGCTCGTCTGTATGACTCGACTATACGACTCATATCTGTGTAACATTCAACCACTGGTCAGCTAACCTGACGAAGACCTGATCGTGTTACCTGGTGATGGTAACAGCAGCAGAGACACAGCATCATGACCGTGCAGGTCACTCATCGCTCTCAGCTATAAAAATATTACTCAAACAATAAAAAGAATAAAGTTAACAGAATAAAAAGGCACAATACCGTGACTGGAACAATACACAAATAACTTACACCCAAGAGAAGGAAACTTGTGACGACGTATCGGTCCAACTTGGGCCATTAACTAGTCCAGGTCGTAGATGAATGGTTCAGAGAACTGTCATGTTGTTAAATTAGACACATGTGCAACTCTTGGGTATCTTTATTGAGGAAACGTTTCGCCACACAGTGGCTTCATCAGTCCATATATAGGAGAAACTTGAAGAACAGGAGGAGAATGAGGTAATCAGTCCCTCAACCTTGAGTAGATGTGTTCAGTCCATCAATCTATTCAAGATTCTTTCTCGTATGTGCAGGTTATTCGCATATAAAGTTAACAAACAACAAAAGCAACGAACATTCAACAAAAATAAAAGTCATCATACCAGTTTAAAATCGACAACAATTTAAACCCCATTAAATTACACTTCCCTGAAAATTTTGAAAATTTTTTTGCTTACGAAACTTTTTTTTCACAATGATGGCTAAGTGATGCTACCCCATACCCCCGGGCACCATACCCCCCGGTCACCATACCCCCCGGGCACCATACCCCCGGGCACCATACCCCCCGGTCACCATACCCCCGGGCACCATACCCCCCGGTCACCATACCCCCCGGGCACCATACCCCCGGGCACCATACCCCCCGGGCACATACCCCCCGGGCACCATAACCCCGGGC
>NC_069479.1:8292356-8302356 GCF_026875155.1 Cherax quadricarinatus | reverse complement strand
TGACCACTTCTTGCATTAGTTTTAGTGTTTTTGGATGTGCTCTGTATGTAGACAATACACATTGTGCACAGTGTTAGTGCATAATTTACTGATGCTAGTGTATAGTGCTGCACCCTTATGTAGCAATGCTAGGTTGTCCTCTGCCTGAGCATGAATGTCAGTCATTAAGTACTGTGGGTGAAAATTAAGACACATGTCCATCAAGTATTGTGGGTTTGAAAACACCTGGGAATTAATTTCACACGTTCACGCCACTTTGGATCATATCCTTCATGGGCAGATGAGGCTCAGTATAGAGTTTTGTGGTTAGTAATATAAATCTTATGACCAAATGTCTTGGCTGCAGGACGTATTTGCTAATCACAGCTGAACATTTCACACAATACCTTTATATGATTCCACTAAATCTGCTTTCCAGATGTGTCCGGGGACAGGTTCCTGCATCATTACTCTGTGGTTGCTTTGTACATGTGCAAAGGTAACCAGACCATGCTACAGATGTGCACTACAGGTGCCTAGTATGGGCCAACAGCCCTGCTGCAGTGTCCCTCCTTTCTTATGTTCTTAAATACAGTCGAGCCGTACCGACGGACTCTGCTCAGCTGCTTCTGTGTCATGAGGGTTTTAAGGTTGAGGACCAAGTGGCTGAAGTTATGAGATATGAGGAATATCTCTTTTAGATCTTACAACGACCAAAACACAGCTACTTTTCCAGGCTTTTATGGCAGAGACTAATTCTAACTCTTAAGAAATTCTTATTTTTACTAGTGAAATTCTTGGATATCTCAGCCAGTTTCAAAGTGTTGCCCAATAAATATCTTAACTGCATGCCACACCATCAACAAAGATGCAACACAAAACAGGAGCAGCAATTTCAAAACTTGTGTAACACACAAACACTCGCAGAGTAAGACTTCATATTCTTGACAAAGGTTTGCTCTGTTTACTTCTCTGACTCAGCATTTGTCTACTCTCGTTGTCTGTCACCTGCCTGCTTACAGGTCTAACCCTCCACAAGATTCGAACCAAAGATCTATCATTCCAGGGTAGCACATCAACCCATCTCTCCCAGGGAACACAAGTAACCCGCACATATGAGAGAGGAGCTTACGACGACGTTTCGGTCCGACTTGGACCATTTACAAAGACACACTAACGGAAAGGAGAGGAGGGAGTATATATAGGCCAAAAGACAGGGACGGAACAAGAGAGGTAGCAGAGGAAGACGAGAAGTAGTGGTAGAGGTAGTAGTAATGGAGTCAGTCAGATACTAAGAGAAGCACTGCAAGGGGGCTAAGGGCCCACAAGCGAGCTAAGAGCCCACAAAGGGTAGGAACAAGAACACAGAGGGGGAAAATAATAATAATGGGCCAGATATCGAAGGGAGAAGAAAACCCAAAGGAGAAAGGGGAAAGGGGAAGAGGGAGAAGGGCGGGGGTATTTGGTCCATTTTTATTATTTTCCCTCTCTCTATTCTTGTTCCTACCCTTTGTGGGCCCCTAGCTCCCTTGCAGTGCTCCTCTTTCTAAGTATTTGACTGACTCCACTACTTCTACCTCTACTTCTCATCGTCCTCTACTACCTCTCTCGTCCTGTCCCTGTTTTCTGGTCTATATATACTCCCTCCTCTCCTTTCCGTTAGTGTGACTTTTGTATATGTCCAAGTCGGATCATTTACAAATTCATAAGCTCCTCTCTCCTATTTACGGGTTATTTGTGTATTGTGCCTTTTTGTTATTTATGTCCCAGGGTATTATACCATCACAGGTTCAGAGGAGACAGGACACTGCATTACCTCCTCCTAGATGATAGCACTTTTCTCATCAGGAGAAATGAGACATTTCCCAACGTGGGTGTAAGTCATATGATGACCCGCTCCTCGGGGGTTTGGTCATGTGACCCAGATTTTCCACTGGCTTGCCGGTCCATCTCGTGAGAAAAAAAAAAAAGATATCACAAGATGCGTTGGTTGATTTCCACCCCAGTTCGAAAACGAAGGATCAAGATATTTGTTTCTTCGAAGGAGGCGCCTTGAAGACAGTGAGGGCCTCGTGATCCAAAGAATACCTGTCCTCCTTTCCCTGAATCGACCCTGACTGCCTCCCATTCTCAACATAGCATGTAACTTGTGTGTGTTTTACACTTGCCAGTAATTATAAGCCACAACAACCCAACAACACCCACAACAATAGCACACAGTAATGTTTACAACAATAGTATAAAGGATATTGTATATCAAAGGTGTTGTGTTCCAGCATCCTGCTGATGCTCTCCTTCAGTGTTCCCTTACGTTGACAGAGTTGTTTTGACGCCAGTCAAGGGCTTTTGGCTAGAGGAAATTGAGCTATCCTTTCCTTCCTCAGATCGAACCCTTACGGATTTAGTGCTTCCCATGAATATATTTTATATTAGTTTTGCTGTGAAGAGGCATTCAACTACCACCAATACTACTAAAACTACCATCACTACTGCTATTACAACTACCATCACTACTGCTACTATCACTACTACAACTACCACCAATACTATCACTACTACAGCTACCACCACTACTGCTACTATTACTACTGCAACTATCACCACTACTGTTATTACTACAACTACCACCACTACTGCTACTATTACTACTACTACTAGTACTGAAACTAGCGGGTTTTGCTACACGTTGGGCTCCCCCGTGTGAAACTCAGAAGTTGACTGGAGGAAACACGAGTCACATCAGATGGAGGTGCCTTATTCACCGTGCAGGAATTTGTCTAGACTGGTGGAGCTTGTCTGATACCATCAGTGATCTGCCCCCCACTGGTCTGTCCACAGCCTTGCTGGACCACAAGTGTAGTGTGTGTGTGTGTGTGTGTGTGTGTGTGTGTGTGTGTGTGTGTGTGTGTGTATGTGTGTGTGTGTGTGTGTGTGTGTGTGTGTGTGTGTGTGTGTGTGTAGGTGCTCAGTTGTTTCCGGGACAGAAGTTAAGTTCCAGCTCTCGGATATGAATGTGTAATAGGGGAAATGGTAAAAGGAACGAGCAAGGGAGGTTCAGATAAAATGAAAGGGGAGAGAGAGAGAGAGAGAGAGAGAGAGAGAGAGAGAGAGAGAGATGGATATAAGTAGGACCATGGGAGACACTCGCCTATAAGGACTCAGGTTCAAGGATAACACGACACCTCACTGACGTCTTGCCACTCAGTGGACACCTACCCTCGTGTTATCTGAATACTGACACACACACGTACACACACACACACACACACACGTACACACACACACACACACACAAACCCCCACACACACAATACACACACAACACCACACACACACAACACACAAACACACAACACACAAACACACAAAACACAAACACACACACATACACACACACATACACACACCACACATACACACACACACACACACACAACACAACACACAACACACACCACACAACATACAACACATAAACACAACACACAACACACACACACAACACACACACACAACACACACACACACACACACACACACACACACACACACACAAAACACACACAAAACACACACACAACACAAAACACACACACAAACACACACACAAAACACACACACAACAAACACACAAACACACAACACACAACACACACACACACACACACACACACACACACACACACACACACACAAATGGTGCAGAACAGAATTTTGAAGCTGAAATAACTGTGAAAGTAGATGGAAAAAATATCGACGCGTGTACCATGATCAGGACAGAGCAGAGGGAGAACAAACTGAGGAACAGAATAAATTAACAACATAGACTGGATGGAAATCGCGCAACACAACGACATTTGCGGTCGTTCAGCGCTTAGTGGTGCACCATGCACAGCCCCATACAACCCCTCCACGACCTCCAGCTGTCGTCCCTGCTTAAAATAACTCAAAAAATTCATTATTTTTTATCCCCGTCCCCCTCTCACCTATACCTGCAATCCTAAGTCCCTTTTGTTGCAAGAACCTTCCTTGCAACCACCCATCATGCATGCCTGTGTATTCTTTCAAGTATATATGAATAAGAGCAATGAAAACAGACCCATTTTAATGTAACTCTGGTCATCTTACACTTAGTAACAAAGACAGGTGTTCCATTTTCAACATTTATTTCCTCTCTGTGTTTACACAAGAGGATACAGGTGTAATACCTGAAATCAATATTTATACTAGTCAGGACGATAATAAATGATGCTACACTGAAGTCACTAATGACATGTCCTCAGACAACTAGATACACTGAAGATGAAAATTAGACATGTGCAACATCTCGATTTTTTTATTGTAGACATTTCGCCGTCCAGTGGCTTTATCAATACAGTGAAAGCAAACAAGTCACTGGGCCCTGATGACATGTTTCTCGAAGGTTTGAAATCAATGTAATTAAGAACCTAGCAATTCATTAGTCTCCTCAACTTTCACTACAAACAGGTATCGTACAAGATAAATGGAAAATGGTAAATGTTATCATTTGCAAAGCAGGAGATAAGCCTTTAGCTTCAAATTATAGACCAATCAGCTTTACCTCAATTGTGAAAAAGTTGACGGAATCAATAATTACTGATGTACTTCGAAGCCACCTTGAAAGATATAATTTGATCAATAAATCTCAAAGTTTTACGAAGGGGCGTTCTTGCCTCACGAATTTACTAACCTTCTCTAAAGTATTCGAGGCAAAAGACCAAGATAAAAAAATACGATATACTGTATATGGACTCAATAAAGGAAGTAGAGGCGCATGGAACAGTTGAAATTATCTTGTGTGTTGAGGCTTGAGTGATAGACAAGAGAGTTTGCATTAATAGGGAGAAGTCGAAATGGGGATCTGTTACGAGTGATGTTAACATAAGAACATAAGAAAGGAGGAACACTGCAGCAGGCCTGTTGGCCTATACTAGGCAGGTCCTTTACAATTCATCCCACTAACAAACATTTGACCAACCCAATTTTCAATGCTACCCAAGAAATAAGCTCTGATGTGCAAGTCCCACTCAAATCCAACCCCTCCCACTCATGTATTTATCCAACCTAAATTTGAAACTACCCAAAGTCCCAGCCTCAATAACCCAACTAGGTAGACTGTTCCACTCATCAACTACCCTATTTCCAAACCAATACTTTCCTATGTCCTTTCTAAATCTAAACTTATCTAATTTAAATCCATTACTGCGGGTTCTCTCTTGGAGAGATATCCTCAAGACCTTGTTAATATCCCCTTTATTAATACCTATCTTCCACTTATACACTTCGATCAGGTCTCCCCTCATTCTTCGTCTAACAAGTGAATGTAACTTAAGAGTCTTCAATCTTTCTTCATAAGGAAGATTTCTAATGCTATGTATTAATTTAGTCATCCTACGCTGAATGTTTTCTAACGAATTTATGTCCATTCTGTAATATGGAGACCAGAATTGAGCTGCATAATCTAGGTGAGGCCTTACTAATGATGTATAAAGCTGCAGTATGACCTCTGGACTTCTGTTGCTTACACTTCTTGATATAAATCCCAGTAATCTATTTGCCTTATTACGTACGCTTAGGCATTGCTGTCTTGGTTTAAGGTTGCTGCTTACCATAACCCCCAAGTCCTTTTCGCAATCTGTATGGCTAAGTTCTACATTATTTAACTTATAAGTGCTAGGGTTATGGACACTTCCGAGCTTCAGAACCTTGCATTTATCTACATTGAACTGCATCTGCCACTTTTCTGACCAAGAGTAGAGTTTGTCTAAATCCTCCTGAAGTTCCCTAACATCTACGTTTGAATCAATTATCCTACCTATCTTCGTGTCATCGGCGAATTTGCTCATATCACTAGTAATTCCTTCATCAACATCATTGATATATATTATAAACAACAACGGGCCCAAAACTGATCCCTGTGGAACGCCACTTGTTACTGATCCCCACTCGGATTTAACCCCATTTATGGACACTCTCTGCTTCCTGTCTGTGAGCCATGATTCGATCCACGAGAGCACTCTTCCCCCAATGCCATGAGCTGCTACTTTCTTCAACAGTCTTTGGTGCGGAACTCTATCAAATGCCTTACTAAAATCTAAGTAAATAATATCAAATTCTTTATCGTGGTCAACAGCCTCAAAAGCTTTACTGAAAAAAGTTAATAAATTAGTTAGACAAGACCGGCCTCTTGTGAATCCATGCTGAGTATCATTAATCAAGCTATGCTTATCGAGATGGCTTCTTATAATTTGAGCTATAATTGACTCTAGTAATTTGCCTACAATTGAGGTCAGGCTTATTGGGCGGTAATTTGACGGCAACGACTTGTCCCCTGTTTTAAAAATAGGAATTTCATTAGCCATCTTCCACATATCAGACACTACACCTGTTTGAAGAGATAAATTAAAAATATTAGTTAATGGTTCACAGACTTCCATTTTGCATTCCTTTAGAACCCTTGAAAAAACCTCATCAGGACCCGGTGACTTATTTTGCTTCAGTCGGTCTATCTGCTTCACAACCATTTCACTAGTGACTATGATGTTACATAATTTATCTTCTTCTGGCCCACTATAAAAATTAATTACCGGAACACTACTAGTGTCTTCCTGTGTAAAAACCGAGAGAAAATAATTATTTAAAATCGAGCACATTTCATTCTCTTTGTCAGTAAGATGCCCATAGTTATTTTTAAGGGGACCTATCTTATCTCTGACTTTTGTTCTATAGACCTGGAAAAAACTTTTTGGGTTAGTTTTAGAATCCCTAGCAACTTTAATTTCATAGTCCCTTTTAGCTTTTCTTATCCCCTTTTTAATGTCCCTCTTAGTGTCAATATACTGATTCATAAGATGACCCTCGCCTCTTTTGATACGCCTATAAATTCCTTTCTTATGCCCTAGTAGATATTTCAGCCTATTATTCATCCATTTTGGGTCATTTCTATTTGATCTAATTTCTTTATAAGGGATAAATGTTCTTTGAGCAGCATGTATTGTGTTCAGAAAACTGTCATATTGATAGCTCTCTTCGTTACCCCAGTCAACAGATGATAAGTGTTCTCTAAGCCCATCGTAATCTGCTAAGCGAAAATCTGGGACTGTCACTGAGTTATCCCTACTATCATACTTCCATTCAATTCTAAATGTAATTGCTTTGTGGTCACTAGCACCCAGTTCTTCTGAAACTTCTAAATTATTAACAAGGGATTCATTGTTTGCCAGAACTAAGTCAAGCAGGTTATTACCCCTTGTAGGTTCTGTCACAAACTGCTTCAGAAAACAATCCTGAACTACTTCTAAGAAGTCGTATGATTCTAAATTCCCAGTCAAGAAATTCCAATCAATATGACTAAAGTTAAAGTCTCCTAGAATTACTACATTATCGTGCCTTGTGGCCCTAACAATTTCCTCCCATAGTAGTCTTCCCTGGTCCCTATCTAAATTTGGGGGACGGTATATCACACCTAAAGTTAATTTTTTATGCCCCTCTGAAAATTCTATCCAAACAGACTCTGTATGTGTTACTTCAGACTTAATACCCGTTTTAATGCAACAGTTCAAGCGATCTCGGACATACAATGCCACCCCACCCCCCTTCCCGATACTTCTATCTACTTGGAACAATTTGAAACCCTGAATGTGACATTCTGCAGGCATGTCCCGACTTTTTGAATTAAACCACGTCTCAGTAATGGCAAATACATCTATGTTACCTGCACTAGCAACTAGTCTCAACTCGTCCATCTTATTCCTAGCACTGCGACTATTTGTGTAATATATACTTAAGGACCCTCCTTTCTCTTTATCATTCCTGCTCCTTTCTGTTATTCCACTAAACCTATTACTGTCCTTGTCAATTAGTGCCACTGGCCTTCCGATATCCACCTCATTTTGCCTATTACTAGTTCTCCTAGTACTCATATTACTACCCTGAGACTTCACAGTTTTCCCGCAGAAACCCATACCACTAACTATTCCTAGTTTAAAGACCTAACAGCTCCCTCCACTGCGTTGGCCAGTGCTCCCACCCCACACCTAGACAAGTGAACCCCATCCCTGGCATACATGTCATTTCTGCCATAGAAGAGGTCCCAGTTGTCAATGAATGTTACCGCATTTTCCTTACAGTATTTGTCCAGCCAGCAATTGACACCAATTGCTCTGGACAACCATTCATTTCCAACTCCTCTCCTTGGCAAAATGCCACATATGACAGGTTTCCCACCCTTCTTCCTAATTATCTCTATTGCTGACCTATACCTGCTAATCAGGTCCTCACTCCTACGTCTGCCAACATCGTTGCCTCCAGCACTGAGACAGATAATAGGATTGCTCCAATTACCTCTCATGATGTCATCCAGACGGCTAACAATATCCTTCATCCCAGCCCCAGGAAAACACACTCTCTGCCTCCTACTCCTATCCTTCAAACAGTGCTGGAACCCTTGCTGTTCACAGTCTACATAAATGACATAGATAAGGGAATATATAGTGACATAAGTTTGCCGATGACACTAGAATAATTTCTGATGTGGACACTAGGTTAATGTGGTCGCAAAAGTGTCAGATGCAGTTCAATGCAGACAAGTGTAAGGCTCTAATACTAAGAAAAGGAAACACCAATGAATCTTACGAGCCAAACAATGTACATCTTAGCCAAAGTAAATGCAGAAATTTTAAGCCAAGACAACAGTGCACAAGTGTTCGCAGTAAAGCCAATTAGAAGTCTTGGCTTCATATTACGAAGTATAAATGATAGAAGCTCTACTGGTATACCTCAACTGTATATATCTTTGAATATACAACCATTCAGATTATGTTGCTCGTTGTGGTCACAGGCTGGGCAAATGCACTCGGAAATGTACAGAGAAGGATGAAGTTGATTCCATATATTAGAAATCTTTCCTACGAAAACAAGCTGAAGGGACTGAACTTAACACTCTTTGGAAAGGTGTAGAATTGGGGAAGATATAGTTGAAGTGTACGAACGGAAAACGGGAATAAAGGGGATATAAATAGTATTTCAAAAATATCTAACCAAGACTCGCAGCAATGGATTCAGGTTTGAGAAACTTAGATTTAGAATGGAGATTGGGAAATACTGGTTAGACAATAGACTTAGACGAGCAGAACAAATCCCAGGTAGCGTCAATAAGGCGGGAACTTTGAGTAGTTTTAAATATAGATTGGACGAATACATGGACGAGTGTGAGTGGGTGCGGCCCAGTGGCTAGCGCGTCGGTTTGGAGTTTTATGACTCTCAGATCGCGGGTTCTATCCCCGCCCGTGGTATGGTTTAGGTGTGAGTTAGACCTGTTTCTTATGCGATTTATGGCAATTTATTGGGAAGACGTTCTTTCCACCAGAGACTAAAAAGTTCTCGCCAGAATTGATAGAGTCATTCTTGCGTTAAATCGCACGTTATATTTTATTAATTAACATGCACAACTTACTACTAATAAGCAGGAATTGTGCTCTATTTTTAAGCTATTTCTTGTCAGCTTTCGCACAAGATATAAATATCGCAGCAAGTAGTAATTATTCAGGCCCTGAAGAAAACATATTAAGTAATGCATAAATAATCCGCACGTAAAAGAGAGGAACTTACGACGACTTTGAAAATGGTGTGACTGTGTAAATGGTCCAAGTCGGACAGAAAACGTCGTCGTAAGCTCCTCTCTCCAATGTGCGGGTTATTTGTGTATTGTTCCAGTCACGGTATTGTGCCTATTCGTTATTTATAGATTAAGTAGTATGACAGCCACGAGGGATATGATTATCCAAACATTAGACAAACTAAAACAAATTAAGTTCTGAGACCCCGACGAATTGTTTTATAGGGTACTTAAGGATTGCAAGTTGGGACTTAGTCAGCCGTTAATAAACCTGTTTAACGCGTCTGTTCAAACTGGTGTTGTATCAGAGATGTGTAAGATGGCTATTGTAATTCAGGGGATAAATCAGTTCCATCAAATTACCGTACAATAAGCCTGACGTCT
>NC_069479.1:8284856-8289856 GCF_026875155.1 Cherax quadricarinatus | reverse complement strand
GAGCAGTCCAGTTCTCTGATAAACTGCAGAGATCCTGCTATCTAAAATAAAAGAAGTTCCTCAACAAATTCTTGGCGGATCTGATCACTGATGGAACTTCTTTTTTGGTGCATCCCTTTGTGACTTGAGAAAGAAAGGAGGAATTAGATCCAGTGGTGCAATTATCGAGGATAATCTGGATAATCCGAAGAAGACTGAACAACGAATAGGCAGTCTAGTATTTCATTATGCATTGATCTTTCTCACAAAATGCTTGAGCATATTACCAGAGATGTGTGTTCCCAAATAACAGCCCAAAACTAAAATAATACGTCTTTTGAAATCGACAGTCACAGAAGATGGTCTTGAGGATCTCTCTCCAAGAGAGAACCAGCAGTAATGGATTTAAATTAGATAAGTTTAGATTCAGAAAGGACATAGGAAAGTATTGGTTTGCAAATAGGGTAGTTGATGAGTGAAACAGTCTACCTAGTTGGGTTATTGAGGCTAGGACTTTGGGTAGTTTCAAATTTAGGTTGGATAAGTACATGAGTGGGAGGGGTTGGATTTGAGTGGGGCTTGCACATCAGAGCTTATTTCTTGGGTAGCATTGAAAATTGGGTTGGGCAAATGTTTTGTTAGTGGGATGAATTGCCTAGTATGGGCCAACAGGCCTGCTGCAGTGTTCCGCCTTTCTTATGTTCTTAAGATGGAGATGAGGATCAGCAAAAATTCTACTTAAGACTAGGAGGACTTACTATAGCTGCTCCCAAGGCATCATCGCAGATAACACTCTCTGTATTCCTGTCTTCGTATATGGCGTAAAACGAACTTGTAGCAACATTTCTCCCTGACCTGTTCAGTCACAAAGTTGGGGTTGACGGCCAGTTCTTGTTAGGGAGAACCCAACCAGTTCTCCCTAACAAGAAACAATCGCATTGGCCTAGCTCCACAGGAAAGAAAATAGGCTAAACAGTTCTCGAGAATGTGAAACGAATTGCAAACGGGCGAGACAAAGATATTTGCTCGAGACTGCAGGGAAAAAAAACAGAGCTTGTCTTCTGGCAGCAAAAGACTGTCACATGAGGGATTTCCTTACTTCCTATCTAGGCACACTTGACCCTCAGGAGTGTATTTCCAGCAGTTAACTGGAAGACCAATTCAGATACCATGGCCTTGTTTGCTGTAAATTGAAAAGATCACAGGGCATGAAGAAGTTAATATCAAGAAATCTCACAACTGTTGGGTTCGAGCCCATAGCACATTAGTCAGACTCACTTGCCATTTAAATTAATCTAGTGTGAAGTAATTATTTCGAGTTTTTTCTTAAAGGGATATCCTCAATCCTAAGCCTCCCTTACCATAGGTTAAAGTCCCACCCGTTTTGTGATTTGTTTACAATTATGTTATTACTATTTCGTGAATCATGAGAAGCCTTGCAACAGCTGAAGGCCCAGCATTAAGCAAGCCGTCCTAACTATACAGCATATATCGTGTAGCAGTCAAAATTGTCCAGATGGAATTACCTTGCAACCCTGGACAGATGGTAAGCAGGTGGTGTGGGACTGTTTATGAATTTTCCTGTGTACGAATGGTATATAATACCGACAAGATGAGAGTAAGACACATGTGCAACATCTGGGTATCTTTATTGTAGACGTTTCGCCATCCAGTGGCTTTATCAATACAAATTCCAGGACATAACTTGAAGACAGTAGAACTATGTACAGAAGATGAGGTAATCAGTCCCTCAACCTAGGAGTAGGTGCGAACAGCACCATAGTCGTGGAGATTCTGAAGCAGAAGAAAGAATCCTGGCGCTTATATAGTAACGTCAGGTGAAGCAGACGAGGGCAAATTCACTGGTGGGCGGGATTCCCCAGTGGAAGTAGGTCCTTCCCAAAGAGATGGGTTAGTTGTAGTAGTAGTAGTTGTCGTAGTTGTGAAGGTTATGTACATGTCCTCAGAATTAAGTTTCCATGATGTTGCAGTGTCTGACAAGTTGTGTACGAATGGTATATAATACCGACAAGATGAGAGTAAGACACATGTGCAACATCTGGGTATCTTTATTGTAGACGTTTCGCCATCCAGTGGCTTTATCAATACAAATTCCAGGACATAACTTGAAGACAGTAGAACTATGTACAGAATCTCCACGACTATGGTGCTGTTCGCACCTACTCCTAGGTTGAGGGACTGATTACCTCATCTTCTGTACATAGTTCTACTGTCTTCAAGTTATGTCCTGGAATTTGTATTGATAAAGCCACTGGATGGCGAAACGTCTACAATAAAGAACCCAGATGTTGCACATGTGTCTTACTCCTCATCTTGTCGGTATATATACCATTCGTACACAACTTGTCAGACACTGCAACATCATGGAATCTTAATTCTGAGGACATGTACATAACCTTCACAACTACGACAACTACTACTACTACAACTAACCCATCCTTTTGGAAGGACCTACTTCCACTGGGAATCCCGCCACCAGTGAATTTGCCCTCGTCTGCTTCACCTGACGTTACTATATAAGCGCCAGGATTCTTTCTTCTGCTTCAGAATCTCCACGACTATGGTGCTGTTCGCACCTACTCCTAGGTTGAGGGACTGATTACCTCATCCTCTGTACATAGTTCTACTGTCTTCAAGTTATGTCCTGGAATTTGTATTGATAAAGCCACTGGATGGCGAAACGTCTACAATAAAGATACCCAGATGTTGCATATGTGTCTTACTCTCATCTTGTCGGTATTATATACCATTCGTACACAACTTGTCAGACACTGCAACATCATGGAATCTTAATTCTGAGGACATGTACATAACCTTCACAACTACGACAACTACTACTACAACTAACCCATCTCTTTGGGAAGGACCTACTTCCACTGGGGAATCCCGCCCACCAGTGAATTTGCCCTCGTCTGCTTCACCTGACGTTACTATATAAGCGCCAGGATTCTTTCTTCTGCTTCAGAATCTCCACGACTATGGTGCTGTTCGCACCTACTCCTAGGTTGAGGGACTGATTACCTCATCTTCTGTACATAGTTCTACTGTCTTCAAGTTATGTCCTGGAATTTGTATTGATAAAGCCACTGGATGGCGAAACGTCTACAATAAAGATACCCAGATGTTGCACATGTGTCTTACTCTCATGAATTTTCCTACTGGGTGTCACTATCTACAGTACAGCAACGTAGAAGGTGGCAAAGTCGCCAGCATCAGGGAGTCTCAGAAGCCCTGAACCATTATCAGTACACCCTGATAATGGTTCAGAGCAAATTTTAATAATGATCCACGAGGGACCTTGGTAATGGTCCAAGACAGGCCTTAATAATAATCAAGAAGGGACCTTAAAATGGTCCAGAACGAATGGAAATGTCATCTGGAGATCCCTTTTCATACTGGCGGTAAAATGTGGGCGAAATGCTTATGAAATGTTGCAGCCAAGTTATTGCGACTTATATTTCTTAACTGGTTCTAAGTAATGTATAACCCATTTTTGTTTTATAACATATCGGCCAAAAAATAACACTTTTATCATCACTCGCTCCGTAACTGTCTTGCCAGAGGTGTACCGATATTGCAGATAAAAAAAACTACGACATATCTCCATCCCTCCTCCATTACATAAAAATAATAATAATTATTATTATTATTTAGGTGTAGGTAGAGGTAGAGAGGTTTGGTTAAGTCGTCTTATATTTCTGTCAAGTTTGTGTATTATTAAGTTTGCCTTTGCTTAAGTTTTGTAGATGATGAGTGGTAAGTTTTTGTTAATTCGGTTTCCTAATTTTTTTTTCTGTAAGTTCGCGCGTGTTTGTGAGTAGCTTGGCTACTCTGATTAAGTTTGGCGTGGGTACGCGGCAAAGATTGTAAGTTTGATAAGTTAGTTTCGTAATCTTGCGTAAGTTCACCAAGTGTTTAGTTGGCATAGCTTGTGTAAGTTTAATGAATAAAGTGGCACTCTTACTGAGTGTAGGAGAGAGAGGGAGATTGTTTTCCAGTAAAAGTAGGCCTAAGACAGGGATGCCACCATGGTTAAATATATTTATAGAGGGGGGTTGAAAAAAAGTGAATCCTCGGGTGATGGGAGAGTTGTGGGATTAGAAGATAAAGAATCTAATACAATGTTGAGGGAGTCGCTGTTGCTTTTTGCTGATGACACCGTGCTTTTGGGAGATTCTGAAGAGAAGTTACAAAGTTTGGTGGATGAATTTAGGAGGGTATGTAAAAGAAGGAAATTAAAAGTGAACATAGGAAAGAGCAAGATGAAGTGATTAACAACAAAAAAAGTAATGAAAGGTTGGAGGGGAAAGAGTATGAAATGAATGTGTTCAGATATTTGGATAAGGACTTGTCAGCAGATGGGTCTATGAAAGACAAAGTAAACCATAGAACTGACGGTGCACCGAGGCATGTGCGGAGACAAAGACCGTATATCTGGAGAGGGTTTCGGGGGTCAACGCCCCCGCGGTCCGGTCTGTGACCAGGCCTCGCGGTCAATCAGGGCCTGATCAGCCACGCTGTTACTGCTGGCCGCACGCAACCAGATGTACGAACCACAGCCCGGCTGAACAGGTACTGACATTAGATGCCTGTATAGCGCCTTCTTGAAGACAGCCAAGGGTCTATTGGCAATCCCCCTTATGTATGCTGGAAGGCAGCTGAATAGTCTTACGCCCCTGACACTTGCTGTGTTGTCTCTTAGCGTACTCGCGGCATCTCTGCTTTTCAATGGGGGATGTTGCATCTCCTGCCGAGTCTTTTGCTTTCGTAGGGGGTGACTTTCGTGCGTAAATAGAAATAGGAGAAAGTGAAAACAGATCATAGTATTATGTAATACTGAGCTAGATGTATTATTATGAATGACAATTTCTGGCATTAGTTGTTCTAAACATTTGCCACAACAAATCTATCCCATTATCATGACGTGAACCGTTTGCACAGTAATTATCACACAGGTTGCAACTCACATTTTTAGTCAACAATTTGTTATTTTTATCATC
>NC_069479.1:8264856-8279856 GCF_026875155.1 Cherax quadricarinatus | reverse complement strand
GATGCCGCTAATACTGTTGTTGCTGCCGCTGCTGTAGATGCCGCTAGTACTGTTGTTGTCGTTGCTGCCGCTGCTGTAGATGCCGCTAATACTGTTGTTGTTGCTGCCGCTGCTGTAGATGCCGCTAGTACTGTTGTTGTCGTTGCTGCCGCTGCTGTAGATGCCGCTAGTACTGTTGTTGTTGCTGCCGCTGCTGTAGTTGCCGCTAGTACTGTTGTTGTCGTTGTTGCCGCTGCTGTAGATGCCGCTAATACTGTTGTTGGTACCGCTGCTGTAGATGCCGCTAGTACTGTTGTTGTCGTTGCTGCCGCTGCTGTAGATGCCGCTAATACTGTTGTTGTTGCTGCCGCTGCTGTAGATGCCGCTAGTACTGTTGTTGTCGTTGCTGCCGCTGCTGTAGATGCCGCTAATACTGTTTTTGCTGCCGCTGCTGTAGATGCCGCTAGTACTGTTGTTGTTGTTGCTGCCGCTGCTGTAGATGCCGCTAGTACTGTTGTTGTCGTTGCTGCCGCTGTTGTAGATGCCGCTAGTACTGTTGTTGTCGTTGCTGCCGCTGCTGTAGATGCCGCTAGTACTGTTGTTGTCGTTGCTGCCGCTGCTGTAGATGCCGCTAGTACTGTTGTTGCTGCCGCTGCAGACAATGGCGGGAGCAAGAGAGGTAGTAGTGGAGGTGGTGGTGGTAGTAGTGGTGGTAGTAGTGGTGGTAGTAGTAGTAGTAAAATACTAAGAAAGTAGCACTGCAAGGGAGTTAGGAGCCCACAGAGGGTAGGAGCAAGAACACAGAGGGTAGGAGCAAGAACACAGAGGGTAGGAGCAAGAACACAGAGGGTAGGAGCAAGAACACAGAGGGTAGGAGCAAGAACACAGAGGGTAGGAGCAAGAACACAGAGGGTAGAAGCAAGAACACAGAGGGTAGAAGCAAGAACACAGAGGGTAGAGCAAGAACACAGAGGTAGGAGCAAGAACACAGAGGTAGGAGCATGAACACAGAGGGTAGGAGCAAGAACACAGAGGGTAGGAGCAAGAACACAGAGGGTAGGAGCAAGAACACAGAGGGTAGGAGCAAGAACACAGAGGGTAGGAGCAAGAACACAGAGGGTAGGAGCAAGAACACAGAGGGTAGGAACACAGAGGGTAGGAGCAAGAACACAGAGGGGGGGGGACAATAAAAGAACAAATACCCTAGGCAGAAGAAAGAAAACCCAATGGAAAAAGAGGAAAGAGGAAAGGGAAAGAGAGAGAAGGGGAAGAAAGAATCAGCTTAAATCACGGGTTTTCTGAAGCTCCTCTCTTCTATGTGCGGGTTACTTGTACAGTAACCAAATGTTGCTTATGTGTCCCATTTATCAATGTCCAGAGTCCCTATACATCCAGACTGTAGACTTGCAGACAACGCAACCATCCATTTAGGTACTAGAGTACCATCATACAAGTGTAGGGCAGAAATTTCGCACTCTGGCAGGTTTGATGATCGTCTTAATCTCGTAACATATAAGATGGTTCGAAACCTTTCGAACTTTCACTTACTTTAAGTATATACATATCTTTAATGTCTTGTATGTTCCTTAACAGTGCTTACTGTTTCAGTATTTATTTTCAGATAAAGGAGGAGTGGTCTGAGACCGGGTCGTAGAGTCGTTGATCCTGGTAACCATGAACACTGAAATAAAACTGTAAAGTGATCTTAGATTTATCCAGTGACTGGTATCAGAGGTTCATACAGTGACTGGTGCCACAGAGTGGAGAGGTTCATACAGTGACTGATATCAGAGGTTCATACAGTGACTGGTGCCACATTATTATTATTATTATTATTACAATCAAGGGGGAAGCGCTAAACCCGGAGGATTATACAGGCCTGGGGGGGTAGTGGAAGGCATTCAGGCTTAATTTGGGGAACTGGAGCATAGATCCAATTCCCTAAATCAAGAGCCCCTCACCAACATCAAGGAACCTTCCTTGAGGGGACTGGTGCCACAGAGTGGAGAGGTTCATACAGTGACTGATATCAGAGGTTCATACAGTGACTGGTGTCACAGAGTGGAGAGGTTCATACAGTGACTGGTGCCACAGAGTGGAGAGGTTCATACAGTGACTGGTCCCACAGAGTGGAGAGGTTCATACAGTGACTGGTGCCACAGAGTGGAGAGGTTCATACAGTGACTGGTACCACAGAGTGGAGAGGTTCATACAGTGACTGGTGCCACAGAGTGGAGAGGTTCATACAGTGACTGGTCCCACAGAATGGAGAGGTTCATACAGTGACTGGTGCCACAGAGTGGAGAGGTTCATACAGTGACTGGTGTCACAGAGTGGAGAGGTTCATACAGTGACTGGTGCCACAGAGTGGAGAGGTTCATACAGTGACTGGTGCCACAGAGTGGAGAGGTTCATACAGTGACTGGTGCCACAGAGTGGAGAGGTTCATACAGTGACTGGTGTCACAGAGTGGAGAGGTTCACACAGTGACTGGTGTCACAGAGTGGAGAGGTTCATACAGTGACTGGTGTCACAGAGTGGAGAGGTTCATACAGTGACTGGTGTCACAGAGTGGAGAGGTTCATACAGTGACTGGTGCCACAGAGTGGAGAGGTTCATACAGTGACTGGTCCCACAGAGTGGAGAGGTTCATACAGTGACTGGTCCCACATAGTGGAGAGGTTCATACAGTGACTGGTCCCACAGAGTGGAGAGGTTCATACAGTGACTGGTGCCACAGAGTGGAGAGGTTCATACAGTGACTGGTGCCACAGAGTGGAAAGGTTCTTGTTCTTTCTAACTGACCAGTTTTTACCTATTCGGCATGACATTATGTGTGTATATATGTGTATATATATATATATATATATATATATATATATATATATATATATATATATAATATATATTATTAGAGTAACCAGGTGGTATTACATCACGGTATGCTAAACACTTTAAAAAAAGATAGTGAATTTCCAAGAATTTTCGTGGTTTCTCACATACTCACGAAAGCTCTTAGAAACTGATTGTTTCACAGTGGTACTCACACAGGCATGGAAAACAGTCCACTTACAGTTCGCCTGTTTGCGACTGTATTGCATTACATAAGTGCGGCTTGTACAGTTATATTTTGGGATCTAAGGTATTCTATGAAGATTAATGAGAGACTGCACGAATGTATGGGTGTTGTCAAGTAATTTGCTTATATACAAAATATAAAGATTGGCTCAGGCTGGAACTATTTGCTGGTAATATTCCGGACGGCAGTAATCTTGGGCTCACCTTGTCCGGCCCCTCAGCCTAACCTGTGTCCACGGATTTAAGGAGATGTACTGCTTCCTGTCTTTCATGGACTTCCTGCATCTTGCCATAGAGGTTGACTATCTAGATGATGGACTTCCATCTTATGAGTGACAAGGTCTGCAAGTAGGTCAGCCTTTTTGTAGACTGTTGGCAATGAGAATACTGTCTTTATTTAGTAGCAAATTGTGTCTTCCGGTAAATATTCCTGGAGAAACGCCAAGTTTTGCTTTTTCCTGTGCCGGATTCCGTTGAGTGTCTACTTAACACAAATAAATGGCACAGCGTTATACTTCTGCTCGCTAGCATGCTTGTCTATATGGATTCCTGTTGTGTGTGGAGGTAAGTCTTGTGTGTCTCGTTCAGTCCTCGCACAAAGTGTCATCTTATCATCTGTCTCGTGACAGAGGTATCACAACCAAGGCTGGAGAGGTGCGTCAGGCAGCGAGTCAACAAGTGTTAGGTAAAAAGACACAGAAGCAACTAATGCGGCATTTTATTGTGGCAAAGTTTCGCTCTCTAGGAGCTTTGTCGAGCCAACAACAGGAGGTCCCAGGACCGAAACGTTTTCCAGTAAATATTGCCTAGTGCACAAGACATTTATTAAAGAAACGTTTCGCCAGGTACGGTGGAACGTTTTCCATCAGTACATACGTGTCTTACAACTTGTCTGTCACCTACCACGTCTACTTGATTTAGCTCTACACAAAGAACAACATCGTCCCAATAAAAGCATTTTCAACCTCTCGTCTTTCTATCCCTGTGCAGCAATTGGGTATCTTTATTGTGGAAACATTTCGCCAACCAGTGGCTTCTTCAGTCCAGTTCCAAGAAGAATGGTAATCAGTCCCTCAGCTTGAGTGGATGTGATCAGTCCATCAGTCTTATCAAGATTACTACTAACTCCAGGCTGAGGGACTGACAACATTGACTCCCTGCTGAGGGACTGATTACCCAAAATTTTTGTCTGACGGACCAGCACCGTACAGGACCGTCTCAACCTACCAAATATTCAACACCTGTCTTTCCTCCCTGTATTCATGTACTCTTCACCCAACTCTTCTCCGGGACGACGTCAACGAACTCCGGGACGACGTCAACGAACTCCGGGACGACGTCAACGAACTCCGGGACGACGTCAACGAACACTTGTGTACATCTCAGGACATTTATCGAAGAAAGCGTCTATCCACTCATGGTTTCATCAGTCCTAAATAAAGGCTAATTGAATAGCGCATAACCTTATTTTATACATGTCCTAAACAGGACATGTCCAGTTTAGGACATGCATCACACAATTAGAAATGAGAAACAAGCTAACCTTTCTGATGGGATGATTTCTGGAGGGAGAGCATGTCCCCCGCTATCCCTCCTTTTCTCCAGTGTTTCTCAGGTCGATTTTCCTTAGCCTCTTCTCTTACGACATACCCTTAGCTCCGGGACTTGTCTTGTTGCAAACCTTTGCACTTTCTCTAATTTCTTGTCGGTGCTTGACCAGCTGATAAGTTCCAAACATAAATTGAGATCCTCTTGAGTGATTGGCTGCGTAAAGTGGGACATCGTTCTGCTCTGCTCAGAGTTTTATTGTGACTTGATAAAACTCTAGATAGAGCGAAGCTTTGCATTAAAAGCTTGTGCTGAAGCTTGTCTTCTTCCTCTTCCTCCAGCTCACTTAGGGCTGGGTCGAGGGAGCAGCCACCGACGCCAGTGTGTGGAACTTTAGACACTCGGAACGAGAGCTGTCAGGAACTCATCTGCTGGGTATCTGGGTGGCAGGTCTGCTGAGTGCCATAATGACAGGTCTGCTGGGTGACAGGTCTGCAGGTTGAGAGGGTGACAGGTCTGCTGGTTGAGAGGGTGACAGGTCTGCTGGTTGAGAGGGTGACAGGTCTGCTGGTTGAGAGGGTGACAGGTCTGCTGGTTGAGAGGGTGACAGGTCTGCTGGTTGAGAGGTGACAGGTCTGCTGGTTGAGAGGGTGACAGGTCTGCTGGTTGAGAGGGTGACAGGTCTGCTGGTTGAGAGGGTGACAGGTCTGCTGGTTGAGAGGTTGACAGGTCTGCTGGTTGAGAGGGTGACAGGTCTGCTGGGTGTCAGGGTGACAGGTCTGCTGGGTGTCAGGGTGACAGGTCTGCTGGGTGTCAAGGTGTCATCTCTGCTGTTTTTCAGGCTGACAGATCTGCTTGTTATATAGGTGAGAGGTCTGTTGGGTGTCAGGGTGACAAGTCTGTTGGGTGTCAGGGTGACAAGTCTGTTGGGAGTCAGGGTGACAAGTCTGCTGGGTGTCAGGGTGACAAGTCTGCTGGGTGTCAGGGTGACAAGTCTGCTGGGTGTCAGGGTGACAAGTCTGCTGGGTGTCAGGGTGACAAGTCTGCTGGGTGTCAGGGTGACACGTCTGCTGGGTGTCAGGGTGACACGTCTGCTGGGTGTCAGGGTGGCACGTCTGCTGGGTGTCAGGGTGGCACGTCTGCTGGGTGTCAGGGTGGCACGTCTGCTGGGTGTCAGGGTGACATGTCTTCTGGGTGTCAGGGTGACATGTCTTCTGGGTGTCAGAGTGACATGTCTTCTGGGTGTCAGGGTGACACGTCTGCTGGGTGTCAGGGTGGCACGTCTTCTGGGTGTCAGGGTGACATGTCTTCTGGGTGTCAGGGTGACATGTCTTCTGGGTGTCAGGGTGACACGTCTGCTGGGTGTCAGGGTGACACGTCTGCTGGGTGTCAGGGTGACACGTCTGCTGGGTGTCAGGGTGACACGTCTTCTGGGTGTCAGGGTGACATGTTTTCTGGGTGTCAGGGTGACATGTCTTCTGGGTGTCAGGGTGACATGTCTTCTGGGTGTCAGGGTAGTAGATTTGTTTGGTGTCATGGTATGCATAGTAGGTGGCAAGCACGGTGGGTGGCATGCTTGGTGGGTGGCAGGCCTGATGGGTGGCAGTGGTGGCTGGGGTGGGTGGCATACCACGGAGTCGTTCTCAGTGGCGGGCTGTGTCAGAACACAATGTTGGGTGGACAACACCACCTGACTTATTGATACCCCCACTCCAACCACCCACCTCCACCACCCACAACCACCCACCACCATCCCAACCCCAACCACCCAGCCAGTGTTACCATCACTGTCCACCAACCTTCCCCAATGCCAATGTTACCATCAATATCCCCCCTGATACCTGAAGAATACCTGAAATATATTTTCGGGGGGTGGGGGGTGGGCAGGGTCGACGCCCCCGGGACCCATCCCCAGACAAGGCCTCCAGATGGATCAAGGTCTAACCCAACAGGCTGTATCTGCTAGCTGTACTCTAACGTACGAATACCAGGTCGGTTGATCAGACAGTAGTTTGAGTAACTTGTCTCTGAGCCTTGGTTCCCTTACACTTACTGTGTTATCTCTCAGTGTTTTTATCATATTTGCTTTTCACTTGGGTATTTTGCCATCTGTCAAGCTTCTTGCTATCGGAGGGAACGATTTGTGTGTGCAGATTTGAGACCAGTCTCTCTAGAACTTCCCTTGTGAATATGATGCATCTTTCTCGCCTGCATTCCTGTGACTACAGGACGAGGAACTGCAAATGTTCCCGGTAATTTAGGCTCTTGACAGACTTACACCTAAGTACATTATGCAGGTCTGTAATTTCACCTTTTTTTAAAAGAGGCTGGGGAGAGACAGTGACTTAGAGAGGACTTTCACTGCCTTGTCATCTCTTGTTTTGAAGGTTCTCTTATTGTAGCTAGCTGGTCCAGTGGCTAGCGCGACAGTCTGGAGTTCTGTGGCGCTCTGATCGCGGGTTCATACCCCACCCGTGGTATGGTTTGAAGGTTCTTATTATCCATCCTATCATTTTCCTAGTGACTGTAATAAGATTGTGGTCTTTGAGAGTGAAATCCTCTAACATTATTACTCCTATGTCCCTCATATTTCTTTTTTTCATTCAGAATAACTAGAGTTCGTTTCGTTCTAGTTTTTATTTCGTTATTTATTTTCATAACGAAGCTAATGATATTTATCGTCATACTGTTTTCTGTGGCCCACTGGAAGATTTGGTTTATATCCTCAGTGGATGACATTGTCAAGTTCCAGTATTTTTAGTACAAAATGATACGGTGCTATGATTTATACCAATAATGACGATACCAATAATGGAGCGAGTGCTGTGCCTCGGGAAACAGAACTTTTCACTGTTGCAACCTCTAACTTAGCTCAGTTTACCATTATTCTGTGCGTTATACTTGTTAGAAAGTTAAAAGTTCATCTGCTCACTTTTCCAGTCATTCCTGTTGGACGCATTTTGTGCGCCATTTCACTATGATTGCACTTGTCGAAGGCTTTTGTAGTATCTGTGTACACTGCATCTGTATTTTGTTTTCCAGTGCATCCGGTAGCTGAGAGAGGCAGGACAGACTTCTTCCAAATCCCTGCTGTCCCGGGTTGTGCAGTTGCTGTGTAACTATGTGGTTGACGATTTGTTTCTTAAGCCTCTTTCAGTTTCAATAATATAGCACATCAGCACCATTGGTCTCTAGTTCTGTGCCATTACTTTGATGCCACCTTCATAGAGTGGGGGCTACGTCCGTGGTTCTTAATGGCTGGGGGATACCTTGCATCCCTTATCCAGTTTGTAACTAACTCGGAAATCCAAAAGTGAGTCTGGGGCGGATTACATGGACATGACATCAACAGTTTTTTTTTTTTTTTTTTTTTTTTGGAATTATGGTGAGGGTTTAAGTTATGTCAGAAATTTTGGAAATGTTGGCAGCGTTTCGAGTCTCGTTCATGAAAAAATCTTTTCAACCTTAATATGATCAACAGCTCACTGAACACATACTGAGACTTCTGTATTTCCCTAATTTCTTTGCTATTGTCAGTGTAAGTTCCATCTCCTTTGAGCAAGAACCCAAATCTGAATATGGAATTTACCCAAGAGTTTGTATAGAAGAAGTATTCAGGATTTCTTTCTATTTTTTAATTCCTTGTTGTCCCCTCTGTTTTTACTGGACTCTGTACTAGTCACTCAATTTGAGTTCAAAGTAATGAATATGTCTAGCAAATGTTTCTTACTGCCCTTCAGATAGTCTGGAACTTTTGAAAAATTCTGTAATTCTTTGTCTTGACTTGTATAGGGCGCCTCTCTCTCTCTCACTTGAATCTCTTCTTTTTTCTTAATTGTATGTGCCTTGAGCATACCTTTAGTGCCTCAGAGTTAATCCTCTCAATACAATAGCTAGGATGCATGTTATACACTACATCTTCACAGCGTATTTGCATAAGGTCACGAATAATTTGATCCTGGTTGATGCATTTTGTGGTTGAAATTAAGGGAAACTCCTTCATGGTTGTGTTTTGCTGCTCAGGTCTAGTGTGTTCGTAGATCCCAACTTTGCTTAAGATGGGATTTCATTTACTGTCTTCCACAGTTATATTTCATACCAAATCTTCAGTGTTCGGGAACATAAGGTTAAGGGTATCATTTAGTTTTGTCTGTTCCATTGACTGGCTTCAGGTGACGTTATCACAAGGTTTCAGTAGTTCATGTGTCAGACTGCTCATCTGATGCCTTCTAGTATTATTTCTGCTATTATAATATTTATTACATTCTTTCATTTTAAATGTCCTAAACTGAAATCCCTATGCAATGAGATGTTTGAGATTTTGAGTAGAATGATTTTCCGGACAGATTCAGGCTTTCTGAAGCTGGTCTTTAAACTGTTTAAAAGTTGTATCCGGTGGTTTAAACACAAATACAGTAACTAGGCTCCGGTTCTCAGTTCTTACTGCCAAAACTTCAACTACAAGATCTGTAGTGTTAACTCAGTGTGCAAATGAACGACTCTGACAGAGGCTAACCCACCCTAGTATATTAGTCTTTTGTCTCTGTGAAAGCTGCAAACACTACATTTGACTCTGAAGATTTTGTCATAAGGTGCTTATGGACAATGTTTGAAAAAAACGTACAGGTGTCGGCTATGGTAGATGCTCTTATACAGCCCCATACCACCTATCTGCCACTCTTACGGTGATATAACATGGTCTCATCAGATATATTCAAGGCACTGGGTAGTAAAGATCGAGGTTCTCTTGGCTGGGCAGAAGGTTGAATCAGGGCTCCTCTTGAAGATTTCTGGCTTTATTGGCAGACCGTATTGGTCAGCTACTGTTGTGCCTCAAATACTCGATATGAATAGGAGCAACAGCGCAAAGATCCACTGCAATGCTAAACGGTTTGAGGGTCCAGAAATTGTGCCAACTGCACAAATGGGAACAGTTTGGAGAAAATAAAAGTCACGGAAGGGATGTGGACTCGCAACTACAAGGTGAGTTCACACCCTTGCAAAATTTGAAGCCTATGTGTGAACAGTATTTAGATAAAGGTAGGTTAGTTTTCATTGCAGTTACGGATTTAGAAATGGCATATGATAGAGAGGATAAGAGAGCAATGTGGCAGATGTTGCAAGTGTATGGAATAGGTAGTAAGTTACTAAATACTGTAAAGAGTTTTTATGAGGACAGTGAGGCTCAGGTTAGGATGTGTAGGAGAGAGGGAGACTACTTCCCAGCAAAAGTAGGTCTTGGACAGGGATGTGTAATGTCACCATGGTTGTTTAACATATTTACAGATGGCGCTGTAAAAGAAGTAAATGTTGGGGAGAGCGGTGGGATTAAATTATGGAGAGTCAAATACAAAATGGGAGTTGACACAGTTACTTTTTGCTGATGATACTGTGCTTATGAAAGATTTTAAAGAAAAGTTGCAAATATTAGTGGACAAGCTTGAGTGTGTAAAGGTAGAAAGTTGAAAATGAGCATAGATAAGAGTAAGGTGATGAGTGTCAAAAGATTTAGATAGAGAAAAATTGGATATCACATTTGAGGAAGGGAGTATGGAAGAAGTGAATGTTTTCAGATATTTGGGAATTGACTTGTCAGCAGATGGGTTTATGAAGGTTAACCATAAAATTGATGAAAAAAAGGTGAGTGGTGCTTTGAGGTATCTGTGGAAACAAAAAAAAATGTTATCCATGGAGGCAAAGAAGGGAATGTATGAAAGTATAGTAGTACCAACACTCTTATATGGGTGTGAAGCTTGGGTTGTAAATGCTGCAGCGAGGAGGCGGCTGGAGGCAGTGGAGATGTCCTGTCTAAGGGCAATGTGTGCTGTAAATATTATACAGATAATTCGTAGTGTGGAAATTAGGAGGAGGTTTGGAGTTACTAAAAGTATTAGTCAGAGGGCTGAAGAGGAGTTGAGGTGGCTTGGTCATTTAGAGAGAATGGAACAAAAAAGGACTTAAAGAGCGTATAAATCTGTAGGGGAAGGAAGGCGGGGTAGGGGTCGTCCTCGAAAAGGTTGGAGGGAGGAGGTAAAGGAGGTTTTGTGGACGACGGGCTTGGACTTCCAGCAAGCGTGAGTGAGCGCGTTAGGTAGGGGTGAATGGAGACGAATGGTTTTTGGGACCTGACGAGCTGTTGGAGTGTGAGCAGGGTAATATTTTATGAAGGGATTCAGGGAAACTGGTTAGCTGAACTTGAGTCCTGGAAATAGGAAGTACATTGCCTGCACTTTAAAGACGGGGTGTATTTCAGTAGGAGGGACATCTAAATTGTCGTATCTGAGCGCCTCTGCAAAGACAGTGATTATGTATTACTGATGGTGTAAATGTTGAATGATGATATTAACACATGGACAGTTTCCCACCAAGGAAGGGTGACCCGAAAAAAACTTTCTCCATCATTCATTCCATCACTGTCTTACCAGAGGCGTGCTTACACTACAGTTATAAATCTGTAACATTAACACCCCTCCTTCAGAGTGCAGACACTGTACTTCCCATCTCCAAGACTCAACTCCAGCTTACCGGTTTCCCTGTATTCCTTCAAAAATATTACCCTGCTCACACTCCAACAGCACGTCAAGTCCTAAAAACCATTTGTCTCCATTCTCTTTTATCTAATATGCTCATGCATGCTTGCTGGAAGTCCAAGTCCCTCGTACACAAAACCTCCTTTACTTCTTCCCTCCAACCTCTTCTAAGCCGACCCTTACCCCCCGTCCCTCCACTACAGATTTATACACACTCTTAGTCATTCTATTTTGTTGCAACCTCTCAACATGTCCCAACCACCTCAATAACCCCTCCTCAGCCCTCTGGATAATAGTTTTGGTAATCCTACACCACCTCCTGATTTCCAAACTACGAATTCTCTGCATTATATTCACACCACACATTGCCCTTAGATGCGACATCTCCACTGCCTCCAGCCTTCTCCTTGTTGCAACAGTCACCACCCATGCTTCACACCCATATAAGAACGTTGGTATAACCATTCTCTCATACATTCCCCTCTTTGTCTCCACAGACTCCTCAGTGCACCACTCACCTTCAGCCCCCTCATCAATTCTATGATTCACCTCATCTTTCATAGATCCATCTGCTGACACGTTCACTCCTAAATATCTGAATACATTCACCTTTTACATTCTCTCTCCCTCCAATCTGATATCCAATCTTTCATTACCTAATTTTTATCCTTTTCACCTTACTCTTTCCTATATTCGCTTTTAATTTTTTTCTTTTACATATCCTACCAAACTCATCCATCAGCCTCTGCAACTTCTCTTCAGAATCTCCCAAAAGCACAGTGTCATTAGCAAAGAGCAACTGTGATAACTGCCACTCTGTTAGATTCTTTATCTTTTAATCCCACACCTCTTGCCAACACCCATGCATTCACTTCTCTTACAACCCCATCTATAAATATATTGAACAATAACGGTGGCATCACACATCCTTGTCTAAGGCCTACTTTTAGTGGAAAATAATCTCCCTCTCGCCTTACATACTTTCACCTGAGCCTCACTATCCTCGTAAAAACTCTTCACTGCTTTCAATAACCTACCTCCTATACCATACATTTCTAACATCTGCCACATTACCCCCTCTCCACCCTGTCATATGCCTTTTCTAAATTCATAAATGCCACAAAAACCTCTTTATCCTTATCTAATTACTCTTCCCCTATATGTTTCACTGTAAACACTTGGTCTACACACCCTCTACCCTTCCTAAAACCTCCTTGCTTATTTGCTATCCTACACTCCGTCTTACTCTTAATTCATTCGGTAATAACTCTACCATACACTTTACCAGGTATACTCAATAGACTTATTCCCCTGCAAATTTTGCACACTCTTTTGTCCCCTTTGCCTTTATACAAAGGAACTATGCATGCTCTCTGCCAATCCCTACGTACCTTACCTTCTACCATAAATTTGTTAAATTAAAGCACCAACCACTCCAAAGCTATATCCCCACCTGCTTTTAACATTTCTATCTTTATCCCATCAATCCCAGCTGCCTTATCTCCTTTCACTCTACGCACAGCCTCACGAACTTTCCCCACACTCACAACTGACTCTTCCTCACCCCTACAAGATGTTATTCCTCCTTGCCCTATAACAATTCCTCAAAAAATTCTCTCCATCTTCCCGATACCTCTAACTCTCCATTTAATAACGCTCCTCTCCTATTTGTAACAATGGAATCTACTCGTTCCATAGACTTCCTCAACTTATTCCTCTCTCTCAGAGAGAGAGAGAGGGAGAGAGAGAGAGGGAGAGAGAGAGAGAGAGAGAGAGAGAGAGAGAGAGAGAGAGAGAGAGAGAGAGAGAGAGAGAGCTGGCCCACAGATGGCTCCAACTTCATCCTGTTCACTATTTCCACATCTGGTAAGAGCTCTTAGCTTGTAAATAAAGACAAGAACCCTTAACCTAACCCTGCAAAAAACTCTCGTGTGATAATAAGAGAGAGAGAATTCAATAAAGGTTTTAATATTAATTGATCACAATGGCACAAAACATCCACTGAAGAGTTATTTTTTCTAAACAAGTCTCCGAGTGTTGAAAAAATGGAAAAAGTAAAATAATAAGAAAAATTGAGGAAAACAAGGTCAATATATGTACACAGACAACCAGAAGAAAAACAAGAAAAAAGATCAAGAACACGCAGTATGAGAACAAGAACACAAGAACAAAACTGATAACAGAACATCACGAATAAACAAAGAAAGGATTACGAAGAACAGGAGCAAAAAGTGATAATAGCAACTAAATAAGAAAGTAAGCAATAGCAAGAAAAAACAAGGACAACGTCATTAATAACAAGGAATTGTAACAAAAAAAATGAAAGCACATCAGACACAAAGCAGGAACACACAAGAAATAAAGAACACATGAAAAGACAAAATTCAGGAAGTCGAGCAACAAAAATCCAGAATAAGCAAAACACAAAATGCGACTAAAACGTCCAGTTGGAACAGAGAAGAATGAGAAACAGAGAAGCCAGCCAATAACAGGAACAACATTGTGTCGTCTCCAGTGCTGGAGGAGGAAGACGAAGAGGAGGAGGAGGAGGAGGAGGAGAGGGGCGGGCACCTCAGGAGAAGGTGGGCGGGGCGAGAGTGTGTGGGTGTGGGGAGAGAGGGTGGGGAGAACGCTAACAGACTCCGCCCTACTTTCTAAGACCTCATGCCTGATAAGGGGAAACCCATACACTTACCGCTCTACCTCCACCACATACACATACACACACATACACATACAAAGCACATGCACACACACAAGCAACACATTCACGCACGCGCGCACATCACCCAGGCCTATAAACCACCGACTATGTCATAGGGCTTCCCTTACTCTCCGCCTACGAGTCTTGTCTTGCCGGCCAACCAGTCCGACCGGCTCGTCTCTGGTCTCCAAAAACACTATATGATCCATACGGATTTAACACTTTTTTCGCATACAAAAGACTTCTGGCCTCCAAACCCTCGTCATAGAGTGACGATCTCCACTTGCTCTAGAGGTCTCTTGACCCTGACCTCTTGTGATCTTCTAAACCTCTCATTCTGGTCTTAACTTTAATATATATAGTTTCCAGGGTACAGCTGCATTAATAATAATAATATATATATATATATATATATATATATATATATATATATATATATATATATATAATATATATATATATAAGATAGAACGCCACTAACATATTTTGGTCTCTGTAGCTAGAAATGTGATAATTACAAAGCAGTGATCTGCACGTCTACAATACGTCTTGGGGACGACAGTTTGGGAGGAGCTCTGAGCTTCCCCAGTTAAAACAAGGTCGTGGCGCAACGCTTTTTCCATCAGTCTGCCCTTGTCTTCCTGTCTCCCGAGGGGAAACAACGACATTTTTTGTTTCAAGATTTTCGGAATCGGTATTTTGTAAATTTCTTCACGTACTTACGATTTTTTATATAATTTTTTCTGAAATATTTCCCAGGCAAAGCTGCTACTCTCGCATCTCTGAAAATAATAAAATATATTTTGGTGTGCGTGTGTATATATTTCAAGATAATTCCCCCCGCACATTTTAATTAATACAAGTAAAATCATAATGGCTACAATTCGAAGCCATGTATCTGACTTAGGGAAATAAACCACGAGCAGACTAAGCCATGCAAATTAATATATCACGTGATGTGTCCTTTCAAGCTTCACAAATCCTAATTGCCCGGCATTTTATCAGTCCTGGGCTACTGCTCATATACAAGTCTATTCAATTTTCAAAATTCAAATTATATTTGGGGATTTTTTTCTTGGGATCTCACGATATTTCGTCATTGTGGTTTAACTGTAAATATAACTGGTCAGTATTACCTTTCGATGTACTTTTTTTTTTTGG
>NC_069479.1:8227356-8262356 GCF_026875155.1 Cherax quadricarinatus | reverse complement strand
TGTGAAAAAATAGTGAAATTCCAAACGCTTTCGTGATTTCTCACATTATCAAGGAACTATAAAAATAAAAGATTAACAAGAAAGCATATAACGAAGAGACAACACTTCAACGGCTATACAGACCTCTTGTGGAGGCGAGTATTCAAGCAGGAGGAGGCTGAAAATCCTTGAGCATACATCTGTCACGAGTGTCCTCGCAACATGAAACAAGCCTAGTTCGCTAGGCTCATGTTGTTTAAAGGATCGATGGCTCAGATGATAAAGTGGCATGTACGTTGTGTGGTCTCTTAAGGCGGGACAGTGTGTCGTGGGGTCGAATCCTAGCCTGCCGCAGTTTGGTAAATGATTCAAAACCACTGCGACTAGCCGAGGACTCGAACCCATGCTGAGCGAAAATTACATGACGCACCCAGCAGAGCTAGGTGTTTTATCATGATTCAAGGACATACGATGGTGATTTTCGCTCACCATGAGGCGGGTCAAAACGACATGGGTTCGAGTCCTCGAGATATATATACATATACATATATACATATATATATATATATATATACATATATATATATATATATATATATATATATATATATATATATATATATATATATATAATATATATATATATAATATACACACTTTTTATAATTCAAAAAGGGGACAATCAACCTCATTCAACCAAAAATAAGTTGGTTCTCCCTTACCATGAAAACTTGGTTGATAAGACTTCTCTGCTTAAGAATTTTAATATCAAAGTTGTATTTAAGAATCTTGATACAGTAAAAAAAAAACTTTTGATAAAAAATTCCCCCAAAATGGTGACGGATGTCTGTAAGATTCCTTGTAAAATATGACGTGAAAGTTCACAAACTTTGAGGAGTTTGCTCAAAGATTCTCTAAATACTTTGCTCAAAGATTCTTTGAATACTTTGCTCAAAGATTCTTTGAATACTTTGCTCGAAGATTCTTTGAATACTTTGCTCGAAGATTCTTTGAATACTTTGTTCTAAGATTTTCTGAATATTCTGTTCAAAATTTTTGGAATCTGGTCCACGTCGTCCAAGACCAGACGAGAGAAAGTGGTCTGGAATACCATTGACTATCTTACCTAAGATGGAAGTTATTATTTTTCATACTGCAGCGAAAGTTCTGATGTTGAATAAGAGAAGGATATTGAATAAGAGAAGGATGTTGAATAAGAGAAGGATATTGAATAGAGAAGGATGTTGAATAAGAGAAGGATATTGAATAAGAGAAGGATGTTGAATAAGAGAAGGATATTGAATAAGAGAAGGATATTGAATAAGAGAAGGATGTTGAATAAGAGAAGGATATTGAATAAGAGAAGGATGTTGAAAAAGAGAAGGATATGAATAAGAGAAGGATATTGAATAAGAGAAGGATATTGAATAAGAGAAGGATGTTGAATAAGAGAAGGATATTGAATAAGAGAAGGATATTGAATAAGAGAAGGATATTGAATAAGAGAAGGATGTTGAATAAGAGAAGGATATTGAATAAGAGAAGGATGTTGAATAAGAGAAGGATATTGAATAAGAGAAGGATGTTGAATAAGAGAAGGATGTTGAATAAGAGAAGGTTTATTGAATAAGAGAAGGATGTTGAATAAGAGAAGGATATTGAATAAGAGAAGGATGTTGAATAAGAGAAGGATATTGAATAAGAGAGGATATTGAATAAGAGAAGGATATTGAATAAGAGAAGGATGTTGAATAAGAGAAGGATATTGAATAAGAGAAGGATATTGAATAAGAGAAGGATATTGAATAAGAGAAGGATATTGAATAAGAGAAGGATGTTGAATAAGAGAAGGATGTTGAATAAGTGAAGGATGTTGAATAAGTGAAGGATGTTGAATAAGTAAGAGAAGAATACTGAATGAGTAAGAGAAGGATGCTCAATGAGTAACAGAAGGGAGGATGTTGAATATTAGCAATTAGCACCAAGAATTTACTGATGAAAAACTCCTACATGAACAAACTGATGGGTCATCAAGTATTTTTTTTCTCTACCAGAATTTTCATTCAGCATAACAGTAAGAGATGTAAATCTCTGTGTATATACACCAAGAAGCGTGTACCAGTGTATATAGTGTATATACACCAAGAAGTGTGTACCAGTGTATATAGTGTATATATTCCAAGAAATGTGTACCAGTGTATATAGACCTAGTGTGTACCAGTGTATATAGTGCATATACACCAAGAAGTGTGTACCAGTGTATATAGTACATATATACTAGTCTGAGCTCCCCGAGTGTCATCACTAGTCTCAGCTCCCCGAGTGCCATCATTAGTCTCAGCTCCCCGAGTGCCGTCACCGGCCTCAGTTCCCCGAGTGCCGTCACTGGTCTCAGCTCCCCGAGTGCCGTCATTGGATTCAAACCTAAGAAACTTTCTCGAGATCAGGAAAAAGTGGAAAGTGTTATAAAGATCACAAGTGTGTTCAAACAGTCTGTAGTTAGTGGCAGTGCTAGACACCAGTTTACGACGTAGTAACTAGATCAATAGAGGAGGAATCAAATGAAGAATAAAGCATTCGCCAGAAGATAACTTTGGTTTATCTATATTTTCACCCCCAGAATATATATATATTATATAATTATATATATATATATATATATATATATATATTAATATATATATATATATATATATATATATATATCGTGTCTATGAAGTAATGAACGAAAACAGGATGAGTTTGGGCAAAGTATGAGAGCTCTCACTTAATACTGTTATAAAACCTACGAACGACAGATTATAATGGTGTTGACCATCCCGAGGCTCGTGAGGATCTGGGGACCCAAGGTGCCCCTACATACAAGATAATTACTCTTGGGTCCTTCCCTCTTCTCTCACCATGAAGAAAGCGGTAAACCTCCAGCACACTAGTTGTCACTCAACTCTCAAATAATGCACTTATTTAAGTAAGCAATGATTTACCATGCCTAGAACTGGCTTAAGATGACACACAGGGATGTGATTACGTGCGATATACGTCAAATACAAAATTTACATTCATTGCATACCACGAGTATGGAGTCAGTAGGTGTGGCAGCAAGTAAGCTGGAATAAGTAGGTTGGAGTAGAGTTTTGAAATAAATATATTTGTATAACGTACAGATGCAAAGAGAAAAGAAGTTCTTAAGTATTGGCTTCGATATTTTGTATTAGTATAAACAGGGGCAAGAATAGTATATGAAGACTATTAATTTTTTTAAAGTGTACAGCAGAAATATTGTCAAGAGAGTGATGGGAGAGACAGTAGATGTGTTTTTATAGAAACAAGTGAAAAATAAAAGTCATAATACCGTGTCTAGGACAACTTTATAATAGTATGTGTTTAATAATGGTCCGGGACGGACCGAAACGTTGACTAAAGTTTTCCCTCCTACATAACGAATTTGTGAAACAAGGATTTAGGAAAAGAGTGAAATATATATGGGTGAACAGTACTTAAGGGCAAAATGCTGGTTGCTGCATTCATTTATTTGGAAAAATGTTCAAGTTAAAATATGATAGTGATATGACAGAGGTTACAAATGTTAGACAGGTGGTAAATTGTTGTAATTTGTAGAGATTCAATTGAAATAGTGAGGCTGAGCTTAAGGAATCTAGGGTAAGAGATGTTTTCCCGGTATAAATGAGCCATAGACAGATTTGTGTTGTCGCATTTCCTAGGATGCCGTTCACTTCTACGTTGTAGATTCTTCACATATGATTTTTATCTTTTACCAACCCGTTTACCTCAGCGTTCCACCAATCTTTGCCTCATCGTTCCACCAATCTTTGCCTCATCGTTCCACCAATCTTTACCTCAGCGTTCCACCAATCTTTACCTCAGCGTTCCACCAATCTTTACCTCAGCGTTCCACCAATCTTTGCCTCATCGTTCCAACAATCGCTCCTCTTCCCTCCAGCACCCAACTACCTATGTCCACGAACTACTTATGCACAACAGTTGTTAGAACAAAAACAACAACACTTTTTCTGAGTGGTGTACTTGTTGGAGCACTGTTGTACGACGTTGCAGATTATGGAGCAAAACTCTTGTCCAGGATTGACGGACTGACCACCTCAAAACAATCAAGAGTGACGGACTGATTACATCGTTTTCTCATCTCTATTGCTTCTGCTATCTCTTCTGTATCCGACTGAAGAAGCCTACTATGTAGGCGAAACGTTTCGGAATAAAGATACCTAACTGTTGCATGTGTGTCTTTCTTACCAACATGTTGAATGCTGAAGTGCTGGAGGAGTATTGAAGGAATGTTGAATGATGTAACGCAGAAGTGTTGGAGGGGTGTTGAAGAATGTTAAAGGAAGTCGAATGAGTGTTAGAAGAATGTTGGAAAAGTGTTGGTGCATGTAAGAGTGTATGAATGTTGCCACATTCACAGAACTCTTGTAGTGGCAACCATGGCAAAACTGAAGGGGAGTTAATATATATATATATTATATTATATATATATATATATATATATATATAATATATATATTTATATATATATATATATACACGCGCGCGCACACACACCACACACACACACACACACACACACACACACACACACACACACACACACACACACACACACACACACACACACACACGCACGCACGCGCACACGCACACAACGTTCAATTCAGGGGACTCCTCCCAGCAGCCAGTAATTTTTTCTCCCCCAAAAACCACATTTTTATTTCCCGAACTTTCCTCGATAAAAATTTTAAACCCCAATCCCCTGGCGGAGGCCCCAAAGGATCATCCAGCCTTTCCCACTTTCCCGCTAAGCTCGGGGTATTTTTCAAATTGTTTTTAACCTGAACCTCCGTTTCCCCTTCTCTGAGGTTTAAGCCTCGGAATAATCCATTGTCTCTAATACCCGACTGTCTTCTGGTTTACGGTATCTTTCTCTGCAAATTTATTTAAACCTATTACCTCCTCTTCCCATTCTCTGTATAAGGGTTACGTTCTCGTGAATCCCATATTACTTTTGTATTTTCAAATTACTGTTTTTGCTGCTACTACTTTATGCTTAATTAATAGTGCTGCTGCCTATTTTCTGCTGCAAACTACTTACTGCTGCTACTATTATTACTGCGGGCTATTTACTATTACTGCTGCTCTACTACTGCTACTACTTTAACTGCTCTACTAATTTACTGTTTCTACAAAACTACTCTACTACTATTAATGCTTGCTATATCATCTATTGCTTCAAATTTCTATTATTTAAATTACTCCCGCAAACTACTATTAAACTGGTTTCTACTATACTGCTGTGCTCTAGCTGCGCTAGCTAATACTGCTGGCTACTATTACTACTGCTGCTACTATTACTGTTTGCTACTACTACTACTATTACTGCTAATCTACTTTTTCTACAAAATACTGCGGGCCATACCCACCACCCTAATACTACTACTACTACTATTAATGCTGCTTCTAATACTACTACTACAATACTACCACTAAGAAAAATAACAAATATGGTACCATTGAAAACAAGTACAACTTTAACTTTGTAAGAATTCTGAAGCATTGATACATTAATTTTCATTTGTAATACGAACTTACAATACATAGTAAGTATGTGTCATTGCTTAAGTTTTAAGTCACAAACTCATGAAATAAGTTAATTTACGTAGCCAGGGTAAAGTGAGGATATAGTCTCAAGATATCAATGACAATTTACAGTGTAATAGCCTAGACATGTATCTGAATGATTGGCCACTGATTTGTTCTGGTGTGTGGAAAAAGACACTTACGTACATATCAGGACATTTATAAGTGTCATATTCCACATCTTGTCGATATCACTATACAATTTTTCAATGTTTTGGTGCGTACTGTGCCCACACACACACTGTGGTTCCTGTGTTTGACGTCTCTATACAAAGTGAACTGCCACAGATACTTATAGCCTAGTCTTAATCTAGCATTATCATCATCTTGCAATCTTACTGACCTTGTTACTTTCTACATAGACATGTTTTAGTTAAAACATTTCCTTATGGTCACTGGATCTGCTAGTTCTTATATGTACTCAGATGGCCCAGTGGTTAACGCACTGGCCTGGGAGTTGTAGGACTCTACTGCCATGGGTTCAAACCATCACCGGTTTCCTGATTCACTTACATGCAGTGTTCTAATTGTTTTAAGCTCGTTTTACTAATTAATTTCTGTGGTTCTTAAATTGTTGTTTGACAGCACAAAATTCATCCGACATTAAACCCGACATCGAGTCCATGCTCCTGGAGGCCTGTTTGTGCAGGACTCCATAAAAGTTAAATCAGTGTCCCTTATTTGTGCATCTCTAACAGGTCTCATTCATAGGCAAGTTATATTCAGACCTCAGGATATTTCGAGTCGATGTGTTGTGTGTGTGTGTGTGTGGTGTGTGTGTGTGTGTGTGTGTGTGTGTGAGAGAGAGAGAGAGAGAGAGAGAGAGAGAGAGAGAGAGAGAGAGAGAGAGAGAGAGAGATAGAGAGAGAGATAGAGAGAGAGATAGAGAGAGAGAGATAGAGAGATAGAGAGATAGAGAGATAGATAGAGAGATAGAGAGAGAGATAGAGAGAGAGATAGAGAGAGAGATAGAGAGATAGAGAGAGAGAGAGAGATAAGAGAGAGAGATAGAGAGAGAGATAGAGAGAGAGATAGAGAGAGAGATAGAGAGATAGAGAGATAGAGAGAGATAGAGAGAGAGAGAGAGAGAGAGGGGAGAGAGAGAGAGAGAGAGAGAGAGAGAGAGAGAGAGAGAGAGAGAGAGAGAGAGAGACTGGCAATAGTTTCATAACTGTAGGCTGTGGTTGATGAGGAACTGATTAGTAAGTATTAAGCCAGACCGAAAGTTGACAGCTTAGTTACTGCCTGACAGCTTAGTTACTGCCTGACAGCTTAGTTACTGCCTGACAGCTTAGTTACTGCCTGACAGCTTAGTTACTGCCTGACAGCTTAGTTACTGCCTGACAGCTTAGTTACAGCTATACTACGCAGTAACATCTGTATGGCTCAACAGTTTCATAGTTTTGACTTAGTGCTTTGTGAAAGGCGATGACCAGTGAGACATGAGGGGCCCTTGATCCAGGGAACTGCAGGTGTCCTCTCAATAAATCGACTCTTGCCTCCCTTTTCCCAAACTTGTTGCATGGCCCGCCCCAACAGTTTTAGCGCTCTCCATGAGATTACGTGTTTAGACCGTCAATATGGCGGCCACAACTGTTAAAGTCACGTGACTCAACTCTGCTTTAATTATAAGCTTTATGACCTCTACGTTTGAAGGGGAAGAGCTAAACCCAATGGAGTTTGCACAGAGCCTTGATAATCACATGTGACCCAAGGAAAAGGAGGGTGGCGCTAGTTCCTCGAATCAAGAGCCCTTCGCAATGATGGGTGGAGCGGGGAAGTTATTTTATGACATCTAAACCCGTAGGGGTGAAACCTCCTGGTGAATGGGATGCCTTCAGGTTTGATCCAGAGAGAGAGAGAGAGAGAGAGAGAGAGAGAAAGTCCAGTTCCTTGAATCAAGAGCCCCTCACCAGCGTCAAGGATCCTCCCAAAAGGAATTAATTTTAGTTTTAAAAAAGGAAGCGTTAAACCTGTATGGATCACACAGCTCCATGGAAATGGGAGGCATTAAACCCTGATCCAAGGAAAGGGAGGCTAAATCCAGTGCCTGGATCAAGAGCGCCTTAGCAGCGTCAATGAGCCCCTTATTAAGATTTACTATATTGATCAAGAAAGCGTTAAACCCGTATGGATCACATAGCACCCGGGGAATGGGAGGCACCCAACTCTGAGTCAAGGAAAGGAAGGGTAAGTCCAGTTCCTTGGATCAAGAGCCCCCAGCAGCGTCAAGGAGCCTCCCTGGAGGAGGTGAAGCAGTGAAGTAAATAAGGTGGATTTACAAGGCTGGCGCTAGATGATTCTTCCAATAGTTTACCCGGGGAAAAAATCTATAAGTTAAAGGGGATTGAGGAGCGGGGAAGAGGCGGCTCGTCTTGCACGACACATAGAGTCCTCCACTCTCTCTCCTGTTCAATACTCTACCATCACGACCTGCCTTCATGTGTCCTCACTTCCACGGTGATTCCCACCTATCTCCTCCGTTTGGCGACCTCTGGAGAGACTGAGTGGGGATCTGGAGTGACTAGTGCCTCCCAGAGCCTTGACCCGTGCCTCCAGCGAGGCCAACAAGGGTATGAACGTGGTTGTAGAGCCATGAAGTGTAGAGGTTTGTTATGTTTTGGAAGTATCTGCCATCTCAAGCTACGACTCCCTTCCAGTGTCGCCAAGGTGGTGGGTTCTCCTTACCTCCTAATGTCCCCTATCCCTTCACTTATCCTCTCCCCTAGCCACCTAGATATGCACTACCCTAGCTATTTTCAGTGAAGATGAACTGTGTTTCAGGTTCCACAGATTTATTTATTTCAACCCTTTATAAAATGGGTTATAAGAACGTAATCTATGAGGGGGTTGCCGTTGCTTGGTCTTGGCAATACTGGTCTCACCCTCGTTTTCTATTGGTCCCGTGAGACGCCACATTAGGCAGCCCCGGCCACGTACGAACCAGACTACACCACTGGTCTCAGACCACTGGTGAGAATTGCCCCCTGTGATGCTCCACTTGTCTCTCCAGAGCTCCTCCTCCCGGCCCCTTTCAGAGGCTCGGAGGTAACCCCCGGGGAGGCTCTCGTTCCAAGGAATTCTATCTACCCGGTGGATCAAACCTCTCTACCTCCCATTCCACTAGAGTTATTGCCCTAACGAGTTTACAGTATCTACCTTGAATTTAAAGATAATATATAATCCTCATTTAAAGAATTTATTTTTTCGATCACTATTACATATCGTAGTCCAAAAAACTAATATTTTTTATTGCTAATTATGTCCTCTGTGAGCACAGAGGACATAATTAGCAACCTAAAGCACAGAATGAGCATTAATTAGCTGCTTTCCTCTGGATATTAATGAAGAAAGGTCATAAAAGAAGAAAAAATACAAACATGAACTGGGGAGTCCGTGAGCCTAGTTCATAAAGCCGGAGTTCGTAAACTGGTGGTTCATGAACCCCGGGTTCAGGAGCTAGGAAGAGGGCCAAGCAGCATCCCTGACGAGCTTAGCTTCTGCCTAAACAACACTTACTATCTCATTAACATAAACTACTGCCGTGTATCGTTGTCATCCAGCCGTCCAGACCTTCCATTCATCTCTCTCTCTCTCTCTCTCTCTCTCTCTCTCTCTCTCTCTCTCTCTCTTTCTCTCTCTCCTTTACTATCCTTGCGTCAAACATTGAAAATACACGATAGTTCTATATTCAGATGGAAGCAGATAGTTCTTCTCAGCTGATAGCTTTGGAGTGGACATTAAAGTCCACTGTTATCTGTCTTTCTCATGTACTCTCTCTCTCTCTCTCTCTCTCTCTCTCTTTCTCGTCGTCACCACCCTCCCATTTTCCAGGTTCGAAGGCAGCTGCTGCTGGAGTCTTATCCTGGAGGGCGACGGAGCGAGTAATGCGCCATCTATATACAAAATGGCGACACCGATGCTGAAAGGCGTACAGACCGTCGTCAAGGTGATAGAAAAAAAGGTTAGGCTGGGCCTCGCTGCCAGGTATCTGCCTCCGTATTACCATCCCTGCCTGCCCCAGAACCGAGCCATATTCCTCGGGTGTGCTTTCGCGGCCGCGAGCGAGCGTAATTCGCGAGAGAAGCGGGAGAAAAGGCGACTGGAAGTGGAGGGAAGGAAGAGTTGGCCCTTGAGCCCGTCTTGCCCGGAGGCGCCGCGAACCAGGGCCGCTAAACGATTTGCAGATTGAGCTAACTAGTGAGATGTTGCCAGTTAGCCTTTTTCCCAGGAGCTGCTCACATACTGCTGAGCAGTCAAGTGCAGGAGGTGTTTGGGGGGTAGAGAGGGAGCGTGTCTTCTTAGTCTTGTGCTGCTGCTGCTGCTGCCGCCTTTACTACTGATGATGCTGTCTTTGTTGCTGCTGTCTTTACTACTGATGATGTTGTCTCTGTTACTGCCTTTACTACTGATGATGCTGTCTTTGTTGTTGCTCCTCTTGCTGTTGATGCTGACTTTGTTGCTGCTCCTACTGCTGTCTTTGCTGTTGCTGCTTTTACTGCCGCAACTATGGGTCCTGCTTGTGTTGGTGGTGGTGCTGGTGCAACTGTGGGTCGTATTTGTGCTGCTGTTGGTGGTGCTTCTGGTGCTGATGCTGCTGTTATTGCCAATGATGGTGGTGATCCTGCTGCTGGTGTTGCATCTGTTGATGGTGGTGCTGCTGTTGCTACTGCATCTCCAGACGCTGCTGCTACCGCTACTGCTGTTTCTTGTTCCCTTCCAAACAGTTCCGCTCCTGGTTCTGCTGCTATTATATAGCCTCTCCTGCTAATCCTGCTTTTCATTCTGATGCTGTTACTCCTGCTCCTGCTAGTAACTCTTAGTTCCACTTCCCTAGCTCCTGCTTCTACCTGTTTCTTCTGCTAATCTCACTGCTGTTCCACCTTTGATGCTACAGCAACTGCCATCCTTCAGGAAAAAGCACAGACACTCACAGAGAAAATAAGAACGAGATCCACACCAGCGTTAGAGATGAGAGTTCATGGCCCCTATGGTGACTCTCTCTCCAGAACAATTGGATGACAAGGGCAGGAAATTTCACGGTGTAGATGCCTGGAACGATAATGTTGACTGATTCTAATAGAGAGGGGGATTCCCCGGCACCGAGGGGATAGAGAGAGAGAGAGAGAGAGAGAGAGAGAGAGAGAGAGAGAAGGGGAGGGGAGGGGAGAGGCCAGATTACTCTGATATTAGAGGCTTTATCATTCTGATAGAACCAATTTTTCTTATCGGTTCCATGGGTCGCCTGGAATCTCCCCAGCGGAATAGTGGTGAGGGGAGTTTGTTATGCCCAAAGAGGGGAGACTAAACTGTGTGTGTGTGTGTGTGTGTGTGTGTGTGTGCGTGTGTGTGTGTGTGTGTGTGTGTGTGTGTGTGTGTGTGTGTGTGTGTGTGTGTGAAACTTAGCCACAAACATTCTGAAGCTGTGTGTATGGAGACAGTTTGCACTCTTCAGTCCTCTCCTTTTTACCATTCTGTTACAATGAACGAATACCTCCAAATATTTTTCTGTAGTTCATTTAGTTATGAGATTTCCCTCGATGCCTGTGTTTGTGTATTTGGTTAAGACATTATCCTTTATTTAATCTATTTTGATTTTAATAACAAAAAAAAAAAGGCACAATACCGTGACTGGAACGATACACAAATAACCCGCACATGAAAGAGTGTGACTTCGTCAATAGTCAAAGTCGGACCGAAACGTCGTCGTAAGCTTCTCTCTTTTATGTGCGGGTTATTTGTGTATTTTGATTCTATATAATATTTCTCTATTTCGTTTGTAATATTTTTATTGCCTGGAATATTTTTTATGCCATGGTCATATCACCTCATTCTTCGCTTATCCAGCGTAAGACGTCGCATTTGGTCGCTAGTTTCGCTCTTGTTTCGCTCGATCTTAAAGCTCACTTTGCTTTTTACCCCTGTTTTACCTGTATTTAACTTCTGGATGGTGTTCCGTGAGGCATCAAACCCATTATAAATGTTTCAATACGATTTTTTTTTGTGATAAATGGTTGAGAAAACCGACAAGTTGAAGAATGAGACACTTGTCCAATATTTGGGAAACTTTACTGAGGAAATATTTGTGTGTTCAGTACAGCATATGCTGTACTGGACACACAGATTCCAGTCCCAGCCTGGAATCTGTGTTCAGTACAGCATATCACACAGATTCCAGTCCCAGCCTGGAATCTGTGTTCAGTACAGCATATCACACAGATTTCCAGTCCCAGCCTGGAATCTGTGTTCAGTACAGCATATCACACAGATTCCAGTCCCAGCCTGGAATCTGTGTTCAGTACAGCATATGCTGTACTAAACACACAGATTCCAGTCCCAGCCTGGAATCTGTGTTCAGTACAGCATATCACACAGATTCCAGTCCCAGCCTGGAATCTGTGTTCAGTACAGCATATGCTGTATTTACTTTCAAGACTGATGGGCTGAACACATGGATTCCAGACTGAGAGACCGACTACCTCAAATTCCTCCGCTTTTTCCACCGTTTCTTCTTTATATTGGACTGATAAAGCCACTGTGTGACTATCAGTTCAATACAGAGAAGATTCCCAACACAATAAGGATTCCCAAATGTTGCACAAGTGTTATGGGTGACACTATTTGCTACCGATCATCCTGGGTGACACTATTTGCTACCGATCATCCTGGGTGACACTATTTGCTACCGATCATCCTGGGTGACATTATTTACTACCGATCATCCTGGGTGACACTATTTGCTACCGATCATCCTGGGTGACATTATTTACTACCGATCATCCTGGGTGACACTATTTACTACCGATCATCCTGGGTGACACATTATTTACTACCGATCATCCTGGGTGACACTATTTACTACCGATCATCCTGGGTGACACATTATTTACTACCGATCATCCTGGGTGACACTATTTACTACCGATCATCCTGGGTGACACATTATTTACTACCGATCATCCTGGGTGACACATTATTTACTACCGATCATCCTGGGTGACACATTTACTACCGATCATCCTGGGTGACACATTTACTACCGATCATCCTGGGCGACACACTATTACCTCAGCTGCGTCTCTTGATAGTTTTGTTAATATTCCATCATGCTGAGAAACTTTCGCTTTTCTTTTTAGGTCACCCTGACTCGGCGGGATACGGCCGGTGTGTTGAAGAAAAAATTCCATCATGCTATTTTTGCTGTATTAGGCTCCAAGAGTTTCAACCCTTTCTAATTAGTCGTCTCAATGCTATTATTTAGTTAATCTTTACTCTCAGTTTGCCATTTACTCATACGAGAAGCACCACGAAAACTGCTAGGTAAGTATAATATTTGTCAGGAAACAGGACAAGTATTTCCTGACGCGGGTCTTAGTCGTTATATGATGATCCCGCAGCTAGAGTTTTTAAGTCATCTGACCGAGGCCTTCCGCTGGCTTACCCGTCCATTCCTTTAAAAATGATGGTTATAATTATGATCATTTTACGAGGAATAAAAGAAATCTGGTGATAATGTGGTATAGAGCTGAGAAGGCTTAAATTAGTTTTTTTTTTTTTTTGAGATAGAAGGAAATGAAATATAAATATAACAATGCTGAAAGTGGAGTGGTAAGCCAGTGGAAGGTCTCGGTCAGATGACCAGTGGCGGGTTATATGACTTAAGTCCCGCGTCAGGAAACACTTGTCCTCTGTTTCCTTACCTAACCTGAGAGAGAGAGAGGGAGAGAGAGAGAGGGAGAGAGAGAGAGAGAGAGGGAAAGACGGAGAAACAGTGACAGATTGATCGATAGTGTGTGTGTGTGTGTGTGTGTGTGTGTGTGTGTGTGTGTGTGTGTGTGTGTGTACTCGCCTATTTGTACTCACCTATTTGTGGTTGCAGGGGTAGAGTCCTAGCTCCTGGCCCCGCCACTTCACTGGTTGCTACTGGGTCCTCTCTCTCCCCGCTCCGTGAGCTTTATCATACCTCGTCTTAAAACTATGTATGGTTCCCGCCTCCACTACGTCACTTTCTAGGCTATTCCACTGCCTGACAACTCTATGACTGAAGAAATACTTCCTAACATCCCTTTGACTCATCTGACTCTTCAACTTCGAATTGTGACCTCTTGTTTCTGTGTCCCCTCCCTGGAACATCCTGTGTGTGTAGGGATGCGTGTGTGTGAGGGATCTGTGTGAGGGATCTGTGTGGGGGATGTGTGTGTGTGGGGGATGTGTGTGTGTGTGGGGGGGATGTGTGTGTGTGGGGGGGATGTGTGTGTGTGTGTGTGGGGGATGTGTGTGTGTGGGGGATGTGTGTGTGTGGGGGGGGAAGTGTGTGTGGGGGGATGTGTGTGTGTGGGGGGGGAAGTGTGTGTTGTGTGGGGGGGAAGTGTGTGTGTGTGGGGGGGGAAGTGTGTGTGTGGGGGGATGTGTGTGTGGGGGGATGTGTGTGTGTGTGGGGGATGTGTGTGTGTGTGGGGGGATGTGTGTGTGTGTGGGGGGATGTGTGTGTGTGGGGGGGATGTGTGTGTGTGTGTGGGATGTGTGTGTGGGGGGATGTGTGTACTCACCTAGTTGAGGTTGCGGGGGTCGAGTCCGAGCTCCTGGCCCGTGTTGTGTGTATGTGTGTGTGTGTGTGTGTGGATGTGTGTGTACTCACCTAGTTGTACTCACCTAGTTGAGGTTGCGGGGGTCGAGTCCGAGTTCCTGGCCCGCCCTTTCACTGATCGCTACTAGGTCACTCTCCCTGAGCCGTGAGCTTTATCATACCTCTGCTTAAAGCTATGTATGGATCCTGCTTCCACTACATCGCTTCCCAAACTATTCCACTTACTGACTACTCTGTGGCTGAAGAAATACTTCCTAACATCCCTGTGATTCATCTGTGTCTTCAACTTCCAACTGTGTCCCCTTGTTACTGTGTCCAATCTCTGGAACATCCTGTCTTTGTCCACCTTGTCAATTCCTCTCAGTATTTTGTATGTCGTTATCATGTCCCCCTATCTCTCCTGTCCTCCAGTGTCGTCAGGTTGATTTCCCTTAACCTCTCCTCGTAGGACATACCTCTTAGCTCTGGGACTAGTCTTGTTGCAAACCTTTGAACTTTCTCTAATTTCTTTACGTGCTTGGGTAGGTGTGGATTCCAAACTGGTGCCGCATACTCCAATATGGGCCTAACGTACACGGTGTACAGGGTCCTGAACGATTCCTTATTAAGATGTCGGAATGCTGTTCTGAGGTTTGCTAGGCGCCCATATGCTGCAGCAGTTATTTGGTTGATGTGCGCTTCAGGAGATGTGACTGGTGTTATACTCACCCCAAGATCTTTTTCCTTGAGTGAGGTTTGTAGTCTCTGGCCCCCTAGACTGTACTCCGTCTGCGGTCTTCTTTGCCCTTCCCCAATCTTCATGAATTTGCACTTCGTGGGATTGAACTCCAGGAGCCAATTGCTGGACCAGGTCTGCAGCCTGTTCAGATCCCTTTGTAGTTCTGCCTGGTCTTCGATCGAGTGAATTCTTCTCATCAACTTCACGTCATCTGCAAACAGGGACACCTCAGAGTCTATTCCTTCCTTCCGTGTGGATGTGTGTGTGTGTGGGGATGTGTGTATGGGGGGATGTGTGTGTGGGGGGATGTGTGTGTGAGGGGGATGTGTGTGTGAGGGGGATGTGTGTGTGGGGGGCTGTGTGTGTGTTGGGGGGCTGTGTGTGTGTGTGGAGATGTGTGTGTGTGTGTGTGTGTGGCGATGTGTGTGTGTGGGGATGTGTGTGTGTGTGTGTGTGTGTGTGTGTGTGTGTGTGTGTGTGTGTGTGTGTGTGTGTGGGGATGTGGATGTGTGTGTGTGGGAATGTGGATTCGTGTGCGGGGATGTGTGTGCGCGGGGATGTGTGTGTATGTGGGGATGTGTGGGGATGTGTGTGTATGTGGGGATGTGTGTGTGTATGTGGGGTGTGTGTGTGTGGGGTGTGTGTGTGTGGGGGGGAGGATGTGTTTGTGGGGGATGTGTGTGGGGTGATGTGTGTGTGGGGGGAATGTGTGTGTGGGGGGAATGTGTGTGTGGGGGGAATGTGTGTGTGGGGATGTGTGTGTGTGTGGGGGTATGTGTGTGTGGGGGGATGTGTGTGTGGGGGGATGTGTGTGTGGGTGGATGTGTGTGTGTGGGGGGGATGTGTGTGTGTGGGGATTGTGTGGGGGATATGCGTGTGTGGGGATGTGTGTGGGGGGATGTGTGTGTGTGGGGGGATGTGTGTGTGTGTGGGGGGATGTGTGTGTGTGGGGGGGATGTGTGTGTGTGTGGGGGGATGTGTGTGTGTGGGGGGGATGTGTGTGTGTGGGGGGGGATGTGTGTGTGTGGGGAATGTGTGTGTGGGGGGGATGTGTGTGTGGGGGGATGTGTGTGTGGGGGGGATGTGTGTGTGGGGGGATGTGTGTGTGGGGGGATGTGTGTGTGTGTGGGGGATGTGTGTGTGGGGGGATGTGTGTGTGTGAGGATGTGTGTGTGTGGGGATGTGTGTGTGGGGATGTGTGTGTGTGGGGGGGGATGTGTGTGTGTGTGTGGGGATGTGTGTGTGTGGGGGGGATGTGTGTGTGTGTGGGGATGTGTGTGGGGGGATGTGTGTGTGTGTGTGGGGGGGATGTGTGTGTGTGGGGGGGATGTGTGTGTGGGGGGATGTGTGTGGGGGGGATATGTGTGTGTGGGGGATGTGTGTGTGGGGGATGTGTGTGTGGGGGATGTGTGTGTGGGGGGGGTATGTGTGTGTGGGGGATGTGTGTGTGTGTGGGGGGATATGTGTGTGTGGGGGGATGTGTGTGTGGGGGGGATGTGTGTGTGTGGGGGGGGATGTGTGTGTGTGGGGGGACGTGTGGTGTGTGGGGGGATGTGTGTGTGTGTGTGGGATGTGTGTGTGTGTGGGGGGATGTGTGTGTGTGTGTGTGTGGGGGGATGTGTGTGTGTGTGGGGGGATGTGTGTGTGTGTGGGGGGATGTGTGTGTGTGTGTGTGTGTGTGTGTGTGTGTGTGTGTGTGTGTGTGTGTGTGTGTGTGTGTGTGTGTGTGTGTGTGTGTAGCATATGGTACCTCCTTCCTCCATCGAAGTCATGATGAGCTAGAGGGGAGGGAGGTAATGGAGGGAAAGATGGCTTCAAGTACTCTCTGTCTCTCTCGGAGGAGCAGAGAAAGAGAGAGAAATAGAGACAGCGATAGACAGACAGAGATAATAGCAGCAGTGACTGTTTCCTTTTCAAAATGAGATATATATATATATATATATATATATATATATATATATATATATATATATATATATATATATATATATGATATGATGTAGGGCGAGATGACAGTAGTTTGTTGGATTATGTATTGGTAGATAAAAGACTGTTGAGTAGACTTCAGGATGTACATGTTTATAGAGGGGCCACAGATATATCAGATCACTTTCTAGTTGTAGCTACACTGAGAGTAAAAGGTAGATGGGGTACAAGGAGAATAGAAGCATCAGGGAAGAGAGAGGTGAAGGTTTATAAACTAAAAGAGGAGGCAGTTAGGGTAAGATATAAACAGCTATTGGAGGATAGATGGGCTAATGAGAGCATAGGCAATGGGGTCGAAGAGGTATGGGGTAGGTTTAAAAATGTAGTGTTAGAGTGTTCAGCAGAAGTTTGTGGTTACAGGAAAGTGGGTGCGGGAGGGAAGAGGAGCGATTGGTGGAATGATGATGTAAAGAGAGTAGTAAGAGAGAAAAAGTTAGCATATGAGAAGTTTTTACAAAGTAGAAGTGATGCAAGGAGGGAAGAGTATATGGAGAAAAAGAGAGAGGTTAAGAGAGTGGTGAAGCAATGTAAAAAGAGAGCAAATGAGAGAGTGGGTGAGATGTTATCAACAAATTTTGTTGAAAATAAGAAAAAGTTTTGGAGTGAGATAACAAGTTAAGAAAGCCTAGAGAACAAATGGATTTGTCAGTTAAAAATAGAAGAGGAGAGTTATTAAATGGAGAGTTAGAGGTATTGGGAAGATGGAGGGAATATTTTGAGGAATTGTTAAATGTTGATGAAGATAGGGAAGCTGTGATTTCGTGTAAAGGACAAGGAGGAATAACATCTTGTAGGAGTGAGGAAGAGCCAGTTGTGAGTGTGGGGGAAGTTCGTGAGGCAGTAGGTAAAATGAAAGGGGGTAAAGGCAGCCGGGATTGATGGGATAAAGGTAGAAATGTTAAAAGCAGGTGGGGATATAGTTTTGGAGTGGTTGGTGCAATTATTTAATAAATGTATGGAAGAGGGTAAGGTACCTAGGGATTGGCAGAGAGCATGCATAGTTCCTTTGTATAAAGGCAAAGGGGATAAAAGAGAGTGCAAAAAATTTTAGGGGATAAGTCTGCTGAGTATACCTGGTAAAGTGTATGGTAGAGTTATTATTGAAAGAATTAAGAGTAAGACGGAGAATAGGATAGCAGATGAACAAGGAGGCTTTAGGAAAGGTAGGGGGTGTGTGGACCAGGTGTTTACAGTGAAACATATAAGTGAACAGTATTTAGATAAGGCTAAAGAGGTCTTTGTGGCATTTATGGATTTGGAAAAGGCGTATGACAGGGTGGATAGGGGGGCAATGTGGCAGATATTGCAAGTGTATGGTGTAGGAGGTAGGTTACTGAAAGCAGTGAAGAGTTTTTACGAGGATAGTGAGGCTCAAGTTAGAGTATGTAGGAAAGAGGGAAATTATTTCCCAGTAAAAGTAGGCCTTAGACAAGGATGTGTGATGTCACCGTGGTTGTTTAATATACTTATAGATGGGGTTGTAAGAGAAGTAAATGCGAGGGTCTTGACAAGAGGCGTGGAGTTAAAAGATAAAGAATCACACACAAAGTGGGAGTTGTCACAGCTGCTCTTTGCTGATGACACTGTGCTCTTGGGAGATTCTGAAGAGAAGTTGCAGAGATTGGTAGATGAATTTGGTTGGGTGTGCAAAAGAAGAAAATTAAAGGTGAATACAGGAAAGAGTAAGGTTATGAGGATAACAAAAAGATTAGGTGATGAAAGATTGAATATCAGATTGGAGGGAGAATGTATGGAGGAGGTGAAATGTATTCAGATATTTGGGAGTGGACGTGTCAGCGGATGGGTCTATGAAAGATGAGGTGAATCATAGAATTGATGAGGGAAAAAGAGTGAGTGGTGCACTTAGGAGTCTGTGGAGACAAAGAACTTTGTCCTTGGAGGCAAAGAGGGGAATGTATGAGAGTATAGTTTTACCAACGCTCTTATATGGGTGTGAAGCATGGGTGATGAATGTTGCAGCGAGGAGAAGGCTGGAGGCAGTGGAGATGTCATGTCTGAGGGCAATGTGTGGTGTGAATATAATGCAGAGAATTCGTAGTTTGGAAGTTAGGAGGAGGTGCGGGATTACCAAAACTGTTGTCCAGAGGGCTGAGGAAGGGTTGTTGAGGTGGTTCGGACATGTAGAGAGAATGGAGCGAAACAGAATGACTTCAAGAGTGTATCAGTCTGTAGTGGGAAGGCGGGGTAGGGGTCGGCCTAGGAAAGGTTGGAGAGAGGGGGTAAAGGAGGTTTTGTGTGCGAGGGGCTTGGACTTCCAGCAGGTATGCGTGAGCGTGTTTGATAGGAGTGAATGGAGACAAATGGTTTTTAATACTTGACGTGCTGTTGGAGTGTGAGCAAAAGTAACATTTATGAAGGGGTTCAGGGAAACCGGCAGGCCGGACTTGAGTCCTGGAGATGGGAAGTACAGTGCCTGCACTCTGAAGGAGGGGTGTTAATGTTGCAGTTTAAAAACTGTAGTGTAAAGCACCCTTCTGGCAAGACAGTGATGGAGTGAATGATGGTGAAAGTTTTTCTTTTTCGGGCCACCCTGCCTTGGTGGGAATCGGCCAATGTGATAAAAAAAAAAATAATAATATATATATATATATATATATATATATATATTATATAATATATATATATATATATATATATATATATATAATTATATATGTATATGCTATTTCCTGATAATTGCCTTGTCACATTCGTTACCATGCTACTACAATATCAGTTCTCGTGAGCTAGCTGTCTCTCTGGCTGTGGATATTGGTGTGCCCAGGGTCACCTCCTGCCTCCTGCCTCATTCCAGCAAAGGCGCTTAATGTGATCGTATTTGTTTGGACCTCTTCCTCTTTTTCTGCAACATTGCAAGCTCCTGGTGTGTTGATTGCAACGCAACAGGCCTGAAGCTATCATTCAGCTCCTCCCGTGGATATTTTGCATCTTTTATCGCTTACTCGCTTTTTTTGCGTCTTCAATCTTAATTTTTATAAGCAACGGCCATTTCTCTGAGTAAGGAGAGTGAAAATTTGTATACAATAAATCTGCTAAAATCTCTCTCAAAAATTGCAAAAAAAATGTATATATCATCGATGTTAAGTGACAGTAAATAAATTTAAGCTGCACTAAAATAGATTAGGAAGAATTATGTAGGTATGGAGGCCTGGTCACAGACCGGGCCGCGGGGGCGTTGACCCCCGGAACTCTCTCCAGGTAAACTCCAGGTATGGTCTTTATGACATCTGGAAGAGAATATTTATCCCCAGCATGGTGGGTAGCAGCCCCAGTATGGTGGGTAGCAGCCCCAACATTGGTGGGTAGTAGCCCAGCATGGTGGGTAGCAGCCCCAGCATGGTGGGTAGCAGCCCCAGCATGGTGGGTAGCAGCCCCAGCATGGTGGGTAGCAGCCCCAGCATGGTGGGTAGTAGCCCCAGCATGGTGGGTAGCAGCCCCAGCATGGTGGGTAGTAGCCCCAGCATGGTGGGTAGCAACCCCAGCATGGTGGGTAGCAACCCCAGCATGGTGGGTAGCAACCCCTGAATGGTGGGTAACAACCCCTGCATGGTGCGTAACAACCCCTGCATGGTGGGTAGCAACCCCAGCATGGTGGGTAGTAACCCCAGCATGGTGGGTAGCAACCCCAGCATGGTGGGTAGCAACCCCAGCATGGTGGATAGCAATCCCAGCATGGTGGGTAGTAGCCCCAGCATGGTGGGTAGCAATCCCAGCATGGTGGGTAGCAACCCCAGCATGGTGGGTAGCAGCCCCAGCATGGTGGGTAGCAGCCCCAGCATGGTGGGTAGCAACCCCAGCATGGTGGGTAGCAACCCCAGCATGGTGGGTAGCAACCCCAGCATGGTGGGTAGCAACCCCAGCATGGTGGGTAGCAGCCCCAGCATGGTGGGTAGCAACCCAGCATGGTGGGTAGCAACCCAGCATGGTGGGTAGCAACCCCAGCATGGTGGGTAGCAACCCCAGCATGGTGAGTAGCAACCCCAGCATGGTGAGTAGCAACCCCAGCATGGTGGGTAGCAGCCCCAGCATGGTGGGTAGCAACCCCAGCATGGTGGGTAGCAACCCCAGCATGGTGGGTAGCAACCCAGCATGGTGGGTAGCAACCCCAGCATGGTGGGTAGCAACCCCAGCATGGTGGGTAGCAACCCCAGCATGGTGGGTAGCAACCCCAGCATGGTGGGTAGCAACCCCAGCATGGTAGGTAGCAACCCCAGCATGGTGGGTAGCAGCCCCAGCATGGTGTGTAGCAACCCCAGCATGGTGGGTAGCAACCCCAGCATGGTGGGTAGCAAACCCCAGCATGGTGGGTAGCAGCCCCAGCATGGTGGGTAGCAACCCCGCATGGTGGGTAGCAACCCCAGCATGGTGGGTAGCAACCCCAGCATGGTGGGTAGCAACCCCAGCATGGTGGGTAGAGCCCCAGCATGGTGGGTAGCAACCCCAGCATGGTGGGTAGCAGCCCCAGCATGGTGGGTAGCAACCCCAGCATGGTGGGTAGCAACCCCAGCATGGTGGGTAGCAGCCCCAGCTGGTGGGTAGCAACCCCAGCATGGTGGGTTAGCAACCCAGCATGGTGGGTAGCAACCCCAGCATGGTGGGTAGCAACCCCAGCATGGTGGGTAGCAGCCCAGCATGGTGGGTAGCAACCCAGCATGGTGGGTAGCAGCCCCAGCATGGTGGGTAGCAACCCCAGCATGGTGGGTAGCAACCCCAGCATGGTGGGTAGCAGCCCCAGCATGGTGGGTAGCAACCCCAGCATGGTGGGTAGCAACCCCAGCATGGTGGGTAGCAACCCCAGCATGGTGGGTAGCAAACCCCGCATGGTGGGTAGCAGCCCAGCATGGTGGGTAGCAACCCCAGCATGGTGGGTAGCAACCCCAGCATGGTGGGTAGCAACCCCACCATGGTGGGTAGCAACCCCAGCATGGTGGGTAGCAACCCCAGCATGGTGGGTAGCAACCCCAGCATGGTGGATAATGTGCCGCCGCGCGCTGGTTCAATATTCCTCGGCCTGATATGATAAAAATGCAAAGACCTTCGTTGAGAGTCTGGGAGAAAGATACAAGTTCAGTTTAGGACATTTATTGGAGGAAACGTTTTGCCACTTGCGTATTCTTCAGTCCCAATGAAGCCGCCACTAGTGGCGAAACGTTTCCTCTCATCTCCTGAACTCTAAATACGTGTCTTTTTCCACATCTTGTGGGTATTACCAGACCAGTTTGCAGTGTCTGGGAGACCACGAAAATCCCGGTGATCTGGTCCAGTTTGCAGTGCCTGGGAGACCGTGAAGATCCCGGTGATCTGGTCCAGTTTGCAGTGTCTGGGAGACCGTGAAGATCCCGGTGATCTGGTCCAGTTTGCAGTGCCTGGGAGACCGTGAAGATCCCGGTGATCTGGGTCCAGTTTGCAGTGTCTGGGAGACCGTGAAGATCCCGGTGATCTGGTCCAGTTTGCAGTGCCTGGGAGACCGTGAAGATCCCGGTGATCTGGTCCAGTTTGCAGTGTCTGGGAGACCGTGAAGATTCCGGTGATCTGGTCCAGTTTGCAGTGTCTGGGAGACCGTGAAGATCCCGGTGATCTGGTCCAGTTTGCAGTGTCTGGGAGGACGTGAAGATCCCGGTGATCTGGTCCAGTTTGCAGTGTCTGGGAGACCGTGAAGATCCCGGTGATCTGGTCCAGTTTGCAGTGTCTGGGAGACCGTGAAGATCCCGGTGATCTGGTCCAGTTTGCAGTGTCTGGGAGACCATGAAGATCCCGGTGATCTGGTCCAGTTTGCAGTGCCTGGGAGACCGTGAAGATCCCGGTGATCTGGTCCAGTTTGCAGTGTCTGGGAGACCGTGAAGATCCCGTGATCTGGTCCAGTTTGCAGTGTCTGGGAGACCGTGAAGATCCCGGTGATCTGGTCCAGTTTGCAGTGTCTGGGGAGACCGTGAAGATCCGGTGATCTGGTCCAGTTTGCAGTGCCTGGGAGACCGTGAAGATCCCGGTGATCTGGTCCAGTTTGCAGTGTCTGGGAGACCGTGAAGATCCCGGTGATCTGGTCCAGTTTGCAGTGTCTGGGAGACCGTGAAGATCCCGGTGATCTGGTCCAGTTTGCAGTGTCTGGGAGACCGTGAAGATCCCGGTGATCTGGTCCAGTTTGCAGTGTCTGGGAGACCGTGAAGATCCGGTGATCTGGTCCAGTTTGCAGTGTCTGGGAGACCGTGAAGATCCCGGTGATCTGGTCCAGTTTGCAGTGTCTGGGAGGACCGTGAAGATCCCGGTGATCTGGTCCAGTTTGCAGTGTCTGGGAGACCGTGAAGATCCCGGTGATCTGGTCCAGTTTGCAGTGTCTGGGAGACCGTGAAGATCCCGGTGATCTGGTCTTGATCATCGAGGCGGCGTTGGAAATCTTCGTTATTTCGGTTTCTGTGACTAATTCGTTCTGGTCTTCTATCAAATTCCGCATGTCTACCTGAAGGGTAGTCCGGGGATCAACGCCCCCGTGGCCCGGTCCACGACCAGGTGGATCAGGACCTAATCAATCCCGGTGGATCAGGGCCTAATCAACTAGACTGTTACTGCTGGCCGTACGTAGTCCAACGTATGAAGCACAGCCCAACTGATCCGGCACTGACTTTAGGTATCTGTCCAGCTCCCTCTTGAAGACAACCAGGGGTCTATTGGTAATTCCCCTTATGACTGGTGGGAGGCTGTTGAACAGTCTTGGGCCCTGGACACTTACGGTGTTTTCTCTTTGTGCTAAGGTTCTTCGCCTTAGTAGCGGTGATCGAATCTCAAAATCAAGGTCTTGGAGAGCCATCATAGCCGTGATAGGGACTAAGTTGTCGACCTCATCATCGCTGCAGCAGTCAGCAATGAGGCGTCATTAGCAGTGAGCAGGTTGGCCAGTTTCACCAGCAAGGTGTTCCTCAGGACGGTGCCGAGAGTCGACTTCATGTCAATGGTCCCCCAACAAAGTGATTTTATCTTCACTCGATGCGACTTCACGGTAGGAGGAAGGAAAAGGTTCCCAACCCCAACGGGAATCGAAGGGAGAAGCATAATGATATATCTGCTGTGTCCTCGCTGCGTTCTCGCTGCGTCCTCGCTCAAATGAGGAAATACGAGCAAAATGATATCTCTTTTCCGTTTTTCTTTTAAACAGAGCCTTAAGTGATACCTCTTTTGTGTTTTCTTGAAACAGAGTTGACAATGTGTTAGGTAAAAGGAACTAAATGCAGCTAATGCAACATTTTATTGTGGCAACGTTTCGCTCTCCAGGAGCTTTATCAAGCCGTCTGTCAGACCAATAACGGCTTGACAAAGCTCCTTTTACCTAACAGGTAAATACCTCAGCTCATTTCAAAGCCCAAGAGTCAACTAACATCCAGGTACAGGTACCTACTTACTGCTAAGTAAACAGGAACAACAGTTGTAAGGAACGTGAACAAAATACATATAGATAACTATCCGAATCCGTCGGTTTCCTGTATACCTTAAAAATATGTATATTTCTATCCCCTCAGCATACTAGTGTATCCCAAATTAGGTGACGGATATTTTCCTCTTAATAAAGATACCTAACTCTTACACATGTGTCTTACTTATCAACTTGTCGGTATTGGATACCATTATCCTGGGATACAGGAAAACCCGGATTCCTTTCAGTTACACTTCAGAGGAACTCAAGTAAACAAAGAATCTACGTCAAAACTATCATTCTATTTCCCAGGTTTACATTTTTATATTTATAAAAAGAAATCCGTTTCAATAGCTGCAAACGCGAAAAAAATAGCAAATCACTGGAATAGCAAAGATGCTAGTCACGACGTAATGCAACACACATTGAGTCTAGTAGATATTAAGGTCTTGACGGAATGCTGAATTCGTGTCTTGGGCGGAAATACGTCAAGTTATGCTTGGATAGAAGGCAACTAAATTATACAAATCAGGAAAACCGCGCAAAAAATAATCTTGGCGTTGTAGGTGCGTTACTTTCTGTTTAAAGATCTGGACGAAGTTCAGCATACGTCTGAGAATCAATTAGGATATAGCGGATTTTGCTTTGAGAATCCGGATAATTTAACTTAGCCACATTATTCCCTTTATCGCTTTTAGTAATAGTGATAATTCCATTTTCGATGTTTGTAAGGTTTGTAAGAAGGTGTCCCTTGACGTCACTAACGTCCTGCTTGTTACAACTTATTTAGCTGGACCAGTGGTTAAGGGGACAGGATCTAAACACGTGTTAAAATGTGTGCCCAAAATTCTGGTGCTTTCTGTTTCTTTATACGATTTTTCTTGCTATTTTCTTGTTGTCTTACATGCAATTACGTTTATCATTGTCCTGCGAGTTTATGGACTCACTTGCCATGGGTTAAACCCCACCCGTTCCCTGGTCTGATCAAAACGGAGATGGTGCATGGGGACAGAAAAGAGGATAAACCATGACTCACGATACATGAAAATCATCTCAAGAAGACTAATTAAACACTACACCTGAACAAATGTATCCCACTGAGCTGTTTCACAGTGTAACTGGCTCATCACCTTCGTAACATTGTAGACTACCGAGCTGAACACTTCTCCAGCCTGAGGGACTGACCACCTCGAAACTACTTCAAGGCTGATGGACTGATCATCTTTACCGCTCCACTGATACTGTTGTCTTTAGTCAGATCTTCATTCGACTGACGAAGCCTACTGTTACATGCGAAGCGTTCGGAGATCTCGGATACCTCAGTGTCGAGCATGTGTCTTAAGCATCCTAGTGCTGCAGCACTAGGATGCTTAAGACACTGCAGCACTAAGATGCTACAGCACTAGGATGCTACAGCACTAGGATGCTACAGCACTAGGATGCTACAGCACTAGGATGCTACAGCACTAGGATGCTGCAGCACTAGGATGCTACAGCACTAAGATGCTGCAGCACTAGGATGCTACAGCACTAAGATGCTGCAGCACTAGGATGCTTAAGACACTGCAGCACTAAGATGCTACAGCACTAGGATGCTACAGCTAGACTAGCATGCCTAACGCAGCACTAGGATGCTACAGCACTAGATGCTGCAGCACTAGGATGCTACAGCACTAGGATGCTACAGCACTAGGATGCTACAGCACTAAGATGCTGCAGCACTAGGATGCTACAGCACTAGGATGCTGCGGCACTAGGATGCTACAGCACTAGGATGCTGCGGCACTAGGATGCTACAGCACTAGGATGCTACAGCACTAGGATGCTGCGGCACTAGGATGCTGCAGCACTAGGATGCTGCATGATGATACCTTTGTGTTACGTCTATTTTGTATCTTTGGTAAGTTCATTATTGTAATAATGTTGGTAGAATTACCGACAATATGTTAGGTAATAGGACACAAGTGCAACTAATGCGACATTATTATCGTGGCAACGTTTCGCTCTCCAGGAGGTCTGTCAAGCCGTTTGTTAAGCCAGTAAAGGCTTGATAAAGTTCCTGTACAACACGTGTACAAAACCCAGCAACCTCGTTAACACTCATTGAGCACGCGGAAAAAAAATCTCTAAATTCACTGAACTCGCACATATATCGTAAAAGGTTTTTATCTGAGTCGGTGTCAGTGTTAGGTTAGCAGGACTCGAGTCCTGGAGGTGGAAAGTTCAGTGCCGGCTCTCTGAAGGATCGGCGGGGATCACGCAGTTCGCTGGGTCGTTTAAAATTGGTCTCCACGCTTCTGGTGAAACAGATATTAAATGAATGATGTCAGAGATGTTTCCTTTTTTTTTTTTTTTTTTTTTTTTTTGAAGGGGTCACTACCTCGGTTAGAGGCGGTCAGTGTGTCAGATTTAAGGAGGAACACTGCAGCAGGCCTACTGGCTCATACTAGGTACGTTTTCTCAAACCTAAACTAACAAATATTCGCCCAATCCACTTTCAATGCTACCGATTAAATCTTTAAAGACAATAATAGACGCGGAAACGTACTGTAACTTCATTAGCTACGTAAGGTGTTAAACGACCGTGGATCCGTTAGTGCAAGGAGTAGTGTAGGCTCGATCCTCTGTTCTATAACAGCGCGGCAAATGCGCACCATGCACACAGTTTGCAACCAGAAACAGTGGAGCATCGAGACTCCTAAAATGGTTATATTATCATCCATAATTTTTAAAGGGAGGGCCGGTAAGCCAGCGGAAGGCCTCTGTCAGATGACTAAAAGCTCCAGCTGTGGGTCATCATATGACTGAGACCCGCATCAGGAAATCTCTTGTCCTGTTTCCTGACAAACATCATACCTACCCACCGAGGCTCCTACAGTCTTACCTTCCTTCCCCTTCCCTCGTTTCACGGTTTTTTCCCCGTCTCTCCTTTCATTTTCTTGCCTCTCTTCTTCTTCCTCGCCGCCTTAACTGCTCGGGGTCAATTTCCAGCTACAAGAAAACCTTCCCACCGAGGTCATTCGAAGTCCATCCCGCCATGACCTCGTAAACGTGTAGTTGATGATCCTTTTATGACCCTTGTTCGTGACCCGTGGTGGAGGTGGTGGGGGTTAGGATGGGGTGGAGGTGATGGTAGTGGAGAGGATGGTGGTAATAGTGATTGGGTGGGAAGAGGGATGGCGGTGGTGATGGGGTGGGGGTGGTGGGGGTGTGGGAAGTAGTGGTAGTGGGGGAGGGGTATTTTGTGTGTTGTGGTAGATGGTGGTGGAAAGGTGGTAGAGGACTTGTAATAATCAAAGTGACATAAAGATAACAGTACCGCCCACTGTAAGCTCCGACTCACCCACCCGCCCAGTGTTAGCTCCAATCCCTCCCCTCACCCGCCACTCTTACCCCAAAATTCCCCTCACCAGCCCACTGTCAGTTCAGACCCTCCCCCGGCCCATCAGACCCCCACTTGCCGACTTCCTAAATCAATATAGACCATCCAGAGATGTAGCGATTCCCAAGTGATAGTAACTCCAGCTCTGCTGGAACTCTGAAGTTGCCGTAGCTGCTGAACCATTCAAAAATAAACAGTTATATCTTCATTGCCCTACTGACGTTTCTCTCAAACTAACACATTTCAACACCTTGTAAGGATCCATCCTTCGTGATGGAGTGTGACAGATTTTGTTCCCACTGTAAATATCGTATAGAATATGATAGAAGCGCGCTGCTGATGTATCCATTTTTCTGGAAAAGCTCAATCTATATCACTCTGCCCAAGGAACTCCTTGTAACTCTTCTTCGGGGACTCTAGGGCAAGTCTCAGGTCCGCGAAATCTCCAGTTCTCGATTCTATCCTTGATGACACAAGACTGAATGGTCTGGAAGGTACGAAAAGATGGCGAAATAGTAATTGTTCCAGATTATGGAGCAGAGCTCTTCAGGCTGAGGGACTGACCACCTCAAAACCACGTCTTCCAGGGTGATGGACTGATTACACCGTCACTTCTCTATTGTTTTTGTTGCCTCTGTATTCGACTCAAGAAAGCAACTGTGCAGGCAATACGTGTGTCTTACGTATCATTTTCATTAACACATCGGCCGTCTCCCACCAAGGCAGGGTGGCCCGAAAAAGAAAAACTTTCATCATTCACTCCATCACTGTCTTGCCAGAGGCATCCTTCAGTGCTAACACATACTGAATACCATTATATTCACTAAGTAGAATAAAGCTACAGAAGAGTGAGACTATTTGGGCAAGTTTCTATTGACAAGTGAGCTTTTACAAGTCACCTCTGACCTCATCTACGAGCTAAACCTATTCTAATTAAAAGCTTATTCTGCTCGAGTATCGACGTGCTTGTAGAAATGGTATAAAAAGACACGTGAGCAAACACTTGGACATATTTATCAGAAAACTTTTCGGTCCCGGGATCTTGATCACTTCTAACACACACGAGGTTTAAAAGATAATATATGTAGACGGAGAGTGAGTTGTATCTATTACCAAGGTTTATGCCATACTGGTTTTAGAAATAGTACGATATTTACATGGTAATGTAAATCTGCAAGTGCCAGACAACACAGCAACAGCTCCACACAGATCAAAGGAATGAGAAACCTGATTAATACTCTCTGATGCCACTACTACTACCAGTACAGTCGTATATACACAGTATACTACGACCCCAGAGAGTTGATGGCACAAGTACCACATGGACAATACAGTTCTAGAGGTCAAAATTACTTATGCGACTTGGTGGATGGAATGAGCGACTCCACTGCCCCGGGCATCCAAGTTAAATGCTGGCGCATGTCGAGGTCAAAGTACCCAGGTGGAGTGCTAGCACTGAGTGCCTGACCACATGGGTGATTATGAAAAACACAAGTGTGATGTGCCGTCACATAAGAGGTACTTAAAGTATGTATTGCAGCATGCCACACCACACCCCCCCCCCACCCTCCAGAACGCTGTTATAATACTGAGAGTTCAAAATGTTTACCGATGGAGTGTGACGATATCGTGGCAAAATAAAAACTGGAGGGACTACCGTCCGTCTTTCCCCATCGGTCCAGTTGTTGAGAGCAGATATAAAACCCTGGGATGAGAATCAGTTCATAAATGAGGGAAGACAAGGACAGTATTCCTACATAAATCCAAGACACTTGCACACAATAGCAAGGTACCAGCTAAAAAAAAAAGTTCGCTAGATAATGGTGGAAAAATAGACGTTTGACTTTAGGCTCTAAATTATATATATATTTTTTTTCAACGCAGCAAGCCGTTTCCTGCCGGGCAGGGTGACCTGAAAAGAAAAGCTTTTCTTTTTACATTTAGTAATATTTACCGAAGGGGTTACTAGCTCCTTGCTCCCGGCATTTTAGTGGCCCCTTAGGACAAGCATGGCTTACGGAGGCAAGATTCTTGTCCGCTTTCCCATATAAATATACCTTAAATTCTAACACCTTGCTAGCTAATTAACAGTAGGAGAAGATGTCAAGAAACTTGCACTAACAGCAATGTATTTGATGATGCGAGTGAATGACTGAAGGCATAATGCCCGAAGCCTCGGTCGGGCATTCTTATTCATCGCAGTGCTGGCGAGAGTTAGAAGACTGTGACCACAGAAGACGTAGAATGTGAAGCATCGAGATCTACCTCAAAAATGTTCGATACCATCATCAGAAGCAAAGTCTTTCACACTGTTGTAACATTCTCCCACACGATAGTCAAGCCACGACCTGCACACGATAGTCAAGCCACGACCTGCACACGATAGTCAAGCCACGACCTGCACACGATAGTCAAGCCACGACCTGCACACGATAGTCAAGCCACGACCTGCACACGATAGTCAAGCCACGACCTGCACACGATAGTCAAACCACTACCTGCACACGATAGTCAAGCCACGACCTGCACACGTTAGTCAAGCCACGACCTGCACACGATAGTCAAGCCACGACCTGCACACGATAGTCAAACCACGACCTGCACACGATAGTCAAACCACGACCTGCACACGATAGTCAAACCACGACCTGCACACGATAGTCAAACCACGACCTGCACACGATAGTCAAACCACTACCTGCACACGATAGTCAAGCCACGACCTGCACACGTAGTCAAGCCACGACCTGCACACGTATAGTCAAAGCCACGACCTGCACACGTTAGTCAAGCCACGACCTGCACACGATAGTCAAGCCACGACCTGCACACGATAGTCAAACCACGACCTGCACACGATAGTCAAACCACGACCTGCACATGATAGTCAACCACGACCTGCACACGATAGTCAAACCACGACCTGCACACGATAGGAAAAAAAGGCGGAGATAAATAGTATAAAATACCGAAACTCTTTCATTATCATCCTGTATAACACACATTCGCCAGTCCCGGGTAGGTCCGTCTCACATCCAACCTACCCAACATTCTCCACCTGACTTGATAATGCCCACTGTGTGGGTGAAACGTTGTCAATAAAGGCTCGCATTATACTGCATTTGTAATAAAGTTGGTAGAATTTACATACTGCATTTGGTAAAAGAGACAGAAATAATGGTTAAATAACCGATATATGGACACAGATGCAACTATTGTGATATTTTATTGATGGCAATGTTTCGCTCTCCAAGAACTTTATCAAGCCGTTACTTTAGTTTTATTTGCAACCATTTACTTAGCAAAAAAAAAGGGGGAGGCACCAACTCGTAATTCTCTTCAAATAAATCAGCAACACCAGCAGCCTCACACACACATCTTGGGGTGAGCATAACACCGAGCATGTCTCCGGAAGCACACATCAACCAGATAACTGGTGCAGCATATGGGCGCCTGGCAAACCTGAGAATAGCATTCCGATACCTAAGTAAGGAATCGTTCAAGACACTGTACACCGTGTACGTCAGGCCCATACTGGAGTATGCAGCACCAGTTTGGAACCCACACTTGATCAAGCACGTAAAGAAATTAGAGAAAGGTTTGCGACAAGGTTATTTCCAGAGCTAAGGGAAATATCCTACGAAGAAAGGTTAAGGGAAATCGGCTTGACGACACTGGAGACAGGAAGGTTAGGGGAGACATGATAAGGACATACAAAATACTGCGTGGAATAGACAAGGTGGACAGAGACAGGATGTTCCAGAGAGGGGACACAGAAAAAAGGGGTCACAATTGGAAGTTGAAGACCTAGATGAGTCAACGGAATGTTAGGAAGTATTTCTTCAGTCAAAGAGTTGTCAGGAAGTGGAATAGCCTAGCAAGTGAGGTAGTGGAGGCAGGAACCATACATAGCTTTAAGATGAGGTATGATAAAGCTCATGGAGCATATAGAGAGGACCTAGTAGCACTCAGTGAAGAGGCGGGGCCAGGAGTTGAGTCTCGACCCCTGAAACCGCAATTAGATGAGTACAATTAAGGGAGTACACACACACACACACACACACACACACACACACACACACACACACACACACAGTCCAGCTCATGGTCCCATACACAGGTATTTCTGCTGACGCATTACCTAAAACAAAGATATTTAGTATCAGATGCTCAGATTTATCAAAATTATAACTCACGAAATCGTAATAACACGATTACAAACAAACCACGGTACGGATGGGGTTTGAACTCATGGCGAACAAGTCGTGAAACTCCAGGCCAGTGCGTTAACTACTATGCCAGTTGGCTATAACAGCATTCATTCAACTATGTATATTTATACATCATAGGGAGGTTAGCATGGGCCACCACTGTGACCACAAATGCAAATTTTTCAAGTCGAATCTCTCGTAAGTGTGGCTGTGACGAACTCTAGCTCTAGTCCCCTCAAAGTCGTCATCATGAGGCACAAAATCGTAATGACATGATTGCAAAAAATCCACGGAACGAGTGGGGTTTGAACCATTGGCAGGAGTAAAAACTTGAATTTGTGGTCACAGTGGTGGCCCGTGCTAACCTTCCTATGGTGCATAAGTATAACCAGCTGGATGAATCTTATTGTAACCAGCTGGCCCAGTGGCTTACGCATTGGCCTGGAGTTTTACGATTCAATTACCATGGATTCTAACCCCACCCGTACTGTGGTTTATCAGAATTATCTATACTTAATGATCTAGACCACTTTTAAGAGGACTTTACTAGCGATCATAACCCATATTTGTCTTCCTCGCAGACATTTATGCAAACCCTTGTCTCCAATTGAGACGCTTGTGAAACATTTGGGTATCTTTATTCTGGAAACGTTTCGCCAGCCAGTGACTTCTTCGGTCCAATACAGAGAACAAAAAACGGTGGAAGATTACCAGCTTGTCGGTTTTCTAAAACCATTTATACAAACTTCTGTCGGTACTTAACTCGCACTGACTCAGTCCTCTAAGACAATAAATTATGATCCTCATAATTAAGGAAGGAGGAACACTGCCTAGTATGGGCCAACAGGCCTGCTGCAGTGTTCCTCCTTTCTTATGGAAATAAATGGTTATAATCCCGACACAGAAATAAACAAATCAGTAACATTGATCTCCATTTATTGACAACTTCCAGCCAAAGTTTGCGCCATTTTTCAAGCTAACCTGGATCTAGACCTCGGGTGGAAGGTACGAGTATTTAGTATTTGCTTCAGAATCTTGAGCGTTGTAGAAAAATTGTCATGATCTGTCTACTCGTCGGTTACACACTCCTGGGTAGCTGGCAACGGGCACTGTTCAAGTTGTTGACTTGAAAAAGCTCCTGTGGGTGAAACTTGTAATAAAGGAATCTCTTATACGCCATTGTGTTATATTTGCCTCCCTTATGTTTTAATGTTATCATGGACTGCCCCCTGCACGCAACTGTAATCTCAACCTGTAAATTTCCAAGCGTAAAACCAAGCGGTCCAGATATTTCAGCCAGGATAAAGCTTGAGCCTTAGTATCAGATACGTCAGATGATTCAAGTTCGGTCTCGTTAGAATTTGCTCTGTAACCCTCATCAGCCTGTTGTACAACAAGCTAATTTCAAGACTCCTGTCTCTCTTCTCCCATTCACACTCCTCGCTGGCCAAAACCCGCCACTGTTTACAGTTTCTAAGTTGAGCTTGGCCAACTCGACACCAGGAACCTCTTGCTCGCCCCCCTGGCCTTACCTCACCTGGGCAATCCCCTGGAAAACGTCCAGGGGGACGGACCACAGCCTCCCTACACACCAATTGCCGAACGAGTGGATAATTTCCCCACAAGCGAGCGACCAAGGGTACAACCATGCCCTCTCTGCGCATCATTTAAGATAAGAGCGTATAAATGCTCGCCAGCCACACGATCAAGGGTAAGAAGGCGGCTTCCCCGCACAGATTTACCACACGAATGGATAACTACCCTTCCATCTCTTCAGGATTAGGATACAGTTTGTTGGGAATAAGTGAACGCAGCATCTCTGCCATTAACCCCAGCGTGACTAAGTTACCAAGATAAGTTTGTTAGGAAACAGGACAAGTTTCCTGACGCGGATCTTTGTCATATGACCGAGGGCTCCCGCTGGCTTACCGGTCCACCCTTCTAAAAATTAAGGTTATAATGTAGATACCAAGAGAGCGTACGACATGCCAACAACGTTGAAATGAAAGAGTAGGCGAAGTTTGCAGAGTTACAGCGCTCAACAAACTCTGAAGCGAAAAAAGTAGGCACAGTTAACAAAGTTTCAGCTCTCATCAACTTTTTGAGTTACACAGAAGGCATCCCTCTCTACGTAACACGTAGCAATTCTCAAACGATCAGCGTTCCTGGAGAGGCTTCCAATTTCACAAGCGCCAGCATAATATTAATAGTTAGCCTGTAGTAATGGGCTGTGGAAAATTCCTGTGCTTGTGTGTGTGTGTGTGTGTGTGTGTGTGTGTGGTATGGTGTGTGTGTGTGTGCGTGCGTGTGTGTGCGTGCGTGTGTGTGTGCGTGCGTGTGTGTGCGTGGTGTGTGTGTGTGTGTGGTGTGTGTGTGTGTGGTGTGTGTGTGGTGTGGTGTGTGGTGTGTGGTGGTGTTGTGTGGGGGTGTGTGTTGGGTGGGGGGTTGTGTGTGGGGTGTGTGGGTGTGTGTGGTGTGTGTGGTGGGGTGTGTGTTGTTGTGTGTGTGGTGTGTGTGTGTGTTTTGTGTGTGGTGTGTGGTGGTTGTGTGTGTGTGTGTGGTGTGTGTTGTGTGTGTGTTGGTGTGGTTTGTGGTGTGTGGTGTGTGTGTGTGGTGTGTGTGGTGGTGTGTGTGTGGTGTGTGTGTGTTGTGTGTGGTGGTGTGTGTGTGTGTGTGTGTGTGTGGTGGTGTGTGTGTGTGTGGTGTGGTTTGTGTGTGTGTGTGTGGTGTGTGGTGGTGTGTGTATGTTGTTGTGTGTGTGAGTGTAGTTGTGTTGTGTTGGCATTAGGTGTGTGTGTGGTGTTGTGTTGTGTGTGGTTGGTGTGTGTTGGTGTGTGTTGTGTGTGTGTGGTTGTGTGTTGTGTTGGTGTGTGGTGTGTTGGTGGAGTGTTTGGGGGTGTGTGTGTGTGTGTGGTGTGTGTGATGTGTTGTGTGTGGTGTGTGTGTGTTGGTGTGTGTGTGTGTTGTGTGTGTGAGTGTGTGTGTGGTGTGTTGTGTGTGTGGTGTGTGGTGTGTGTGTGTGTGTGTGTGTGTGGTGTGTGTTG
>NC_069479.1:8092356-8222356 GCF_026875155.1 Cherax quadricarinatus | reverse complement strand
CACACAAGACCATAAGGTGCTGGCCACAGCCGGCTGCCACAAGTTACATATTACTCAGGACCGGGTTGGACGGGTGGTGAGGTGGAGTTGAGGTGGGCTGAGGTGGGGTGAGGTGTAGCGTGAAGGGGATGGTGATGATGTGGCGGTGTATGTGGTGGTGGATGTAGTGCGGGTATGTCAGTGTGGTGGTATTGTAGTAGGGTGTGGTATGTATGGAGGTGGTTTGTCAGTGAGGGTGGTATTGTCAGTGACGGTGGTGTTGTCAGTGACGGTGGTATTGTCAGTGAGGTGGTATTGTCAGTGACGTGGTTTGTCAGTGATGGTGGTATTGTCAGTGACGGTGGTATTGTCAGTGATGGTGGTATTGTCAGTGACGGTGGTATTGTCAGTGATGGTGGTATTGTCAGTGACGGTGGTATTGTCAGTGACGGTGGTATTGTCAGTGACGGTGGTATTGTCAGTGACGGTGGTATTGTCAGTGAGGTGGTGTTGTCAGTGAGGTGGTATTGTCAGTGACGGTGGTATTGTCAGTGACGGTGGTATGGTAGTGGTCAGTGACGGTGGTGTTGTCAGTGATGGTGGTATTGTCAGTGACGGTGGTATTGTCAGTGATGGTGGTATTGTCAGTGACGGTGGTATTGTCAGTGACGGTGGTATTGTCAGTGACGGTGGTGTTGTCAGTGACGGTGGTGTTGTCAGTGACGGTGGTATTGTCAGTGACGGTGGTGTTGTCAGTGACGGTGGTATTGTCAGTGACGATGGTATTGTCAGTGACGGTGGTTTGTCAGTGACGGGGTTGTCAGTGACGGTGGTATTGTCAGTGACGGTGGTGTTGTCAGTGACGGTGGTGTTGTCAGTGACGGTGGTGTTGTCAGTGATGGTGGTGTTGTCAGTGATGGTGGTGTTGTCAGTGATGGTGGTATTTTCAGTGACGGTGGTATTGTCAGTGACGGTGGTATTGTCAGTGATGGTGGTGTTGTCAGTGATGGTGGTATTGTCAGTGACGGTGGTGTTGTCAGTGAGTGGATTCGAGGTGGTATTGTCAGTGACGGTGGTATTCAGTGACGGTGGTATTGTCGTGACGGTGGTATTGTCAGTGACGGTGGTTTGTCAGTGACGGTGGTATTGTCAGTGACGGTGGTATTGTCAGTGACGGTGGTATTGTCAGTGACGGTGGTTTGTCAGTGCGGTGGTATTGTCATGCGGTGGTATTGTCAGTGATGGTGTAGTATGAGGTGGCAGTGACGGTGGTATGTCAGTGACGGTGGTATTGTCAGTGACGGTGGTATTGTCAGTGACGGTGGTATTGTCAGTGACGGTGGTATTGTCAGTGACGGTGGTATTGTCAGTGACGGTGGTCTGTCAGTGCGGTGGTATGTCAGTGACGGTGATACTGTCAGTGACGGTGGTACTGTCAGTGACGGTGGTGTTGTCAGTGACGGTGGTATTGTCAGTGACGGTGGTATTGTCAGTGACGGTGGTACTGTCAGTGACGGTGGTACTGTCAGTGACGGTGGTATTGTCAGTGACGGTGGTATTTTATCTTAGTTCATTCTTCCTTAGCTCATTCCCAGGCTAAGATGTTAACCTTCCTAAGCTCATTAATAGACCTAGGAGTTATGTGAGCTCATCTCATTTCTAAAGGCTCTTAATCTACCTCAGCTCACTCACAGGCCAAGAACAGCAGAACCCAACCTCGACTAGTGCTCTCCTCGGCAGTATAAGGTACTTACTGCTAAATTAACAATGACAGCAGGTATAAGACCTATGTGGTGTCTACCTGGAGTCTACCTGGTCCGGGGGTCAACGCCCCCGAGGCACGGTTCATGACCAGGCCTCACAGTGGATCAGGGCCTGATCAACTAGGCTGTTACTGCCCGTAAGTCTTCCAATTGAGAACCGACATAAGGTCGACCTTTAAATGGATGTCCTGACAATGTGGATGGTCTCTTGATCCAAGGAAACTGAAGCTACCTCTCCCCTTCATTGGGGAGAAAAGATTTCCTACCATTCCAAAGGCAGTGTTACCCCTACGGGTTTGTAAGATATGAATGTAATTTACCATGATAATCCATAAAATTATAATATCAGCAGGTTCGATACCCGGTGCAAGGCAAAGATTTTATTCAACTTTGCAATATATTCTCCCCATAATTTCTTGATTTATTCCACTAACTTGAGTTTATAAACAAATTTATTACCCAGGAGAGAATAAAATCAAAGTTTATTACTTGCAAATGCTATTTTATCGCCCTGATCTATATTTTCTGTTCTCGTGTTTCATCCCTTACGGGTTTTTCTCTCTTATTTTAATAGTTATTTCTACAAGTACGTATAAAATGTATACAGACCATAGCTGACATCAATAACATACTACAGTATACGAAGCCGCTTGTTATGCTGAGCATTTCGGGCAAATTAGGTCAATTTTGTCCCAGGATGCGACCCACACCAGTCTACTAACACCCAGGTACCTATTATTACTGATGGATGAACAAAGACAACTGGTGGAACATAGACAAGCGTGTTCTTACCCTTGCAGGGAATCAAACCCGGACCCTCATTTCTAAAGATTATATGTATAATAAACATAGCGTGTATGTATATGCATAAGTTGAAAGTGAACACAGATAGGAGTAAGGTGATGAGGGTATCAAATGATTTAGATATCACATTGGAGAGGAGTAGTATGGAAGAAGTGAATGCTTTCAGGTATTTGGGAGTTGATGTGTCAGTGGATGGATTTATGAAGGATGAGGTTAATCATAGAATTGAAGGAAAAAAGGCGAGTGGTGCGTTGAGGTATCTGTGGAGACAAACGTTATTCATGGGGGGGTAAAAAGGGAATGTACGAGAGTATAGTGGTACCAACACTCTTACATGGGTGTGAAGCTTGGGTTGTGAATGCTGCAGTTAGGAGGAGACTGGAGGCAGTGGAGATGTCCTAAGGGCAATGTGTGGTGTAAATATTATGCAGAGAATTTGAAATGTGGAAATTGGGAGGTGGTTTGAAGTTACTAAAAGTACTATTAGTCAGAGGGCTGAAGAGGGGTTGTTGAGGTAGGGGAAGGAAGGCGGGGTAGGGGTCGTCATCCAAAAGGTTGGAGGGAGGGGGATAAAGGAGGTTTTGTGGGGCGAGGGGCTTGGACTTCCAACAAGCATGCGTGATTGTGTTAAATAGGTGTGAATGGAGATGAATGGTTTTTGGGGCCTGACGAGCTGTTGGAGTGTGAGCAGGGCTTGAGTCCCGGAAATAGGAAGTACATTGCCTGCACTTTAAAGGCGGGGTGTATTTCAGTTGGAGCGACCTCTAAACTGTCGTATCTGAACTCCTCTGCAAAGACAGTGATTGTATATGATTAATGGAGCGCTTCGTATCTCCAGCCCTTGTTTTCTTGAAGATTGTATTTACATAACACAAGCCTTTACATGTCTTCAGTTCCCAACTTTCTTCATCCGAGACTGCAGACTCAAGGCACAAACTATCCTCAACAAACCGTCCATGGAACAGCCCTCTAAGCAGTTCGTAGTGCTCCCATGTGGTGATGTTGCCACGAATACTCGCCGGGCACTTGCTAAGAGTAACATCAACGTTTCCACCATAAACGCATCATCTATCAAAGACCTCACTACGAAACGCAGCCCCACACCTCTAACTTCCACAGCAGGCGTCTACACAATCCCCTGTGGATTCCAAGAACTATTTAGGCGAGACAGGCAAAGATCTTGCGGACCGCCTGAACGAGCATCGAAGTGCCTGTAACAGAGACGATGTAAGGTACGCCTGTGTCCTCCACAGAGACTCCACGGGGCATTTGATGAACTGGAATGAGGCACAACTCGTTCTCACCGAACCAGACCTCGGACGCCGACGGTGCCTAGAAGCCTCGCTAATCGCCGTCACCGACACTATAGAACACAACACTGGAAACCACAAAAATTTCAAAAACATTGGCATACATGATACTTAAGCAGCACCAACCCAACAACACAGGAGTCACATGATCTCATCGTCCTCATCCCAACATGACATTCCTCAGGTCACCGTGCGTCACTCACACCTCACTCTCCGCCTATATACAAAGTCTTTCTGCCTCGGTATGTTAGAAGTGATCAAGGTCCCAGGACCGAAATGTTTGCTTACGTGTCTTTCTAAACCAACTTGTCGGTATTTATTACCAAGGTTTATACCATATATATATATATATATATATATATATATATATATATATATATATATATATATATATATATATATATATATATTGTAATGAACCCTCGAAACAAGTGGTACTGAAACATTTAGCAAACTTAAGCTAGCTGCGATTAGATCCTGCGACACAGTCCCGCTCCTCAAGAGAGAGAACGACGTTCACATCCCCTTAACCACTTAACCAGCGATCCTACAAGAATTATGCACCCAGCAGAGTTAGGTGTTGTACATGATCGGAGGACACTTGTGGTAGTGACAAACTCAAGGGTAATTTCCTCCGCCTCCTGTTTGAATACCAGCCTCCACAAGCAGTTTTTGGGAGGTGGTTAAAAGTACTCTTGAGCTCACCACTAGCACGAGTGTCCTCTGATTATGAACAACACCTAGCTCTGCTGGGTGCGTGGTCTTTGAAGGATCGCTGAGTAAGTGGTTATGGCGATGTTTTATCTCTGTTTCTATTTCTCTTTCCCTTTGTTTCTGTTTCCTTCTGTTTATTTCTTTGTTTCTTGTTGTTTCTCTCTCTCTGTGTCTGTCTCTCTCTGTATCTCTGTTTCTCTCCGTTTCTGTTTCTCTCCGTTTCTGTTTCTCTCCGCTTCTGTTTCTCTCCGCTTCTGTTTCTCTCCGCTTCTGTTTTCTAGCCGCTTCTGTTTCTCGCCGCTTCTGTTTCTCGCCGCTTCTGTTTTCTCGCCCCTTCTGTTTCTCTCCGTTTCTGTTTCTCTCCGCTTCTGTTTCTCTCCGCTTCTGTTTCTCTCCCCTTTCTGCTTCTCTCCGTTTCTGCTTCTCTCCGCTTCTGCTTCTCTCCGCTTCTGCTTCTCTCCGTTTCTGCTTCTCTCCGTTTCTGCTTCTCTCCGCTTCTGTTTCTCTCCGTTTCTGCTTCTCCCTTTTTCTGTTCTCCCGCTTCTTTTCTCTCCGTTTCGCTTCTCCCCGCTTCGCTTCTCTCCTTTCCTTCTCCCGCTTTTTTTTTCCCCGTTCGTTCTCCCCGTTCGCTTCTCCCCGCTTCGTTTCCCCCGTTTCTGCTTCTCCCTTTTTGCTTCCCTTTTCTGCTTTCCCGTTTTTTTCTTCCGTTTTTTTCCTTTCTTCTCTTCTATTTCTTTCCTGTTTATTCTCCTCTTTTTTTCCCCTTCCTTCCCCCCCCCATTCTCTCTTTTTTCCCCCCCTTTCATTCTTTTTTAATTTTTCCTCAAAAAAAAAAGGGGGTTTTTTTTCAAAATTTCCTTTCTGGGTTCCATCCCTCCTTTCCCCCTTCCATCCGTTAAAACCGGCTTTTTTAATTCCCTTTATTTCCTTTTCCTTTCGTTTATTTTTAAAAAAATTTTTTTTTTTTTTTTTAAAAATTTTTTTTTTTTTTTTTTTTTTTAATTTTTATATTTTTTTTTTTTTTTTTTTTTTTTTTTTTTGGGGGGTTTTTTTTTTTTAAATTTTTTTTCCAGTTCCCCCTTAATTTGGGAATCCCTTCCCAAACCCCCCCCCCGGGCTTAAATCCTCCTTTAGGCCCCTTTTTTTTTTTAAAAAAAAATTGGGTTTAGGGTAAACCCGGGAAAGGTTATTTCCCAAATTAGAATGCCTGCCTGAAAAATAACTGAACGTTTTGGGGTTTTTTTAAAAAAAAAAATAAAAATATTTTTGGAAAAAAAACCCCAAATTAAAAGAAAAAATTTTAAGGGCGGGGTCAAGGGGTACCATCCACTATCGAAGTAGTCTTCGTCCAAAGGTTGAACAAGTGTTGAAGAATTCTTTGTAAAAAGATCCCATGATGCTGCAGTGTCTGACAGTTGTGATGAATGGTTTGAAAACCGACAAGTTGAGATTGAGACACTTATGCAGCATTGGGAATCTTTATTCAGGAAACGTTTCGCCACACAGTGGCTTCGTCAGTCCAATACAAAGAGGAAGGCGTAAGGAGAGGAGGAGAATGAGGTAATCAGTCCCTCAACCTGGAATCGATGTGTTCAGTCCATCAGTCTTGCAGAATGTGAATGGTTTTTCAAACCATTCATCACAACTGTCAGACACTGCAGCATCATGGGATCTTGTTACAAAGAATTCAACACTTGTTCAACCTTTGGACGAAGACCTACTTCGACTAGTGGATGGTACCACTATGACCCCACCTCCGCCTGCTTCACCTCGCCTCACTACAGTATATAAGCCACGTCTACGGCCCTATGCTGTACATTCTGCAAGACTGATGGACTGAACACATCGATTCCAGGTTGAGGGACTGATTACCTCATTCTCCTCCTCTCCTTACGCCTTCCTCTTTGTATTGGACTGATGAAGCCACTGTGTGGCGAAACGTTTCCTGAATAAAGATTCCCATATGCTTTGTAGATGAATTGTTCAGAGAACCGACATGTTGATAAATTAGACACGTGTGCAACTCTTGGGTATCTTTATTGAGGAAACGATTCGCCACACAGTGGCTTCATCAGTCCATACAAAGGAGAAACTTGAAGAACAGGAGGAGAATGAGGTAATCAGTCCCTCAACCTTGAGTCGATGTGTTCAGTCCATCAATCTTGAATAGAATACGGCATATGAGCGGAGAAGCAGCTTATAAACCGTTGGCAGGAGAGGTGTAGCAGTCATAGGTCGTGTAACATTTGTTCAATGTGGAAGTAGGTCGTGCCCAAGAATTAAGCAAGCGAAGAATTCCCAAGTATTAAGATCCCAAGAAGTTGCATTGTCTGACAGGTTTGTAGATGAATGGTTCAGAGAATCGACATGTTGATAAATTAGACACGTGTGCAACTCTTGGGTATCTTTATTGAGATACCCAAGAGTTGCACATGTGTCTAATTTATCATTCCCATATGCTGCATAAGTGTCTCAATCTTCAACTTGTCGATTTTTCGAACCATTCATCACATTTCTTTCTCTGTTTATCTGCTCCTCTGTTTCTCTCTCTATCCGTCTCTCCCCTCCCCCCCATCCTCTCGGTCTTTTCTCCTCCCCTCTCTCATTCTCTCTATATTTAATGGGTGTTCCTCAAAAGTATAAGTGAGGAATTAGTTTCGTAATATTTACGCTGGTCGTCTGGTTGCCATCACACGTCCTCCTCGGCACAGTCTTGTTGACAAGTATAGAGATAGAGACTATTACTGTAATAAATCCGCTTTATTTACAAACTGATGTAGTCACGTTATCGTGGATATATGCAATTAAAATCTCTTCTCTTTATTTTCTTTTCAATATAATTTTTATTGATTCACTCTGTGCTAGTGGATGACGTCTCTGAAATTATCGATTCGTGTGTGTATGGGAGAGTCAAACCTGAGAAATGGTTATTCCTAGGTAATAGTAACTCCAGCGCTGCTAGAACCAAACATGTGAAGCTGCCACAGTTGCTGAGCCTTTAATTAAGCATAAGAACATAACTGTATTAATGTTGGTAGAATTACCGACAATATATAAAGTAAAAGGACGTAAGTTCAACTAATGTGGCATTTTATTGTAGCAACGTTTCGCTCTCCAGGAGCTAACGGTTTTATAAAGCTCTTGGAGAGCGAAACGTTGCCATACTAAAGTGTCACATTAGTTACACTTGTGTCCTTGTACTTTAACTTAAAAAATAAAAATGAAGGAACACTGCATCAGTCCTACTGACCCAGTAATGGAATACATGGTATCCTCAACGCTCTACTGAAGTCTCACATTCCTGGCTGACACATTTTAACACTACGTGTGAGACCTGTGTGATGGAATGTGTCAGGGTAACTTAGCTAACTTTTCTCCCCAATGTGTAACTACTGCATAGAATATGGTAGCAGCACACATTTGATGCAGCCAATTTTTTCTCTAAATTATAAAAAAAAAAAATCTCTTCCTAATTAGCTCCCCTTTCCCTTCTCTCCCTGTCCCTGTCCTTCCCCCTCCCTCCCTCCCTCCCTCCCTCCTCTCTCTCTCTCTCTCTCTCTCTCTCTCTCTCTCTCTCTCTCTCCACATTAGTTTTTCCCCTGCACACTTTGTGGTGAGTTACGCCTCTCTCCCCTCCTCTCTCGTTGTCCCTACTCCATCGTTTAATACCCTATTCTCTCATCTCCCCTCCTCTTCCTTCTCCCTCGTCTCTAACTGCATTTTGATTTAGACTCTAAATGGGTTTTCGTTCTCCCCTGTTCCTTCTTCCCGAGATATTCAGCCCCCCTCACTACACGAGAATCTTCTAACACTCGCCTCAAACATTGTATGTGTATGTCCGGTATTCTGAGGTCGACGGAAATGTTGCATATTGATGTTTCTGGTAATTATGCATACATACATACACGTTCATACATACATATGCATACGCCTCTGTATGTGGATATTTATCTCCCACTGACCAGCATTACACTTAGATGCACTAACACACAATATATATATATATATATAATATATATATATATATATATATATATATATATATATATATATATATATATATATATATATATATATAAAGTCTGGAGGAGATATAACAACATCGTGTAAAATACTGAGATCTCTACTTTAGGTACACAATGCTACTCAAGGTTAAAAATATATATTTGATGCTACAAAACAGCTTCATGTAAAATACAGAAGGTTTAAGGAATGTATTACAGGTACATGTGTGTGTGTCAATTAAATTCAAAATACTTCATCAGCTGCTGAGAGCTGTGGAGCGTAGCCATGATGCAACAGGCGTTCCCCTCTGAACGGCAACACTGAGACGCTGGAACAGAAATGTAGCTGCTCTAAAATCAACACTAAATAATCTTGAAGTAACAGCATTCTCATCTTCCTCGCAGAAAACACATTTAACGGAACATTACTAGAATCGGTTAAGTAAAGAATGAACAACAACAAAAGACTTATAGAAAGACCCTGAGATGCTTAAGGAAAAAATAAACATGAACGCCAATTAAATGATGAATCAACAAAAGTAAATGATTTAGAAGCAAATCTGGAGAAACAGTGATTTTTTGAAAACTGAAAAGAACAGATTCGAGCACTAATTAGGTGAAGATTCCTTAAATACCTTAAAGAATCTCATATTGCTCCTTAAATAACTTGGATTCGCTCTGTTTACATTAGGGTCTTTCACCCTGTGTTCAACATGTATATAATAATGAGCAGTAGATGTTCTAGACTTTTGGGACTCCATGAAGCTGGCAGCTGCACCTCATTCATCCCTGCTTCACTTGAGATGAGTGTCAGCCAGTGAGGATGCAAATCTCTAGTGCCACACCACTTGCTTGCCATCTGTCCTGGCTTGCAAGATAATTCCATCTGGATGCTGTGGAGTGCCATCGGATCTGCATAGCCCGTCAACTTCCGTATTGCAGGAAATCCAACTGTTGCATCTATGGTGATGATGTTGACCACTTCGCACTTTGCGATCTTTCCCTCAGATCTAAGGCAAGCATGATAAAGATATCTGAATTAGTCTGCCGATGCACTGCCGCAGATACACTTGTCTTCGGTAAGACCAGGGGCGGCAAGGCGAGGTGTAACACCAATACGAATGGTCTGTGGGTCGAAACGTGTGGTTACGAAGGAACTGGGAATAACTAACACAAAATCTCCCATCATGGAAAACCCTCACTGTCAGAAGGTGAGCTATCAACAATTGCTGAAAAAAAAAATCTTCACTACTGAGCTGTTCCAGTGCGACTGGTCGTAGTTGAGGAAACAGATCAAGCTGAGGAACCTGATTAGAGTATCCCAGCTAGTGGTTCGATTATTGAACTCTGTGTTACGTCAGGAACCTCAACATTTCCCTAAGGTGTTCCAGGAGTATCGCTACTACAAGTTTGCTGGACTCCACACTCGAGGACAGGGATGCAGGAAGTGTGGCACTTGAGTTGTGGATGAGTGGAACAAACTAATGAGTAGTGCCATAGAAACGAAAACCTGGTGTAGCTTTAAAAATAGGTTGAACAGGTATATGAGTGGGTGTGGGTGGGTATGACTTGGACTTGCCTAGCATGGGATAGTGGATATCTACAGGTATGTGCATGATGTACAATATGTACAGATATAACAAGTGTTCACCACAGTGACAGATGGCAAAGGAGAAGCCAGAGAGCGCACCGTGCTTAACCAGCAGGCAGGCAAGTCTGCCAATGCTTACCTCAAGTGAACCACGTTATTTCAGCTTTGACCAATCACAGGCAAGCTTGTCAATGAACCAACTTACTCAAACCTTATTATAACCAGCACAACTTAATTTCGCCTAAACCAACTAAATATATTTTAGAGAAATTTACAATAATTTCATAATATACAGCGAAATGTATCTTTTCGTTAGGCTCAGAATGATTTTTGCGAAATTATTGCATACATAAATTTTAGCTTGACTTATTCGGCAAAAAGAGCATTGCTATTTAAGTCAAAATCGCAAGTTTTACCTATTCGGCACTACATATATACGTGTGTGTGTGAGTAGATATGGAGGAGTGGTCAAGGCTAGGTGAGGCTGAATTGTTTACAAGGAAATCTTAGCGTAGGTATCATCAGTTCAGCGCCTCCTCACGTCACCCTCACACCATGACTCCCAGGATCTCCTCTTTATAATTGGCGTATTTGTTAAAGCGTCAAACTGGCGTCAATTGTGAAGGAACAATGGTTGATGATGGTGGCCAGAGCTGCCTCACGCTCGCTCAATGGTGATGGTGGTGGTGTACCGCAGGACGGAATTCAGGATCCTTCCCTGTTTGTTTACTCTCCTCTCTGCTAGTGGGGGTTGGGGTAGTGTGATCCCTGTCGCGCTGGCTATAAATCCGTGGAATCCGTTGTGGTTTTTCTTTCATTCTCTGGTAGTAGGTTGGCAAACAGCAGCTTCCCAAGAAGGTACTACCGTCTTGCCATTTAAGTATAAAATGGAGCCTTTTAAATATCTTTGCACTCTCATTCAACTACACTGTTGAAGTATTGTTGTCTGTGTCTGTCTCCTGAACAAGCGAGATGTCGGGTAAATCTTAGAAACTATCGTATTTGGTAAACATTTGTCTTTACTTTTCTGATTCTTAATTGTTCTTACGTTTGTAGTATTTTCTTTCCCATGTAGGCCTGGTTTGTGACTGGTCCGCGGGGACGATGAGCCATGCTGAGACATTGAGTTAAACTGATATATTTTTCTTTAGATGTTCTTCAGAATTACTGGATGTACACAAGTGATCCTGGCAGCTACGGGTATCTGGAGATTATCTGGAGAGAGTTCCGGGGGTCAACGCCCCCGCGGCCCGGTCTGTGACCAGGCCTCCTTAGGTCAGTGTCCCAGGATGCGACCCACACCAGTCGACTAACACCCAAGTACCCATTTTACTGATGGGGAACATAGACAACAGGTGGAAAGAAACACGTCCAATGTTTCTACTCTGGCTGGGAATCGAACCCAGGCCCTCACCGTGTGAAGCGAGAGCGTTAACCACCAGGCCACCATAACGACAAAATATGTTGAACAAGCTTTTAAAGTGGGACGTTTCACTAAAGGTTAGCTCTTCCTTGAGCGAAACATAGTTACTGTAAAAGTGTATTTATCTTGTTACCTCCAGAATGTTTGTGCTCGGTTTCTCAACTGTGAATACACAGTCGTGTGCTAGTTTTCGAACTTAGTCGTTTCAATGTGGCTGACAGTATTTTACAAAATTATAGATGTCCTTCCTAGAAAAAAAAAGTCACTCTGGAAACGATATTCAAACTCTTGGAAAGAAGCGATTTACAGTTTGGCCGAGATTAAAAATTTTACTGCTTGCAATATGAAGAACTCCAGATTCGTTATTTCACTCGGGTAAACAGCCTATGGTTCCAAAATAACCAAACGTTTTAAAACATTAACCACGAAGGTTTAATAAGCCAGTGTAACAGCCAAGCAGTGTAGCTTATTTACATTGGAATCCTCAGGTTTTTTCTCCGAGACGCAACACAGACTATCTCCAAGGTATCTGTTTACTCTGAATAAGGGCAGCAGATATAAGAACAAAAAGTTAAACATATGTTCAACATCTGGTTATCTTTATTGTAGACGTTTCGCCCTCCAGTGGCTTTATCAATACAAATTCAAGGACATAATTGGAAGAGAGAACTATATACAAAATATGAGGTATTGATAAAGGCACTGGAGGGCGAAACATCTACAATAAAGATAACCAGATGTCGCACATGTACCATTCATGTACAGATACAAGAATATTACACAGAAGAACGGTGTAAGGTGAGGAGAATGAGGTACCTTATCTTTCACCGCTCTTCTCTGTACTGGGCTGAAGAAGTCACTGGTTGGGGAAATGTTTCCTCAGTAAAGATTCCCAATGTTAGTCAAGTGTCTCATTCTTCAACTTGTCGGTTTTCTAAACCATTGTATCACAGATATAAAAACCTTGACTCGTTGTCTCGCCTCGCCCGTGAATCAAACCTAGACTCTTTCACTTGTTAGCGAAAGCCCTACAAGACATCCAAATGACTTAAGGTTTACGAAGTAATTGCAAGAAAGCTTAGAAACGACGCGATATCGCAACAACGGCAACAATACCCAGGCGATTACAGCAGTAAGTACAGCATTAGCGGTACTCCGAGCAGCTGGATGTGTGATATCCATTTCAAAAGCCTTAGTAATCAGCAGTTGTGTGAATGACTGCGCTTTACCGATTGAATGCCAAGTTGTGATTCATTTTTTACCGTCGAGGAGCACAATGTCTGATGACACTACATCTTCCCACCCCACCTCCGCCCCCTCTTATCTCGCCTCCGCCTGGAGGATGCTCTGCACACTAGTTGCTTCAGGAATGTTCTCCATCCACTCGTTCCTTCAGGAAGTTTCTCCATCCACTCGTTCCTTCAGGAAGGTTCTCCAACCACTCGTTCCTTCAGGAAGGTTCTCCAGCCACTCGTTCCTTCAGGAATGTTCTCCAGCCACTCGTTCCTTCAGGAAGGTTCTCCAGCCACTCGTTCCTTCAGGAAGGTTCTCCAGCCACTCGTTCCTTCAGGAAGGTTCTCCAGCCACTCGTTCCTTCAGGAAGGTTCTCCAGCCACTCGTTCCTTCAGGAAGGTTCTCCAGCCACTCGTTCCTTCAGGAAGGTTCTCCAGCCACTCGTTCCTTCAGGAAGGTTCTCCAGCCACTCGTTCCTTCAGGAAGGTTCTCCAGCCACTCGTTCCTTCAGGAAGGTTCTCCAGCCACTCGTTCCTTCAGGAAGGTTCTCCAGCCACTCGTTCCTTCAGGAAGGTTCTCCAGCCACTCGTTCCTTCAGGAAGGTTCTCCAGCCACTCGTTCCTTCAGGAAGGTTCTCCAGCCACTCGTTCCTTCAGGAAGGTTCTCCAGCCACTCGTTCCTTCAGGAAGGTTCTCCAGCCACTCGTTCCTTCAGGAAGGTTCTCCAGCCACTCGTTCCTTCAGGAAGGTTCTCCAGCCACTCGTTCCTTCAGAAGGTTCTCCAGCCACTCGTTCCTTCAGGAAGGTTCTCCAGCCACTCGTTCCTTCAGGAAGGTTCTCCAGCCACTCGTTCCTTCAGGAAGGTTCTCCAGCCACTCGTTCCTTCAGGAAGGTTCTCCAGCCACTCGTTCTCTTCAGGAAGGTTCTCCAGCCACTCGTTCCTTCAGGAAGGTTCTCCAGCCACTCGTTCCTTCAGGAAGGTTCTCCAGCCACTCGTTCCTTCAGGAAGGTTCTCCAGCCACTCGTTCCTTCAGGAAGGTTCTCCAGCCCACTCGTTCCTTCAGGAAGGTTCTCCAGCCACTCGTTCCTTCAGGAAGGTTCTCCAGCCACTCGTTCCTTCAGGAAGGTTCTCCAGCCACTCGTTCCTTCAGGAAGGTTCTCCAGCCACTCGTTCCTTCAGGAAGGTTCTCCAGCCACTCGTTCCTTCAGGAGGGTCCACCAGCCACACGTCCCTTCAGGAAGAGTTCCCAGCCACTCGTTCCTTCAGGAAGGTTCTCCAGCCACTCGTTCCTTCAGGAGGGTCCACCAGCCACACGTCCCTTCAGGAAGAGACACCATCCACACGTTCCTTCAGGAAGGTCCACCATCCACACGTCCCTTCAGAGACACCATCCACACGTCCCTTCAGGAAGGCCACATCCAACACGTCCCTTCAGGAAGACACACCATCCACACGTTCCTTCAGGAAGGTCCACCATCCACACGTTCCTTCAGGAAGGTCCACCATCCAAACGTCCCTTCAGAGACGCCATCCACACGTCTCTTCAGAAAGGGACATCATCCACACGTCCCTTCAGGAAGGGACACCATCCAAACGTCCCTTCAGGAGGGTCCTCCACCCAAACGTCCTTTCAGGAAGGTCCTAAATCCACGCGTCCCTTCAGGAGGGTTCTCCATCCACGCGTCCCTTCAGGAAGGTCCACCATCCACACGTCCCTCCAGGAAGGTCCACCATCCACACGTCCCTGGCGTATAACAAGCACTACGCTCTTCTCGTAGCCGGAACTGCTTTAAATTACACAATTAAAAGTCTCAATGGTCTTACCTTCTCTGTAAGAATATTCTTCCACCTTTTACCAACGATGAGGGACAATGGTTTGAAGGGGGAGAATTATATATATATTATAATCATGGGGGAGCGCTAAACCCGCAGGATTATACAGCGCCTGTGGAGGGGAGGATGGAAGGTATTCAGCACAGATCCATTTCCCTAGATCAAGAGCCCCTCACCAGCGTCAAGGACCTCCCTTGAGGGGCCAAGAGGGAGAGGTTAGGAGGGTGAGGGAGGGAGGGTGAGGAGGGAGGGAGGCGAAAGTGGGGCGAGTAGGAAACACCACACACACACACACACACACACTAAAAAGCTCTTGGAGCTGGGCGATTATAATCATAAGCGCTAAACCCACAAGGGTCATACAGTGCTGAGCTAGAGCAGGGAGTGTGAGGACCTAGTAGCCACCATCAAACAGGCGGGACCAGGAGCAGTGACTGCAACCACAAATGGGTGATCACAAATAGTCGAGTGTATACACAGCTTCATCAGTAGCAGTCCACGTCTATGTTTTTTTTTTTTTCACTTCATACATTATTAGCTTTGTTCTACTTTATGTATGATGAAAAAAAAACATTTTATATTGGTCAGGAGATAATATACTTTGCTTAGTGTATAGAATTTTTGTAGTTATTTCATGTTTATTCTGTTTAACTGTGGTCTCGAGTGACTTACCAGTTTGTCCTAAGTAAAAACTCTCACAAGTTTTACAAGGGATGGAGTATACACATTCCAAAAATTCTCTGGGAGAATCTGAATTAATTTTTGTTTTACGGTACTGATATATTTTAAAATAAATTAAACATTAGCGTATTCAAGAACTTGTGAGAGGTGACAGAGATTATCATTATATTGTAAATCAGTAAATCGAACATATTTTCAAGCATATACTTGGTGTCAGGATGTCTCGTAGAATGTTTTTCAGCGTTATTTATAAGTTGTGGATAAAAATTCCTGGGTATTGCAAGTTAAATGCAGCTTCATAGATTTTTCTAACTTGTCAATAATCGAACTCGGGGTTACAAATCCTAAGAGTTTTTTTAAAATATAGAGTTAAATAGCACACTGTTTAATGTGTGTTTGGTGATTCATATAGTAATGTATATGTGAATATATTGTATGTTAGTTGGCTTACAATAAACATTAAACTTAAATACTCTACCAGATCTCTGGAGATTATATTATATTACTAATATATATAATATATATATATATATATATATATATATATATATATATAATATATATATATATATATATATATATATATATATATATATATAGTATGAAACCTTGATTTCGCTGAAGCAAGTTTATTCTTTTCTCTGAGGATGAGGGTCCCCAGAACAGTTCCAGAGGTGGTACTCTTCTCTCTCTCATATATATACATTATATATATAAATAATTATATATATATATATATATATATATATATATATAATATATATATATATATATATATATATATATATATATATATATATATATATATATAGTATTCCATGGGGCTATTCCATTTATTCTCATTCCATAGTGAACTTAATGGGACAGAGTTTAATCTAAGACCACAAAGTTCACCATCCTTACTGCTAATACCAAATGGTTGAGGTACGTGGTACTCTGTGGCTTTGTAATGAGAATCCTGATGACTTTCTCCTCGGATTAAATTCTCTGGTCCTTTCCATTAAGTTTTTGTGGAATGCGAGGTAAATGTAGCTTTTTTCTGGATATACATAGCCATAGATACACAAAAACCCGCACATGGGATAAAAGTTTATGAAGACATTTCGGTCCGACTTAGACCATGTCACACTAACACAAGAGACTGAGGAAGCCAATTTATGTAGGCGATGGGGTGGGGTGGGGGGGGGGGCACGGACGGTAACAAGTAGAGGAAGACGAAAGAAAGTAGGGAAGTAGTAGTAGAGGTAATGTTGGCAGTGGTAGTCAGCTGTAGAAGTTGATTATGTTACGGGTATTTGGATGTTGTTTCAGTCACGGTATTTAGCCTTTAATTGCTAATTTTGTGATAGAATATTTAAGTTCAATGTTTATTGTAAGCAAACTAACACAGAATATGTTCATGTATACATTATAAACAAATCGGCCGTATCCCACCAAGGCAGGGTGGCCCGAAAAAGAAAAACTTTCACCATCATTCACTCCATCACTGTCTTGCCAGAAGGGTGCTTTACACTACAGTTTTTAAACTGCAACATTAACACCCCTCCTTCAGAGTGCAGACACTGTACTTCCCATCTCCAGGACTCAAGTCCTGCCTGCCGGTTTCCCTGAATCCCTACTAATACTCCAACAGCACGTCAAGTTCTAAAACCTATTTGTCTACACTCACTCCTATGCATTATTTAAATCCCTTTTATGTATTCTCACTTTGTGAGGCGTCACCTCGTTTTATGAGGCGTCACCTCACTATGAGGCGTCACCTCACTATGAGGCGTCACCTCACTTTACGAGCGTCACCTCGCTTTGTGATTTGTTGCCTCAGTGAGATAGCACGTCACTGAGCGAATTGTCACCTCTAAATAAGGTGTCACCTCACTTTGTAACACGTGTTTCTCATGTTTCTTCTTCCTATTCCTCTGAAGACGTGTAAGTGAAAGCGCTCGGGCTTAGATACCTAAGGCAATTTATATGATTTTTACACTGGGGTACCGTATAGAAACTCCGTACTCTTAGAGATGGCCAGTACTCAGGGTTGTACTGCATACGAGTCTTAACTGCTACAGTCATGTATTCTAATTAATTACTTAGTCCTCAAGAGCTTTCTATCAGATGTTTAGTTTATCAGATATTTTATTAATTTGCCGAGTCCTCAGATGTTTAGGTTTCCTAAAATATTCTATTAATTACCGAGTCATCAGATGAATATTAGGTCTCGCCAAATATTTTCTGCTTCTTATGAGCAATGTTGGCGTTGGCACTTGGTACCATGACACTGGTTACTGCTGGCACCCAGAACATTGACAATAACAAAAGACTGCCATCAATACCCCAGTTACTGACAATAACACCATTGATAAGGCTACCACCATCACCACTGCTTCTACATAACCCACTACGAACCACCTCCACTATGCCCACCTCCTCCCCCGCCCTCGTAGCCTCAGACCTGATCACCTCCCAATCCCAAGGAGATGCAAGACCCATACAAGTTTAGCACTTCCACGTGAATACAGTCCAACATTCCTAGACTAACAAAAGTCCAGCACTCTCTCTCACTTTCTCTCATTTCAGCGGCGGAAGTAAGCAGAAAACAGCGAATATCTCTTGCTTTCCTGCCACCCTCCTCAACCATCCCACTCACCCAAACACTTCTCCCGTTTGTCAATCGACTGAGGTGATATCCAAACATCATTAGCAGCCTTGGAGAGCTGACAGCGCTGGCTCCTTCACGCAGACAACAAAGAAAGAGTGACAGCAGAAGGCCAGACCACCTGGCTGGCCGTCAGGACCAGCCAACGATGGTGTGAATAGCTGTCTGGGAACCCAGCAGGGAGCCACAAGACCTCACAGTTGCCAGCGGCGAGAGAGAGCCAGGATGAACCTACTAGTTCAACCAGGGTGGCCTTTCCTCTCCATTCCAGGTGAGTTACCTTGATAAGTTTAAAGTTTATCCGCTGCACGTGAGGCGTTATGGCTGCAATTCTCCTTTACACTAGAGAAGAATGTTTTGATCTTTTGAAGGTAGGATTAAAGTAAGCTCTCAAGTGTCTTAAATATCAACGCTCTTCTTGCCGAATAAGGCAAGCGAAAATTTGCGTATAAAATAATTTCGGAAAAATCATTCTGAACCTAAAGATCAAAATGCTTCGTTGTGATTGTTTATTAAATCACTGCAAACTTGTCTAAAATATATTTAGTTGGATTAGGTTAAATTAAATCGTGTTTGTTAAAATAAGGTTAGGCAAGTTTTCCAAGATTGTTTTAGTAAAAAAAATGATTAATTTTTACATTAACATAAATGAAAAATTTAAAAAAAAAAAAAAACGTATAAGAGAAAATTTTAGAAAGGACCTAATTTTAAATGAGTTCTTGCTAATTTACCAATTTTATCTATTCTGCACGATATATATATATATATATATATATATATTATATATATATATATATATATATATATATATATATATATATATATATAAAGGGAAAGGGGACAAAAGAGATTGTAAAAATTATAGAGGAATAAGTTTACTGAGTATACCAGGAAAAGTATACGGTAGGGTTATAATTGAAAGAATTAGAGGTAAGACAGAATGTAGGATTGCGGATGAGCAAGGAGGCTTCAGAGTGGGTAGGGGATGTGTAGATCAAGTGTTTACATTGAAGCATATATGTGAACAGTATTTAGATAAAGGTAGGGAAGTTTTTATTGCATTTATGGATTTAGAAAAGGCATATGATAGTGGATAGAGGAGCAATGTGGCAGATGTTGCAAGTATATGGAATAGGTGGTAAGTTACTAAATGCTGTAAAGAGTTTTTATGAGGATAGTGAGGCTCAGGTTAGGGTGTGTAGAAGAGAGGGAGAATACTTCCCGGTAAAAGTAGGTCTTAGACAGGGATGTGTAATGTCACCATGGTTGTTTAATATATTTATAGATGGGGTTGTAAAGGAAGTTAATGCTAGGGTGTTCGGGAGAGGGGTGGGATTAAATTATGGGGAATCAAATTCAAAATGGGAATTAACACAGTTACTTTTTGCTGATGATACTGTGCTTATGGGAGATTCTAAAGAAAAATTGTAAAGGTTAGTGGATGATTTTTGAGAATGTGTGTAAAGGTATAAAGTTGAAAGTGAACATAGAAAGAGTAAGGTGATGAGGGTATCAAATGATTTAGATAAAGAAAAACTGGATATCAAATTGGGGAGGAGGAGTATGGAAGAAGTGAATTTTTTCAGATACTTGGGAGTTGACGTGTCGGCGGATGGATTTATGAAGGATGAGGTTAATCATAGAATTGATGAGGGAAAAAAGGCGAGTGGTGCGTTGAGGTATAAAGTGGAGACAAAAAACGTTATCTATGGGGCAAAGAAGGGAATGTATGAAAGTATAGTAGTACCAACACTCTTATATGGATGTGAAGCTTGGGTGGTAAATGCAGCAGCGAGGAGACGGTTGGAGGCAGTGGAGATGTCCTGTCTAAGGGCAATGTGTGGTGTAAAATATATGCAGAAAATTCGGAGTGTGGAAATTAGGAGAAGGTGTGGAGTTAATAAAAGCATTAGTCAGAGGGCAGAAGAGGGGTTGTTGAGGTGGTTTGGTCATTTAGAGAGAATGGATCAAAGTAGAATGACATGGAAAGCATATAAATCTATAGGGGTAAAGGAGGTTTTGTGGGCGAGGGGCTTGGACTTCCAGCAAGCGTGCATGAGCGTGTTAGATAGGAGTGAAGGGAGACGAATGATACTTGGGACCTGACGATCTGTTGGAGTGTGAGCAGGGTAATATTTAGTGAAGGGATTCAGGGAAACCGGTTATTTTCTCATAGTCGGACTTGAGTCCTGGAAATGGGAAGTACAATGCCTGCACTTTAAAGGAGGGGTTTGGGATATTGGCAGTTTGGAGGGATATGTTGTGTATCTTTATACGTATATGCTTCTAAACTGTTGTATTCTGAGCACCTCTGCAAAAGCAGTGATAATGTGCGAGTGTGGTGAAAGTGTTGAATGATGATGAAAGTATTTTCTTTTTGGGGTCACCCTGCCTCGGTGGGAGACGACCAACTTGTTGAAAAAAAAAATATATATTGATAACACTGCGACTAGCCAAAGATTCGAACCTATGCTGCGTTGGCCTGCCTCATGGTGGCGAAAACTCATGACGCCTTAATCCACGGGACAACAATTTATATATATATATATATTATATATATAAATATATATATAATATATTTTATATATAATATATATATATATATATTTTAATATATATATATATTGAACTTTGTATAGAAAGGGTTTAGTTATAGGTAATACATATTTTAAGAAAAAGAGATAAATAAGTATACACGATATGATGTAGGGCGAAATGACAGTAGTTTGTTGGATTATGTATTGGTAGATAAAAGACTGTTGATAGACTTCAGGATGTACATGTTTACGAGGGGCCACAGAATATCAGATCACTTTCTAGTTGTAGCTACACTGAGAGTAAAAAGGTAGATGGGATACAAGGAGAATAAAGCATCAGGGAAGAGAGGTTTGAAGGTTATAAACTAAAAGAGGAGGCAGTTAGGGTAAGATATAAACAGCTATTGGGAGGATAGATGGGCTAATGAGAGCATAGGCAATGGGGTCGAAGAGGAATGGGGTAGGTTTAAAAATGTAGTGTTAGAGTGTTCAGCAGAAGTTTGTGGTTACAGGAAAGTGGGTGCAGGAGGGAAGAGGAGCGATTGGTGGAATGATGAAGTAAAGAGAGTAGTAAGGAGAAAAAGTTAGCATATGAAAGTTTTTACAAAGTAAAGTGATGCAAGGAGGGAAGAGTATATGGAGAAAAAGAGAGAGGTTAAGAGAGGGGGTGAAGCAATGTAAAAAGAGAGCAAATGAGAGAGTGGGTGAGCTGTTATCAACAAATTTTGTTGAAAATAAGAAAAAGTTTTTGGAGTGAATTAACAAGTTAAGGAAGCCTAGAGAACAAATGGATTTGTCAGTTAAAAAATAGGAGAGGAGAGTTATTAAATGGAGAGTTAGAGGTATTGGGAAGATGGAGGGAATATTTTGAGGAATTGTTAAATGTTGATGAAGAATGGGAAGCTGTGATTTCGTTATAGGCAAGGAGGAATAACATCTTGTAGGAGTGAGGAAGAGCCAGTTGTGAGTGTGGGGGAAGTTCGTGAGGCAGTAGTTAAAATGAAAGGGGGTAAGGCAGCCGGTTTGATGGGATAAAGATAGAAAGTTAAAAGCAGGTGGGGATATAGTTTTGGAGTGGTTGGGGGCAATTATTTAATAAATGTATGGAAGAGGGAAAGGGTACCTAGGGATTGGCAGAGAGCATGCATAGTTCCTTTGTATAAAGGCAAAGGGGATAAAAGAGAGTGCAAAAATTATAGGGGGATAAGTCTGTTGAGTGTACCTGGTAAAGTGTATGGTAGAGTTATAAATTGAAAGAATTAAGAGTAAGACGGAGAATAGATAGCAGATGAACAAGGAGGCTTTAGGAAAGGTAGGGGGTGTGTGGACCAGGTGTTTACAAGTAAAACCCATATAAGTGAACAGTATTTAGATAAGGCAAAAGAGGTCTTTGTGGCTTTTTGGGTTTTGGAAAAGGCGTATAAACAGGGTGGATAGGGGGGCAATGGGGCAGATGTTGCAAGTGTATGGTGTAGGAGGTAGGTTACGAAAGCAGTAAGAGTTTTTAAACAAAGGATAGTGAGGCTCAAGTTAGAGTATGTAGAAAAGGGGGGAAAAATTTTTTTTCCCAGAAAAAGTAGGCCTTAGAAAAGGGATGTGTGATTCACCGTGGTTGTTTAATATATTTATAGATGGGGTTGTAAGAGAAGTAAATGCAGGGTCTTGGCAAGAGGCTGGAGTTAAAAGATAAAGATCACACACAGGGGGAGTTGTCACAGCTGCTCTTTGCTGATGACACTGTGCTCTTGGGAGATTCTGAAGAGAAGCTGCAGAGATTGGTTTGGATGAATTTGGTAGGGTGTGCAAAAGAAGAAAATTAAAAGGTGAATACAGGAAAGAGTAAGGTTATGAGGATAACAAAAAGATTAGGTGATGAAAGATTGAATATCAATTGGAGGAGAGAGTATGGAGGAGGTGAACGTATTCAGATTTTTGGGGAGTGGACGTGTCAGGGATGGGTCTATGAAAGATGAGGTGAATCATAGAATTGATGGGGGAAAAAGAGTGAGTGGTGCACTTAGGGGTCGTGGAACAGAGAACTTTGTCCTTGGAGGCAAAGGAGGAATGTATGAGAGTATAGTTTTTACCAACGCTCTTATATGGGTGTGAAGCATGGGTGATGAATGTTGCAGCGAGGAAAGGCTGGGCAGTGGAGATGTCATGTCGAGGGAAATGTGTGGTGTGAATATAATGCAGAGAATTCGTAGTTTGGAAGTTAGGAGGGGGTCCCGGGGATTACCAAAACTGTTGTCCAAAGGGGCTGAGGAAGGGTTGTTGAGGTGGTTCGGACATGTAGAGAGAATGGAGCAAAACAGAATAACTTCAAGAGTGTATCAGTCTGTAGTGAAGGAAGGGGGGGTAGGGGTCGGCCTGGGAAAGGGGTTGGAGGAGGGGGTAAAGGAGGTTTGTGTGCGAGGGGCTTGGGACTTCCCAGCAGCATGCGTGAGCGTGTTTGATAGGAGTGAATGGAGACAAATGGTTTTTAATACTTGACGTGCTGTGGAGTGTGAGCAAAGTAACATTTATGAAGGGATTTCGGGGAAAAACGGCAGGCCGGATTTTGAGTCCTGGAGAGGGGAAGTACGTGCCTGCACTCTGAAGGAGGGGGTGGTTTAATGTTCAGTTTAAAAACTGTAGTGTAAAGCACCCTTCTGGCAAGACAGTGATGGAGTGAATGATGGTGAAAAATTTTTCTTTTTCGGCCACCCTGCCTTGTGGGAATCGCCAGTGTGATAATAAAAAAAAAAAAAAAAAAAAAAAAAAAATATATATTTTATAATTATATATTATTTTTTTTATCACATGGCCGATTCCCACCCCAAAGGGAGGGTGGCCCGAAAAAGAAAAACTTTCACCATCATTCACTCCATCACTGTCTTGCCAGAAGGGTGCTTTACACTACTGTTTTTAAACTGCAACATTAACACCCCCCTTCAGAGTGCAGGCACTTAAATTCCCATCTCCAGACTCAAGTCCGGCCTGCCGGTTTCCTGAACCCCTTCATAAATGTACTTTGCTCACACTCCAACAGCACGTCAAGTTAAAACCATTTGTCTCCATTTTATCACATCGAACACGCTCACGCATGCCTGCTGGAAGTCCAAGCCCCTCGCACACAAAACCCCCTTTTCACCCTCCCTCCAACCTTTCCTAGGCCGACCCTACCCCCCCTTCCTTCCACTACAGACTGATACACTCTTGAAGTTATTCTGTTTCGCTCCATTCTCTCTACATGTCCGACCCACCTCAACAACCCTTCCTCAGCCCTCTGGACAACAGTTTGGTAATCCGCACCTCCTCCTAACTTCCAAACTACGAATTCTCTGCATTTTAAATTCACACCACACATTGCCCTCAGACAGACATTCTGCTGCCCACCTTCTCCTCGCTGCAACATTCATCACCCATGCTTCACACCCACATAACAGCGTTGGTAAAAATATACTCTCATACATTCCCCCTCTTTGCCTCCAAGGACAAAGTTCTTTGTCTCCACAGACGACTAAGTGCACCACTCACCCTTTTCCCCTCATCAATTCTATGATTCACCTCATCTTTTATAACCCATCCGCTGACACGTCCACTCCCAAATATCTGAAAAACATCACCCCTCCATACTCTCCCCCCAATCTGATATCCAATCTTTCATCACCTAATCTTTTTATCCTCATAACCTTTCTCTTTCCTGAAATTCACTTTAATTTTCTTCTTTCGCACACCCCACCAAATTCATCCACCAATCTCTGCAACTTCGCTTCAGAATCTCCCAAGAGCACAGTGTCATCACAAAGACAACTGTGACAAAATCCCACTTTTTGTGTTTATTCTTTATCTTTTAACTCCACGCCTCTGCCAAGACCCTCGCATTTACTTCTCTTACAACCCCATCTATAAATATATTAAACAACCACGGTGACATCACACATCCTTGTCTAAGGCCTACTTTACTGGAAAAAATTTCCCCCTTTCCTACATACTCTAACTTGAGCCTCACTATCCTCATAAAAAAATCTTCACTGCTTTCAGTAACCTACCTCCTACACCATACACCCCGCAACATCTGCCACATTGCCCCCCTGTCCACCTGTCCCTACGCCTTTCCAAATCTAAAAAATGCCACAAAGACCTCTTTACCTTATCTAAATACTGTTCACTTATATGTTTCACTGTAAAACCTGGTCCACCACACCCCTACCTTTCCTAAAGCCTCCTTGTTCATCTATCCTATTCTTCGTCTTACCTTAATTCTTTCAAAAATAACTCTACCATACACTTTTCCAGGTATACTCAACAGACTTATCCCCCTATAATTTTGCATTTTCTTTTGTCCCCCTTTGCCTTTTTACAAAGGAACTATGCATGCTCTCTGCCAAACCCTAGGTACCTTACCCTTCCATACATTTATTAAATAATTGCACCAACCACTCCAAAACTAATCCCCACCTGCTTTTAACATTTCTATATTTATCCCATCAATCCCGGGTGCCTTACCCCCTTTCATTTTACCTACTGCCTCCGAACTTTCCCCCCCCACTCACAACTGGGTTTCCTCACTCCTACAAGATGTTATTCCTCCTTGCCCTATACACGAAATCACAGCTTCCCCATCTTCACAACATTTAACAATTCCTCAAAATACTCCCTCCATCTTCCCCAAAACCTCTAACTCTCCTTTAATAACTCTCCTATCCTATTTTTAACTGACAAATCCTTTGTTTCTCTAGGGTTCCCTAACTTGTTTAATCTCACTCCAAAACTTTTCTTTTTTTCAAAAAAAATTTGTTGATAACATCTCACCCACCCTCTCTCATTACTCTCTTTTTACATTGCTTCACCACTCTCTTAACCTCTCTCTTTTTCTCCATATACTCTTCCCTCCTTGCATCACTTCTACTTTGTAAACACTTCTCATTGCTAACTTTTTCTCCCTTACTACTCTCTTTAACAATCTCATTCCACCAATCGCTCCTCTTCCCCCCCCACCCACTTTCCTGTAACCACAAACTTCGCTGAACACTAACACTACATTTTAAACCTACCCATACCTCTTCGACCCCATTGCCTATGCTCTCATTAGCCCCTCTATCCTCCAATAGCTGTTTATATCTTACCTAACTGCCTCCTCTTTTAGTTTATAAACCTTCACTTCTCTCTTCCTGATGCTTCTATTCTCCTTGTATCCCATCACCTTTTACTCTCAGTGTAGCTACAACTAGAAAGTGATCTGATATATCTGTGGCCCCCCTATAAACATGTACATCCTGAAGTCTACTCAACAGCTTTTATCTACCAATACATAATCCAACAAACTAACTGTCATTCGCCATACATCATACTTGTAATACTTATTTATCCTCTTTTTCTTAAAATATGTATACCTATAACAAACCCCTTCATACAAAGTTTCAATAAAGGGCTCCCCTTATCCTTTAAAACCTGGCACCCAAACTTACCTACCACACCCCCTATAAGTTTCTCCTACTTTAACATTTAGACCCCCTACCAAAAATGACTCTCTCACTTGGTTCAAAGGCTCCTATACATTCACTAACATCTCCCAAAAACTCTCTCTCCTCCTCTACATTCCCCTCTTCTCCAGGTGCATACACGCTTATTATGACCCACTTTTCGCATCCAACCTTTTACTTTAATCCACATAATTCTTGAATTTACACATTCATATTCTCTTTTCTCCTTCCATAACTGATCCTTCAAAATTACTGCTACCCCTTCCTTGCTCTAACTCTCTCAGATACTCCAGATTTAATCCCATTTATTTTCCCCCCCCCGAAACTCCCCTACCCCCTTCAGCTTTGTTTCGCTTAGGGCCAGGACATCCAACTTCTTTCATTCATAACATTAGCAATCATCTGTTTCTTGTCATCCGCACTACATCCACGCACTTTCAAGCATCCCAGTTTTATAAAGTTTTTCTTCTTCTCTTTTTTAGTAAATGTCTACAGGAGAAGGGGTTACTAGCCCATTGCTCCCGGCATTTTAGTCGCCTCATACGACACACATGGCTTACGGAGGAAAGATTCTTTTCCACTTCCCCATGGATAATAGAAGAAATAAGGAAGAACAAGAGCTATTTAGAAAAAGGGGAAAAACCAAGATGTATGTATATATATATATGCATGTGCGTGTCTGTGAAGTGTGACCAAAGTGTAAGTAGGAGTAGCAAGATATCCCTGTTATCTAGCGTCTTTATGAGACAGAAAAAGAAACCAGCAATCCTACCATCATGCAAAACAGTTACAGGTTTCTGTTTCACAGTCATCTGGCAGGACGGTAGTACTTCCCTGGGTGGTTGCTGTCTACCAACCTACTACTAATAGACACACACACAACACACACACACATATATATATATATATATATATATATATAATATATATATAATATATATATATATATATATATATATATATATATATATATATATTATATGCTTAACAATTCGCAAACAGACGAAATTATATATAAACATTGTCTCTACGTCCACAGTAAGACTCGAACCTGCTAACTATGTATCAAAGTTCACAGTACTTTACCACTGAGCTAGATCCAAGGTAAATATGGGCGCTTAGCCGAAGCTAAGCGATGTTACCCCATCGATGAATTAACTTTCAAAACGAGCTTGGTGCCCGGGGTATGGGGTAACATCGCTTAGCTTCGGCTAAGCGCCCCTACTTATCTTGGGTCTAGCTCAGTGGTAAAGTACTGTGAACTCTGATACATAGTTAGCAGGTTCGAGTCCTACTGTGGACGTAGAGACAATGTTTATATATATATATATATATATATATATATATAATATATATATATATATATTATATAATATATATATATATATATATATATATAGATACATACCTCTCATTGAAATATACGCTAAGAGATACACATCTGACGGTATTTATATAGATATTCACAGGTCGTTCATTACACACTCGACGTGCTGGTCGGGGGAACGTGAAGAACTTCTTGTAGATTCAATTCCTTGAATCTAGAGCCCTTTAAGTTATTTTTGGCCAAAGAATTACAGCATTAAAAATGAAAACGGGATTTCGTGGGAGACAATATTAATTTTGGTCTCCTGGTTGAAGTCTCCTTAATTGCAAATCAGTGTGTTGGTGGGGAGGGAAGAGTGAGGGGGGGGGGACGAGTGAGAGAAGGGGGAGGGAAGAGTGGGGGGAAGGGGGTAAAGAGTGGTGATGTCGGCGCAAGAGGCTCATTAAACTGTGATGTCAGGCAAGAAGCTAATTGTGTGGAGCAGCAGGCATGGAGGCAGGACACAGGGGTCGTCGTCCTCTTTTGGGTTTGCAATTTCTCTTTCTTTCTCTTTATAAATATCCCTCTCTCCCTTTCCCTCTCTACCTGTATTAGAAACCCGAGTAAATCTTTAACTCAATCTGGTAACATGAACGTAGATAAACAAATTAACTGAGCAACTTGTAATGTAAACAGGCTGATATTGTAGTGGCTAGGCTTAGGCTTTTTTACCAGTACTTCTGGCAGTTTGGCAGACATATAGACAATGGCCAAACTAAATGCAAATTATGTGGTCAGCCTTATAGTCACCTTCTTGAACACTATGTTCTTGAATGTCCAATTAACAACGAATATAGATAGAAAGGTGCAATGAATTTTGAATTTTTAGTAGAATTTAAATTCCCAAGAAAAATATGGGCCATTTATTCGGTTTTGGTCTCCAGTGTAAAATTGCTGTCTTCTTTCCTCACGGTCTCTTCCTTTTGGGGGGGGATTGAGGGATTTCCACATCTAATTTAGGGTGATAGTTTTTGTGCCACTATTTTGATTTGCATGCAATCCCTTCCCCCCTCCCAGTTTTTCCTTTTTTTGTATTTTATTTTCTATCCTTTTAAAAAAATAAGGCAGTTTTCATTTTTTTACTTTGTCTCGTGTAGCTTTATGTCTAGATGTCTTCGTTCTCATTCTTTTTTTATTTCATTATTGTGTGTTTCATAATCCACCTTGTTTGTGACAATATTTTTAGCTTTTCCTTCTTGCCATTCTCTATTCGTGTTGTTGGACTTTTTCGAGGCTTTCTCATTAGGCAAACTTCTACCCCCTGCACCTAACAAGACTGCCGTTCCCACGAGTTTCCCTGGGGCGGGGAAAATGGCAGACCAGAAGCCTAGCTTCTCCCTATGAGCCCCGTGAGGGCGGAGAATGGAGCTAGGTCTGGGGACAGTTGATCCCAGAAGATGAGGCTGTACTTGTACCTCCTTCCATAGCAGACGGAGGTCTCGGACACTCCCAAGACAGGGAGCCAAGGCCAGGTCACCATCTGGAGAAGAGCAGGGCCGGGAGAGTCCCGGCGAATCAAGATGCTTATCTCTCAGGAGTGAGGAAAATAAGGTTGGGAGCTTATAGAGGCAATGTTACAGAGGAGACAGTGTTACAGCTGTAGGTAGGAGAAAAGGAGGGTGTGGGGTTATTATTAATGTTGGGGTGGAGGGCAGGCCTTGAGTTTGGCTTGCTAAGAAATGGGCAGGTGATCCTTGAGAAGTTCTTTGAGGCTGGGAGCTTCCTCCTCCCCTCGCCTCCCCTTCTCCTTTCGGTGTCTGTCTTTTTTAAATACTCACTCACTTTTCCCCCTCTTTTTTTTTCTATCTCGATCCAGCAATACGCAATATTTTCTCTCCCTCTAATGCACTTTCTGTCTCAGGATCCTGTTTCAAGCTGTGTCACCAGAAGTGTAGACTGATCGGGTGTTTGCCTTGTAAGAACTTTCTGGTCTTCTGAAAATTAACTGCCTGCCTTATTTCCTCTTATTTTATGCACTTAATAATCTATATAATCCTTCCATCTCCTACCTGATATACCATCAGCCTCAGATCATCAGTAACCCTTTTTCCTCTTTTTGACTTTTCCTTCAGACTGCCTTGTCTGTTGTCACCAGTTCCACCTCCTTTACCGCCCAGTTTCCCGAGAGAATTCCTTTATTACTGTACCTTCTCCCTCCCCCCTAATTTGATCTGTCTTTGCTCTTTTTTTCAGCCATATTTAGTCCTTTTTACCTGTTCAATAACATTTTTTCTTGCTTTATCATGCATTTTCCCACTCATCCATTTGGCTCATCAGTTCAGCGAATTTCATTTCTAATTATTGCCACCTACTGTCTTCTCTCCCCTCTTCCATTAGTTTTCTTTATCGCTCGCGTGTGTATGTACTCACCTATATGCAGTTGCAAGGGACCAAGAGCGTCACAGTTCGTGGCCCGTTGCAATTGCACCCTTTCATTAGTCGCTACTAGATCCACTCTCTCCTTGCTTCAAGAACCTTATCGTACCTCCACTTAAAGGTATGTGTGTGTATTGTTTTGTTACTATGTTAAATTAACAGTTAACTAACTAACCTATTGACTTTCTCTCTCTAATAAACAAATGTTATGTTCCGCAGCTTATCTATGTCAGTTTTTTTCCGTAGTCTACATTCATTGGGCGTTGCTTAGTAGAATCAGAGGTTGTTAATATCCAGTCTGGTTGTAGCGAAATATATTCGGTTTATAACGTGATTTTAAACCGTCAGGAGGGTATTGCAACAATGTGCTTTCTATATATTTATCTGTATTTAAATAAACCAGGGAACAGGTGGGGTTTGAAATCATGTCAAGGAGTCCTAAAACTCGCAGCCCAGTGGGTTTGTAGCCCAACTTTCTCTTCAGTCTTTCTTTTGTATACACTTTTTTGTTGGGTCGCCATGTGATGGAGATATCTTCAGAGAAAATCAACTTCTCCTGTGTATGGGGGTAGACCATCCTGAGAGATGGTAATTCTTCAGTGACAGTAACTGCAGCTTTGCTAGAACCAAGCTTCTCAAGCTGTCGTAGCTGATAAACCATAACTGGAATACTTGACGACGTCCTCATTACCCTACGATTTTTCAAGCCTATTTATGCGACTCATCCGGTGTGATGGATATGACAGGAGAAACTAAAATACTTTTGTTCCACTTAACTATCGTTTAAAAGGGGTAAAAGCTCCTCTGATGTTTAGCCTTGCTAACAATATTCTTTCTTTATAGAGTTTAGTTCTCATTGAATATACGAGCCGTGATGCCTCTTTCAGCGCTCTCTAGTTAATTTTCATTTTATTTGTGTATTCAACTCTCTGTACTCGTGTGTGTGTTGGGGAGAGGGGGGAAAACAAGGGGGAGAGAGGGGGAATGGGAAAGAGAAGGGGTTTTTAATTTTTTATAATCATGGGGAGCGTAAACCCCTAGGATTATACGCGCATTGGGGGGAGGGATGGGAGGCATTGAGGCTCAATCAGGGAATGGAGCACAGATCCCCTTTCCCCAGATCAAGACCTCACCAGCGTCAAGGAACCTCCCTTGAGGGGGAAAAAATAGGGGGATGGGAGAGAAGGGGAGATTGGGAAGAGGAGAGAGAGGGGAACAGGGGGAAAGAGATTGGGGGGAGAGGGACAGGCCAACATTGTCAAAGACCACACTTGGATCCCTTCAGGACAGGTTTAAGCAGCTTTTATACCAAAAGACGGGGAGCCAGCGCAACTTCACTCTAGCGACCCTTCTCCAGAACATCACTCCATTGGGCTATTTATCCCCCGGATGACTCGGTCTGGAAAACATTCCTACACATTATGATGTCAACGGATAAAGTGAGTGATCAAATGAAAAAGTGGGCCACAATGGCTCAACTTCATCCTATTCCCGCCCTTTTCTCTTATAAAAAATGCTTTCAAATGAGCTGAGTAGGTAAAAAGTTTACTTGTCAAAAAGTTACGAATCCTTGTCAATAGTTTCAATAAAATATGATCCTTACTCTAACCTTTCCAAACCCCGGTTTTAAAAAAATGGGGAGAGAAGAAGGGAAAGAGGAGGAGAAAAAAAGAAAAAGAGGGGGGGAAAGGGAGGGAGAGAGGGGGAAAGAGGGAGAAAGAGAGAGGGAGAAAGGGGGGTGGGACCTCACATGGAGGCCTGCTGTGGAATCCACCAACCTTGTGTCAGGGAGATGGCAGAAGTATGAATGGAGAGATGATGATGGAAGACTGATGCTGTGTGTACCTGGTGGCGGAGGCTGTGTTTGTGCTGCTGCTCTTCTAGCTCTGCTCATCCAACTAGGCATAGCTCTAGCTCTTGGTATCTAGTGTATCTGATGACTGAAGCCATGTTTGTGTTCTCTTCTAGCTCCACTCATCCATCAAGTCTGCCTGGGCACAGCTCTAGCTGCTGGTCTTGAATGAAAAGACAAATTGAAGAACAAATTTCTGCATCGAGCAAAAAAAATATTTCAAAGAAAGTTTGTTGTGCAATTTATGTCTGTCTTCAGGCATGTCTGTAATACACTAATTACGCAGTTCCTGACTGCTGAACAGTCACCTCAGTGTTACAAGTTAACTTTTGTCATCCTAGTGGCGCCAAAGTTAACCTATGACACTAGGCATGATTGTTACTAATTCTGTGTCATCACTGAAGGCTCTTGACTCAATGACTTCACCAACATGGTCACTGGAGAAGCCAGATATACAATTGTCATCGATTCCATCACACTTTGGATCCTTCATGATAAAGTTGACAAGTTAGCCAAAAAAATACCCCGAAGGAAAATGTAGAATATAACTTTGGTGTGTGTCTATTAAGAATAATATTAGGCTAGAAGTAAATAATGAAACTGTTAGAATCCTGAGGAGATCTATCACCCACTATGATAACGTAGATAAGTGCGTTAATGGAGCAACTTGCAGTGTGAATAGACTTATTGTAGTAGCCAGGCTCAGGCTTAGTTACAAGTTCTTCTGGTAGCAGACACTAATGATCACACCAAATGCAAAGTGTGACCAGCCCTATTGTCACTATCTTGAACTCTGTCCACTTATTGAGGAATAAAGATACAATAAGATAATCTACTTGATATTTCAAGATATCTTATTAATGGAAGTAAGATACCAAACATATTAAGCAAATTTCCTAAATTATCTTGCAACAGATAAGTGAACTGCAGATATAAATCCAGACGTACTCCTGTTTATCCCTTTGGAGCCTAGTTCCAAGGGTTTTTGTGCATCCATGTTCTTGCGCTACCATCCACAGGATGATACGAGGTGCACATAATTAGCTGCTTCGGAGGCAAAATCTAATTTTTCCCACAGCTTTTGTCGTCGGGGACACTTTTTTCCGCTTCTTTTGTGCATTACCCACATAAATTCAGATACATTAATATCCTTTCTTCGGGATTACACTAGGGGAATAAAATGATCATTATCCTTTCTTGGGGTAAGGGAGAAGCGATGCTGTTGAAAGGGCTTTTGATCCAAGGAAGGAGCTTACGCCCCCTTTCCCCTATCATACTGTCTCCTAATTTCTGTGCTTGTTGAGATTTGTGGTTAGGTCTTTCCCTATAAATACGGGCAGCATATCATTCTTGTGGTCTTAGGTAACAGTCCGTCTGGTTAATTCATGCCCTCACATATATACCCGACGGGTGTAAAATTGTAGTGTTTATATACACTTAAAGTTTACTTTAATCCTTTTTGGGATTAGTAATCTTGGCTTGTGATGAACAGGTTAACATGCGACTTAATGACCTCGTGTAGTCGATGGGATTTAAACTGAATAACATGACAAGAGCACTATACGTGACTGGACATAACAAATAGCTTGCACATGTGAGACAATACTTGTGACGCCTCCTGGTCGACTTGGACCACTAACTAGTCACACAATAATTAATGGTGCAAGCCGAACAGAAACGTCATCGTTTCTCCCTCCTGTGTACGGGATGCGTACTAAAACACTCCCACTTAAACTGAGGACCACCTTGGAATATTTCATACGACGCGTGGGAAGCAGCGAATTATTTTACCAGGGAAGGTTGGATTTGCTGCTTTGAAATAGTGTATTACCCCTTGTCCAGGAGGTGTTCTGACCACCGTCCCGCCACTCAACACTCCACACCAAAATAATTTCCCGAGGAAGAGGCAGCGAGATAGTGGACAGCAGGGAAATGCAGTTCTTAATAAGGTCATTACATTTGAGGACAAATTTGTTGTGAGTCGTTGGGTAAAGGACACTAGGCCTCAACTAATGTGTCATTTTATGTGGCAACGTTCCGCTAACTTACCACATGTTTTACTTTATTCACTTGTGCATCTTACCTAAGCTGTTGATTGGTATCTTCTACCTTTAATGCTAGTTAAGGAGAAGTAATGTCTTGAAGGAGTTCTGCCCTTATCCGACAGTTACATGGCGTCCCATTATGAGGTTTCAGAGTCGTGTTTAACAGATACACCGTTATATACATGAGCTTATTGTCGAAAATGATTTGTTGAGTTGTCAAAGTGACTGGCTATGTAGTGACAAGTAAATGAAGCCCAAATGACTTGCTACCACCTACCACTTATAATCTTCCAACCTGACTTCTGGTCATACCACTGCTTTTCTATGTACCTGCACTATGTAAAGTACTCTAAAGTTACTCTGCCGACCACACTATTTCTATACCTCTCTATTTTCCAAGTCTCCTCCCGTGAATAACTGTGCTACCCTTACACTTCGTCATCTGCGTGACTAGTTAAGGTCCAAAAAGCGAGCGAAACAACGTAACTTTCTCTCTACGTGTGTACGGCTACTTACTGACCATTAATGCCTTCGTGTATTCTCAGATAATGTTTTAAAGAAGCCTTTAATATGCGCCTTTGAATAGTAATGATAAAGTTCGACTAGGTCTTGAAATTTAGACCCATATTTCCTGGAGAAAGTAATAGGATCTTTTTAAAAATTACGTGCTTTTCATGGATTTTTTTAAAGAATTTTCAAATTAGCATTATATCTGTTCTTTAAAGTCTGGCGGGGGCCACGAGCTTCCTCTATACCCCTATAAACGAGTCTGACAATAAAAGTTTACTAACATTTGATAATCTTTACTGTGGACAGCGTTTCCCATGCATGTAACTTCTTCAGTCCTGTTAATGAGAAAACGAGTTAATCTTTGTTTGAAAAGATCCTTTGGTAATCAGTCCTCAGTAGTAACCACTTTCCAACATCAGCTGAAGAAGGTCACTGCTGCGAAACGTTCATACCAGTAACAATTCCAAATGTTTACACTGTCTTGTCTTTAATGCGGTTCAAATATATAATCATACAAAAAACAATGTGACTCACACACGCGTCTTAACGACCTTCACACAGTACAATACTGCTATAATCTCATTTGAGTACACACACACTCAACACCAATTCGCACTCAACACACAACACGTTTACTAACACTCACAACACGACTAAACCCCATCAATAACACAACACACAACACACTCAACAGCTCACAAAAAACCCACACAACACGCCACAACAACACAATAACACATACAACAACACACACTCAACAACCAACACACTCAACAACACAACATACACCACAACACACTCACATACAACACACACACACACAACACAACACACACACACACAACACAACACACCACAACAACAAAACCACACACAACAACACAACACACACACAACAAACAACACACACACACAACACACACACAACAACAACAACACACACACAACAACAACAACACACATCAACACCACACACATCACACACAACAACAACACACACAACACAACACACACACAACACAACACACACACACAACACAACACACACAACAACACAACACACACACACAACACACACACACAACAACACACACAACACACCACACACAACACAACACACAACAACATCAACACACACACAACACACAACACACACACAACACACACACAACAACAACACAACACAACACACAACAACACAAACACACAACAACACAACACACAACAGCAAACACCACACAACACCACACACACAACACACATCAACCACAACACACACACAACACAACACACACACACAACACAACAACACACACATCACACAACACACACCACACACAACACACACAACATCAACACAACACACAACACAACAACACAACACACACACACACACAAACACAACACCACACACACAAAAACACAACACACACACAACACAACCCCAACACACACAACACAAAAACACACAACAACACACAAAAACAACACACACATCAACACAACACACACACAAAAACACAACACACACACTCAAACAACACAACACACACAACAACACAACACACACACAACAACACAACACACACAATCAACAACACACACAAAACAACACAACACACAACAACACACACACACACAACAACAACACACACATCAAACAACAACACACACACACAACAAACACAACACACACACACAACAAAACACACACACAACACAACACACACTCAACAAAAACACACACACAACAACACAACACACACACAACAACACAACACACACACAACAAAAAACAACACACACACAACAACACAACAACACACACAAAAACACAACACACACACACAACAACACAACACACACACAACAACACACACACACACAACAACACAACACACCACACAAAACACAACACAACACACACACAACACAACACACACACAACAAACACAACACACACAAAACCCCAACACAAACACACACACACAACAAACAACACACACACAACAACACAACACACACACAACACAACACACACACAACAACACAACACACACACAACAACACAACACACACACACAACACACACAACAACAACACTGCCTTACCTACACTCCCAGGCCGCCTGGTCCCGATACTTCACAACTACCGTCAATGTCCGGCCACAAGAACATTCATTATGGTTCGTCACTTTTCCACTTAATTATTTAAATTAATGTTCGGACGCGCCTGCGCGCGGGCACGCAAAACACACATCTTTAAAAGCACTTCTTAAAAAACGTTTTCAACGTAGGTTTTGAACACACGGTTTCTAAGTTCTTAACACACTGTTTGAACTCAAGATTTTCTAACGCACGTTTTCTAAAGAAACCTTAATAAAGTATACTTATAAAGTACTTTATAACGTATGTTTATAATCTATCTTTACGTCATGTGTCGTAACATACAGCTAAAACACTAAGAACAGAGTAAGTGTCAGGGGCCCAAGACTGTTCAACAGCCTCCCACCAGCCATAAGGGAATTACCAATAGACCCCTGGCTGTCTTCAAGAGGGAGCTGGACAGATAACTTACTGTCGGATCAACCAGACTGTGGTTCCTACGTTGGACTACGTGCGGCCAACAGTAACAGCCTCGTTGATCAGGCCCTGATCTACCTGGTCATCGACCGGGGGCGTTGATCCCCGGTAGACACCAGGTAGACACGTCTACAGACGAGTAATTAAGGGCAAGATAAACACATGTTAAACACTCTTTTTCGCTATTTTTCACTGGTATTTTCATATATTTACAAAATATATGTTAAACGTTTGTTTTGTAAAGTACGTTTTATAACGTACAACTTGTCATAACATGTTTCAAAATTTCCCTTATCACTTAAAGCGCCGTTATTTCCCTTATCACTTAAATCGCCGTTATTTCCCTTATCACTTAAATCGCCGTTATTTCCTTTAAGTATCACTTAAATCGCCGTTATTTCCCTTAAGTATCACTTAAAGCGCCGTTGTTTCCCCTTAAGTATCACTTAAATCGCCGTTATTTCCCTTAAGTATCACTTAAATCACCGTTATTTCCCTTAAGTATCACTTAAAGCGCGTTATTTCCCTTAAGTATCACTTAAATCGCCGTTATTTTCCTTTACTGGACGTATTACGCAGCTGACACAAGCAACTGACACCGGTGTCAGAACTCCAACTGACTCAGTGATAAATGTTTTTGTCAGGTGTTGCTGACCCAGCCTGTGCTGCCCAGCCATGCACCGTCTGGACCAATCAGAAACCTGGTAAAAAGTGTCAGGCCAATTAGATCTCAATGATTACCTGTAACTGCTCCGAGGCGCTAGTTAGCTCGTCCGTATTGGCTATTGTGCGAGTGACAGCACTGTCAGTACTCGTAAACCATGACTGACACTCTGTATATATACTCAAGGGAGTAGTCTCTCCTTACATGACGGTTATGTATACCATGAACGGTATGTATACCATGAACGGTACGTACACCGTGAACGGTATGTATACCAGGAAGGGTATGTATACCATGAACAGTATATATACCATGAACGGTATGTATACCGTGAACGGTATGTATACCATGAACGGTATGTATACGAGGAAGGGTATGTATACCATGAAAGGTATGTATACCATGAACGGTATGTATACCATGAACGGTATGTATACCGTGAACGGTATGTATACGAGGAAGGGTATGTATACCAGGAAGGGTATGTATACCGTGAACGGTATGTATACGAGGAAGGGCATGTATACCAGGAAGGATATGTATACCATGAACGATATGTATACCGTGAGCGGTATGTATACGAGGAAGGGTATGTATACCAGGAAGGGTATGTATACCATGAACGGTATGTATACCGTGAACGGTATGTATACGAGTAAGGGTATGTATACCATGAACGATATGTATACCGTGAACGGTATGTATAGGAGGAAGGGTATGCATACCATGAACGATATGTATACCGTGAACGGTATGTATACGAGGAAGGGTATGTATACCAGGAAGGGTATGTATACCATGAACGGTATGTATACCGTGAACGGTATGTATACGAGTAAGGGTATGTATACCATGAACGGTATGTATACCGTGAACGGTATGTATACGAGTAAGGGTATGTATACCATGAATGGTATGTATACCGTGAACGGTATGTATACGAGGAAGGGTATGTATACCGTGAACGGTATGTATACCAGGAAGGGTATGTATACCAGGAAGGGTATGTATACCAGGAAGGGTATGTATACCATGAAGGGTATGTATACCAGGAAGGGTATGTATACCATGAACGGTATGTATACCATGAACGGTATGTATACCAGGAAGGGTATGTATACCATGAACGGTATGTATACCGTGAACGGTATACAGACCATGAACGGTATGTATACCATGAATGGTATGTATACCGTGAACGGTATGTATACGAGGAAGGGTATGTATACCAGGAAGGGTATGTATACCATGAACGGTATGTATACCAGGAAGGGTATGTATACCATGAACGGTATGTATACCATGAACGGTATGTATACCAGGAAGGGTATGTATAGCAGGAAGAGTATGTATACCAGGAAGGGTATGTATACCATGAACGGTATGTATACCAGGAAGGGTATGTATACCAGGAAGGGTATGTATACCATGAACGGTATGTATACCAGGAAGGGTATGTATAGCAGGAAGAGTATGTATACCAGGAAGGGTATGTATACCATGAACGGTATGTATACCAGGAAGGGTATGTATACCAGGAAGAGTATGTATACCAGGAAGGGTATGTATACCATGAACGGTATGTATACCAGAAGGGTATGTTTTACCAGGAAGAGTATGTATACCAGGAAGGGTATGTATACCATGAACGGTATGTATACCAGGAAGGGTATGTATAGCAGGAAGGGTATGTATAGCAGGAAGGGTATGTATACCATGAACGGTATGTATACCAGGAAGGGTATGTATACCACGTGTAGTCACACACTGCATATAAACCATGTTAATAGTCCGAATATGTAAAACTGGTCAATTAGCAAAAACTCATTTAAAATTAAGTCCTTTCTAAAATTTTCTCTTATACGTTTAAAGATATATATTTTTCATTTATGTTAACGTAAAAATTAATAATTTTGTACCAAAAGAACCTTAGAAAACTTACCTAACCTTATTATAACAAGCACAATTTAATTTAGCCTAATCCAACTAAATATATTTTAGATAAGTTTACAATATTTTAATATATATATAATTATTACGCAGGGTACTGTAGAAAATATGTGTATAAAAAACGCTCCATATATGTCAGTTTACGGGTTTTGTTCTGAAACCAGACGCGTATCAGTCGTGAAGAGTAGCCAGGACAGGGCAGGCGCAGGAGAGGTATGTATCAGTACTGGAAGAGCGGCGGCCGGAGCACGTCATAAGACGTCATGGTTTGGTGTTTAAGTGGGGGGGGGGGTGATTTTAAGTAAGTTTATACCATAAGTTGTTTTAATAATTTTTGTATTTACTTTCCGGATATTTCCTTGAAGTCCCTAGTGTGTGCAGGTGCCTGTGTCGTGGACACAATAATATTTTCCCTGCAGGTTAAAAGGCCGGCAGAAAGGGGGAAGGGGTTCTGTCAGAACCCCCTTGTTTATCTTAAATCATACTACTGTGCTAGTTATTGTGTAATATGTACGTTGTATGTTGTATATGTAAGTTTATTAATACAGTTGTATTTTTGTACATTGTTTTTGTGTCCTCTATAATAAATATATGTAATGGCCATTTAATTAATTTTATTATCTGAAGGAACTAGGTTGGTCCCAGGTTGGTGTAGTGTACATTAATGTTTTAAATGCCCATAGACACTATTTAATCCCTAGACGCCAGCATTTATTTTTACGTAACGTAATAAATACGTTACAAGCGCACACGCAGCTTGCAATGTTGAAAAATGGCGTAGAAAGTCCAGGCAGGTTCGTTTAGGAGAACGAATCTGCCAGTGTTGCTACAACATTGATAATCACTTGAGTATTGCCACGATACTGATGATCACTTACCAGTGTTGCTACTGATGATCACTTACCAGTGTTGCTACTGATGATCACTTACCAGTGTTGCTACTGGTGATCACTTACCAGTGTTGCTACTGATGATCACTTACCAGTGTTGCTACTGATTATCACTTACCAGTGTTGCTACTGGTGATCACTTACCAGTGTTGCTACTGATGATCACTTACCAGTGTTGCTACTGATGATCACTTACCAGTGTTGCTACTGGTGATCACTTACCAGTGTTGCTACTGATGATCACTTACCAGTGTTGCTACTGATTATCACTTACCAGTGTTGCTACTGGTGATCACTTACCAGTGTTGCTACTGATGATCACTTACCAGTGTTGCTACTGATGATCACTTACCAGTGTTGCTACTGATGATCACTTACCAGTGTTGCTACTGATGATCACTTACCAGTGTTGCTACTGGTGATCACTTACCAGTGTTGCTACTGATGATCACTTACCAGTGTTGCTACTGGTGATCACTTACCAGTGTTGCTACTGATGATCACTTACCAGTGTTGCTACTGGTGATCACTATCCAGTGTTGCTACTGGTGATCATTTACCAGTGTTGCTACTGGTGATCACTTACCAGTGTTGCTACTGATGATCACTTACCAGTGTTGCTACTGGTGATCACTTACCAGTGTTGCTACTGGTGATCACTTACCTATGTTGCTACTGATGATCACTTACCAGTGTTGCTACTGGTGATCACTTACCAGTGTTGCTACTGGTGATCACTTACCAGTGTTGCTACTGGTGATCACTTACCAGTGTTGCTACTGATGATCACTTACCAGTGTTGCTACTGGTGATCACTTACCAGTGTTGCTACTGGTGATCACTTACCTATGTTGCTACTGATGATCACTTACCAGTGTTGCTACTGATGATCACTTACCTATGTTGCTACTGATGATCACTTACCAGTGTTGCTACGGATGATCACTTACCAGTGTTGCTACTGATGATCACTTACCTATGTTGCTACTGATCACTTACCAGTGCTGCTACGGATGATCACTTACCTGTGTTGCTACTGGTGATCACTTACCTATGTTGCTACTGATGATCACTTACCAGTGTTGCTACTCGTGATCACTTACCAGTGTTGCTACTGATCACTTACCTATGTTGCTACTGATGATCACTTACCAGTGTTGCTACTGATGATCACTTACTTGTGTTGCTACTGGTGATCACTTACCAGTGTTGCTACTGATGATCACTTACCAGTGTTGCTACTGATGATCACTTACCAGTGTTGCTACTAATGATCACTTACCAGTGTTGCTACTAATGATCACTTACAAGTGTTGCTACTGATGATCACTTACCAGTGTTGCTACTGATGATCACTTACCAGTGTTGCTACTGATGATCACTTACCAGTGTTGCTACTGATGATCACTTACCTATGTTGCTACTGATGATCACTTACCAGTGGTGCTACTAATGATCACTTACCAGTGTTGCTACTGATGATCACTTACCAGTGTTGCTACTAATGATCACTTACCAGTGTTGCTACTGATGATCACTTACCAGTGTTGCTACTAATGATCACTTACCAGTGTTGCTACTAATGATCACTTACAAGTGTTGCTACTGATGATCACTTACCAGTGTTGCTACTGATGATCACTTACCAGTGTTGCTACTGATGATCACTTACCAGTGTTGCTACTGATGATCACTTACCAGTGTTGCTACTGATGATCACTTACCAGTGTTGCTACTGATGATCACTTACCAGTGTTGCTACTGATGATCACTTACCAGTGTTGCTACAACACAGGACGTGTACTCTTCCCAGGATCATCAAGTCTCATCCGTCCCTCGAAGGTCCTTACCATTCCTCTTGAAGCGCTAAACCTGTTAGTCCCAGGGACAGCTCATCAGGTCTGATCCAAGGAATGGGAGGGCAGCTCCATTCCTTTGAGCCCTTAACTGGCATCAGGATTATTAATTATTTTTGGGGGGACGACTTACACGAAGAATTGAGGTCGTTAAATATATCAGTAGTCCTTTATTACAGCCATAGGGAGCGCTAAACCTGTAGGGGTCATGCAGCGCCTGTGGGTAGGGAAAGGTAAATAAAAGGCTCGATTGAAGGGAACACAGATTCAGCTCCTAGCATCAAGAGCCTCTCATGGGCTATCAAGGATCCTGGCCAAGACAGCGTGCAACAATCTAGTATAGAGGCAGCAGAAGCAGTAGAGGTGTAAAGATTATGTTATCAGTCCATCACCCTGGAAGACGTGGTTGTTGAGGTGGTCAGTCCCTCAGCCCGGAGAAGAGTCCAGCTCCACGGTCTGGAACAGTGTGAACCTCTAGCATATATGTGTATGTACAATGTTGGCCAAGACCAGAGTCCTGGCACGGGTCTCAATCTTGCCATGACCCATCTCTGCCTCCCGAAGGAGAAAGAATTCTGCAGTATGGAGACTTATATACTGTCAAAGGTGAGGCGCAGAAAATGTTGATGACAACAGAAGAGGCGGTACCCACTAGTGACTAGTATTTCTTAGTCTCACATTCTTGCTTCTACTAGTGGGCACCACCTCTTCTGTCGTCGTCACATTATTTCAGAACTTAGAGCTGAACTCTTCCAGGTTGAGGGACTGACCACCTCCAGCCAAATTCGACGAGGGTGGTAGACTGAATACATCATCCTTACACTTCAACCGCTTCTACTACCTCCTCTGTATTCCACCGAAGAAGCCTGCTGTGCAGGCGAAACTTTTCGGAATACAGATATCAACCTGTTGCACTTGTCTTACTTAACTACTTATCGGTACTGTACCTGGAGTCTACCTGGAGGGTATTCCGGGGATCCACGCCCCCGCGGCTGTTTACCATAGTTACAACATCAAAGAACCTCCATCAAGGGCAAGAAATAGACAGACTATGGTCCAAAGTGTATGGAATTTACATTGTAGGTCACAGTTGTAGTTAAATGTTATAAATACAACAACATTGTTAAAGGTGCACTTAACATTAGTTTATGTTAGGTGTTTGGAATGTGTTTCTCCAGTTATATGTGGAAACTCTCGATACACAACGTATATTCAACATTAAACAAAAACAAATGTTTGGTCAATTAATACAAACATGTGATTCAGACTAAAGTTAGACACATTAATATACATTAGCAAGAACCAACAGGGACTTTTGTTTATACATGTATTTGGCGAGACAAGGAAGATACAGTCACACAGTTTTATCAGGAGCTCCTTGTCTACACTATGAAAGAGGTTTCAGGGTCACATCTAGTTTCTACATATGTGACTTTCGGGTGTATGAGAGGCCTGAGACTCTATAAGTCTACAGTGCACTAGTATAAGTCTACAGTGCACTATTAGTTTCTACAGTGCACTAGTATTCCAGCAGTGTGGATGGGGATCACCTGGTCTATGGTAAACGAGACAAAAATCCTAAACTACTCTCTTTGTTGTTTGTGATCGCCACTGACCTCGTTTTTCTGCCAAAACTGTTGGTTGCTGGGAAACAAATATAATTAGTGGAATAAGTTGATCGGGACAACTAATTACACCTAAGACAACAAACGTTCACAACAGACTCGGTAGGGAAAATTTCCTGCCCGACCTTTCCTTAAGTTTCAAATCAACTAACACACTACAGTTGCGAGGATCGTAGTAAACATGACCTCCGCAGTGCGGACTAATACTCCATGTTTACAAGTTATAACTAAACATTCTTATCTGAGAGTCAAGTCTGGCAGTGAGAAACCTCTCTCACAGCCTCTTTTGTTTTCTCCTTATTCACTTACATTTACTTTTTTTTTTTTTTGCGTGGCACAGAGTAATATGTAACAGTTTTTTTTTCTGCATTCGCGGTTGCTTTAAGGTTTCCCTAGCTTTTGCGGAATGGGATTATGTTTGGGTTTCGGAACACTACAGCTGTGGATTCGCAAATGTCAGCCGGAAATCGAGGGATTAGAGAGGCTTCGACTCTGGCAGACGCGTTGCGTGTCAGCGGAGCATCGAACGGGGGCTTAGTGTGTCCTTGGACACGGAGCGTTGAACGGGACCTAGCATGCCCCACGATACCCTGAACGTGGTCTGGCATATCTCAGAATACCCTGAACGCGGTCTGGAGTACCAACTGGCCACTTAGAAAGCGTTCACAGGGCTCTGAAGTGCCTCTGGGTTCCAGAAGTCATTCCTGGACTACTTTAGAAGCAATCAGCAAATCAGATGAGTCCCTGGGTGATTACAGAACATTGAAGAAAACTCGGAGTGTACCTTGGCCACTGACGTAGCACTGAACGAGGTCTGGAATTTCCCTAGGCTGCTGACGGATAGTTAAACAGTGCCTCCCGTGTTCCAAAGTCCTGTAGAACGTTGAACGGAGCATAAAGTCCTTGCCAGAGGTTGAACGAGCCCTGCCGAATACCAGAGCGCCTGCAAAATACTGAACGGAGCCTGGTGCATTCATGGTCTGCCGAGGAACATTGAATGTGGCCTGCAGTGTCTTTCGGAGCGTTGAACGTGACCTGCAGTGTCCCTCAGAGAGTTGAACGTGACTGATGCTCAAGACACGGGAGGGGCGTGCGCCTGGTTGTAGAGCGTGCACGGGAGGGGCGTACGCCTGGTCGTAGGGCATGCACAAGAGGGGCGTGCGTCGAGCAGCCAGGAGGTTAGTGGTTCACAAGTGTGTCCACGTCGATGTACCGCTGTGGCGAACTGCTGGAGAGCTCAGGAGTTAGAGTCTGATGATGGGTGCTGTGACCTGTATCCGTTAGGTGAGCGCTGCGACCTGCCTCCGTCGGGTGTGTACTACGACTTGCCTCCGTCAGGTGCGTACTACGGCCTGCATCCGTTAGGTGGGTACTAGGACCTGCATCTGTCAGGTGGGTACTACGACCTGCCTCAGTCAAGTGGATATTACGACCTGCCTCCGTCAGGTGAGAGTTGCGACCTGACTCCGTCAGGTAGTGTTGGGTGTCATCTTCGCTGCCGTGACCAGTATATTGACTGAAGGTATCGCCGACGTGAGACCAGCTACTGGACACCTGGTGACCGTGAACTACGTCAGGAGACGTACGCTGTTCCTCGGCCCTGAGGAGCCGCCCTCAGGCTAGCTGCCCCGGTGACCCTTCAGGAGGAGGGCGGGGGTCGGGCGATCCCGGGTGCTGGTGGGTGGGAGAGGAGCTCCCTTTGGGGTGGAAATACGGGGCAAAACGATGCAGGGCTGGAACCAGGGGAGGGTAAATGGGCCTGGGGAGCCTCACCCCCCCGTCAGGTCCTCCTGTACCGCTTGACTGCGATGGGGCGGCTCCACTGTCCCGGGATGGGTGTGCCACGCCCGTCGGGGAGGTGTGGGCGGCCGCAGCTGCGGTCAGAGAGGCATGATGGGCCAGCAAAGTTGCATTAACTTGATTGAGCCCATGCAATGCCGCCCACTGCGACCACAACTGCAGGGGCAGGTTGACCGGCGTGGGTGTGGCTGCCGCCCGCCCTCCACCACCCCCAAGACTGTATAACTGGGAGATAGCGGGCGGTAGATTCCCCAAACCACTCAAACCTGACCCGAGGTTGGGTCCCAGGCCGGGACCCATCCCCCCGCTAGAGAAAGAGGAGGATGGCGGGGTTAGGGAGGTGGTGGCGAGTGAGGTGGTTGGGGTGGTGGGGGTGGAGGTATGGGATGAGCGGAAGAACATATGGGCGCGGGCGGCGAGGAGAGCACGTTCCTCGAGGGTGAGGGGCGAGGAGGTGCTCTGGTGGGCGGCGTCGAGGGACGGCGCCAGGGCGTTGCGGAAGTACGGGTGTTCAGACAACATGCTCTCCATCGTCTCCCTGCAAGATCAACAACATGGAATTTAAACAATTGATTAAGAGAACCGTCAGGAAGGTCGTTGTACCCACCTGACGGATTTGAGTGGGAGTTGCATAAAGAGTAAATAGAATTTGTAGATGAATGGTTCAGAGAACCGACATGTTGATAAATTAGACACATGTGCAACTCTTGGGTATCTTTATAGAATAATGGTTTTCAAAATTATTCATCACAGAATCATCAACTTATAAGAACATAAGAACATAAGAAAGGAGGAACACTGCAGCAGGCCTGTTGGCCCATACTAGGCAGGTCCTTTACATTTCATCCCACTTGGGTAGCACTGAAAATTGGGTTGGGCAAATATTTTGTTAGTGGGAAGGATAAGAACATAAGAAAGGAGGATCACTGCAGCAGGCCTGATGGCCCATACTCGGCAGGTCCTTTACAATCCTTAACAAAAAGGACCTGCCTAGTATGGGCCAACAGGCCTGCTGCAGTGTTCCTCCTTTCTTATGTTCTTGTGTTCTTATAAGACACTTGTACAACCTGTACATCGACTCCAGGCTGAGGAGCTAATCACGTTAGAACATAAGGAGGAACACTGCAGCAGGCCTACTGGCTCAGTCTTGGCAAGTCCTTCTCAAACCCAAACCCACTAACAAAAATATTCGCCAAACACATTATCAATGTTGCACATGTGCAACATCTGGGTATCTTTATTGTATGTAAAGTAAAAGGACACAAGTGCAACTAATGTGACATTTTAATGTGGCAACGTTTCGCTCTCCAGGAGCTTTATCAAGCCGTTAACAAACAGTACATGAACACAGAGGGTATATATAGGCTCAGAGTGAGGTACAATACTAGTGGTAGTAGTAGTAGTAGTGATATAAGTAGTAGTAGTAGTAGTAGTAGTAGTGATATAAGTAGTAGTGATATAAGTAGTAACACAGTATGTTAGAACAATTAACTTGCACATGAGTAAAGGATATAAAAGCTGAGATTAAGACACATGTGCAACATCTGGTTATCGTTATTGTAGACGTTTCGCCATCCAGTGGCTTTATCAATACAAATTCCAGGACATAACTTGAAGACAGTAGAACTGTGTACAGAAGATGAGGTAATCAGTCCCTCAACCTTGGAGTTGGTGCGAAGAGCATCGTAGTCGTGGAGATTCTGAAGCAGAGCAAGGCGCCTGACGCTTATATACTAACGTCAGGTGGAAATGGAACGTGTAGCAGACGAGGACATAGTCACTGGTAGGCGGGACTCCCCAGTGGAAGTAGGTCCTACCCAAAGAGATGGGTTAGTTGTAGTTGTCGTGAAGGTTATGTACATGTCCTCAGAATTCTCCTGCTTCGCCTCACCTGACTACAGTATATAAGCCACGTTTACGGCCCTATGCTGTACATTCTACAAGATTGATGGACTGAACACATCGACTCCAGGATGAGGGACTGATTACCTCAAACTCCTCCTCTCCTTACACCTTCTGCTTTGTACTGGACTGATGAAGCCACTGTGTGGCGAAACATTTCCTGAATAAAGATTCCCATATGTTGCATAAGTGTCTCAATCTTCATTCCATGATGTTGCAGTGTCTGACAAGTTGTATACAATACAAAGCTATTACTTGGGAAACAAAAATTGGTTAGACAAATATTTCTATTGGAGGCTGGATAGAGAAGGCCTGTTTCAACGTTCATTCTCTATAATGTGCTTGTGTAGTTTTAGCAGGAGAGGCTATGTGATGGCAGGATTTACTGTTTTCAGGAGGATTTTTGCTAAGACTTCAGAGATGGTGAAGCTGCCTTTTTTTTAATTGTATTAGAAACAGCTATTAGTGAAGATTCAAGACACTTGCGTCTGCGGAAATTAGTTTCTTTGATCACTAGTTGGGCGTCCCTGAACTTCATGAGATGATCGGTGGAATTTCGGTGTTGTACACAGGCGTTGTTTAAGTTATCGTTCCTACATGCGTAAATGTGTTCAATGAGGCGGGTGTCGAGGTGTCTTGGTGTTTCACCTACATAAATCTTGTCGCAGCCTCCACAGGGTATAGTGTAAACCTTTATTGTAGACGTTTCGCTATCCAGTGAGTTTATCAATACAAATTCCAGGACATAACTTGAAGACAGTAGAACTATGTACAGAAGATGAGGTAATCAGTCTCTCAACCTTGGAGTAGGTGCGAAGAGCATCGTAGTCGAAGGTTGAGGGACTGATTACCTCAAACTCCTCCTGTTCTTCAGCATTCTTCTTTGTATGGACTGATGAAGCCACTGTGTGGCGAAACGTTTCTTCAGTAAAGATACCCAAGAGTTGCACATGTGTCTAATTTATCGATAGCATTGTTAATGAAATGGAACATGATGTAGACCAGAGATACGTATACACGATGTAGACCAGAGACACGTATACACGATGTAGACCAGAGACACGTATACACGATGTAGACCAGAGACACGTACATTAAACATTCATTCAGACATTCACAGTTGATGTAATCAGCAGTACGCCGGTTTTAAGACCTTCGTAGGCCTTAGGCTCACTTGAATTCGAACCCCCCTCCCCCTATCTGCGACCTACATAACTAATTTATTTCAGTATTAATGTACACAATACATTATTGTTGTTGTTGTTGATATTATTATTATTTGACTGATAAATTAAAAAAAAAAATTATATTTTAACTTCATAAAATTGTTCGTAGGCCCTAAAAGTTTCGTAGGCCCTAAAAGTTTCGTAGACCCTAAAAGTTTCGTAGACCCTAAAAGTTTCGTAGACCCTAAAAGGTTCGTAGGCCCTAAAAGTTTCGTAGGCCCTAAAAGTTTCGTAGACCCTAAAAGTTTCGTAGACCCTAAAAGTTTCGTAGACCCTAAAAGTTTCGTAGACCCTAAAAGGTTCGTAGACCCTAAAAGTTTCGTAGGCCCTAAAAGTTTCGTAGACCCTAAAAGTTTCGTAGACCCTAAAAGTTTCGTAGGCCCTAAAAGTTTCGTAGACCCTAAAAGTTTCGTAGACCCTAAAAGTTTCGTAGGCCCTAAAAGTTTCGTAGACCCTAAAAGTTTCGTAGGCCCTAAAAGTTTCGTAGGCCCTAAAAGTTTCGTAGACCCTAAAAGTTTCGTAGACCCTAGTCACTATGCCTAAAGTACCTAATGGATAATATAGCCCTGATAAGAAGCCATCTTTATGAGAATGTCTCAACACGGCTTCACATGGGGGGCCACACAGACACAGACACACACACACACACACACACACACACACACACACACACACACACACACACACACACACACACACACACACACACACACAGCTACGATGTTTGTCTGGACATCGATTCTTCAATGTCACAAGGTGCGCGTTATTTAATAAATCTGACTTTTGATTCTCTCTCACTCATCCCCCGTCTCATTCTTCTCTCGCTCCCCCCCCCCCCCCCTCTCTCTCTCTCTCTCTCTCTCCCCTTTAACTCATTTCAAACGGTCACTTCGGCGCTGCAGGACTCTTGATCTAAGGAACTGGATCTATCTTTCCCTTCGTCGGAATCAAACATAATCCCTATTTCCCAGGCGCTGTCTCCTCACTCAACATTCCCCAGGTGCTGTAAAACCCCTACGAGTTCATAGCTTTCCCTTAAATGTAATAATAATTCTCCTCTGAACTGTGGCAGTTAGAAATAATCATGATGTAACCAAACCATCATATCCTCACTGCATCTTGACGTTTCAGCCTTTGGTAAAGAAAATTCACGTCTTCTTGGCTAGCTGATGGAGTGTAATAAAGTTGGTAGAATTACCGACAATATGTAAAGTAAAAGGACACAAGTGCAACTAATGTGACATTTATTGTGGCAACGTTTCGCTCTCCAGGAGCGAAATGGCTTGATAAAGCTCCTGGAGAGCGAAACGTTGCCACAATAAATGTCACATTAGTTGCACTTGTGTCCTTTTAGCTGATGGAGTGCAAACAGGTCGACTAAAGGAGGGGTGATTAAAATGGTTGATTAAGTGTATAAGCGCTCCATATGTAATGCCAGTTTACGGGATTTGTTCTGAAACCGGACGCGTATTAGTCGTGAAGAGCAGCCATGACAGGACAGAGTTGGCGAAGTGTGTTTTTGAGTCAGTACGAGAACATCGGCGGCTGGAGAAAGATAAGACTGCATGTCAAGAAAGAAGGGATTAAGGTCTCGGTATACATACATTAAGATACATACATTCGGGTGCCATGAGCTACAACTCGACCCCTGCAGCCACAAATAGATAAGTATTTTCATCTCTCGTGTTATATATCCTGTGAAGAGTCTGGGTACTTTATCAGTCTGCTGTTACCCTAATCTATATGATTGTTACACAGAGGGAACAAAAGCTGTTTTCAGTCATTTTCTATCACCCAGGATAGTGTGTCAAAATGTGTGTCAAAATTTGTCAACTTGAGCTGGTCGACTGCAGCAGGACAATAGGGATATCAAGCATTACGCTACGGGAGTGTCAAAGGTTTCTTTCCAACAGGTCAGGTTAGGTGAAGCTTGTCAGGAAACAGGACAAGTGTTTCTTGACGCTTTTGGCCATCTGACCGACGCCTTCCATTGGCTTACCGGTCCACCAGAGCTAGAGTTACTATCACTTGAGAACTGTCATCTCTCAGGATAGCCAGGGGTGCCAGGTGAACACACGTCGCCTCCACACCCAGTACCTATAATTAAACTCGATAAAACAACGATGTAAATACGCATGGGTTTAAAATATCCAATTTGGTAACAAGTAATCGTGATGATCATTTTCTCAAATCGCCGAATACACCACCACTCTTAACGGCCACTCCACATACAACCGGCATCATACACTGACAGATGTATGTCTCTAAGCGTGCATACACCTAGACTTTACTTCCTATCTCAGGGCTTAAAGTATTCCTGACAGTTTACACGCAGGCTTTACCAACCCACTCAGGCTTGGTGGTCCTCGGTGTGTGTGGAAATTTTTACATAATTCTCCTAAATGTAGAACATACAAATGAATAATATAATAATTGCTTATTAAAATGTGATGCTATTTGGACCCTTCGAGAAATTTTAAGTGAAGAGGGTGTGGAACAGCCGGAGAAGTGACGCAGCAGAGAGACGCCATATTGAATTAATGTGTGAACACTGGACTGAATTGTGCACTGTACTCAGGCGTTCTTGAAGGTCAGATGGTGTATATCGGCCTTAATCGGTAATTTAGAAATTGCTGACCCGTGCCTGCTGAAGAATTGGGATAAACAGTATGGAAAGCCCTTACAATTCTGCAACAAGGACGGAAGAATAGAGGACTCCAATTCTTCCCAGAAACACACCTTAGCTAAATGACGCTTACCCATAACGTACAGCAGTTTTTGCATTGGCCATCGTAAATTCTAGCTGTAGAGGTAGCATTAGGGTGTGTTTTCAAAAAATAATGATCTAGTTATTAAATGCTAAGTGGTAATGCGAATTTCCTTTCAAATAACACTAATAATTTATGTATATTATATTATGTGTACCCAACAAACCTAATCATGTACTATCCACACAACTTTAATTTACCAGAGTAGCTGGTTTTAATATAATTATTAATTTAAAGTTAGGTCTAGCTTTTTGTGAAAGTGGTGAAGTGAGCATCGAGGGAGTGACAGTTCGGCGACCTACTCTAACTTAAGTCCCACTTATCTTACCCAAATTATTTGCACATAATAATTCAGGTAAACCTTATGTAGGTAATTTACTCATTTATATTTTATTGAAGTTACTGTAGACAGCAAGTACGACAGACACTGTATACAGTACACTTTGACTGTCACGCAAACTTTGACTGTCACGCAAACTTTGACTGTCACGCAAACTTTGACTGTCACGCAAACTTTGACTGTCACGCAAACTTTGACTGTCAAGCAAACTTTGACTGTCACACAAACTTTGACTGTCACATAAACTTTGACTGTCACACAAACTTTGTCACGCATACTTTGACTTTCAAACATAATTTGACCTTTCGAATAAAAAAATAAATTTTCACGACGTTTCGCCCATTTCCCCCCTTAATATGAACAGCATTTGTGTAATATAAACACTGTGGGCTCGATCCTCCTCTCAGGGACTTACTTCCTTGATGCTAGCGTAAGGCTTTTGATCCAGGGAACTATAGCTTCCCCTCCTCTTCCTCGGATCAATCCCGATTACCTCCGATTACCTAAACCCTACGGGTTTAGTGCTCCCCATAAAGAATATTCACACAGGATTTTTTGGGGTTATTCTATAATCTGGTAAATCCCAAATGTAGGATTATTAATCCCATTTTAAAAGCATTTTGTGGGATTAATTTTTTAACCCATTTCAGAATTTAGAAAAATTAATCCATCACAAAAATTAATCCTTCATAATTAATCCCTCACAATAATCTCTCACAAATCCCCTCACAATAATTAATCCTTCACAATTAATCCCTCACAATTAATCCCCCACACCAATTAATCCCTCACAATTAATCCCCCACACCAATTAATCCCTCATAATTAATCCCTCACAATACTCGCTCACAATAAGTAATCCCTTACAGTTATTAATCCCTCACAATAATTAACCCTTCACCATAATCCCTTACAATAGCTAATCCCTCACAATAATTAATCCGTCAAGATCTCATAGTAAATTGTTTGAAATATTAATCCGAGACAAAGTATTCCTCATCGATCCGAAGCGTCATTACCAGGACCAGAACTGTTACTCATTCTGTTAAAACTTCCTGGATCCGACTGGTAATACGACTTCCACATGAGGCACGAGACGGGTCAGGTGTCCTGAGAGAAACAGAGAGAAACATACAGAGAGAAAAGAGAGACAGAGAAAGAGACATACAGAGACAGACAGATAGAGACAGACAGACAGACACAGTGAGAGAGAGGAGTCGGAGGGGAATGATAGACACGTGTTGCTGTCGAGGGGAGAACAGGTTGAGCCAAGCCGGGAGGGTAATCTTTGGATAAGGGGGAGTTGGTGAAACAACTGAGGGAGAGGGGACACTGCAGATGGAGAGTGAGAGGAAACAGAGGAAGCAAGGTTAGTAAATTACAAGGGTCTCCCCACACACACACACAGGCCAGGAACTGTGACTAGACCCCTGCAACCTCATAGGTGAGTGCACACACACACACACACACACACACACACACACACACACACACACACACAGGCCAGGAACTGTGTCTAGACCCCTGCAACCTCATATAGGTGAGTGCACACACACACGCACACACATGGTTTCCAACATGGTTTCAGGGACGGGAAATCCTGTGTCACAAACCTACTGGAGTTCTATGACATGGTGACAGCAGTAAGACAAGAGAGAGAGGGGTGGGTGGATTGCATATTCTTGGACTGCAAGGAGATTGGTGCAAAAACTGGAGGACCAAGCAGGGATAACAGGGAAGGCACTACAATGGATCAGGGAATACTTGTCAGGAAGACAGCAGCGAGTCATGGTACGTGGCGAGGTGTCAGAGTGGGCACCTGTGACCAGCAGGGTCCCACAGGGGTCAGTCCTAGGACCAGTGCTGTTTCTGGTATTTGTGAACGACATGACGGAAGGAATAGACTCTGAGGTGTCCCTGTTTGCAGATGACGTGAAGTTGATGAGAAGAATTCACTCGATCGAAGACCAGGCAGAACTACAAAGGGATCTGGACAGGCTGCAGACCTGGTCCAGCAATTGGCTCCTGGAGTTCAATCCCACCAAGTGCAAAGTCATGAAGATTGGGGAAGGGCAAAGAAGACCGCAGACGGAGTACAGTCTAGGGCCAGAGACTACAAACCTCACTCAAGGAAAAAGATCTTGAGGTGAGTATAACACCAGGCACATCTCCTGAAGCGCACATCAACCAAATAACTGCTGCAGCATATGGGCGCCTAGCAAACCTCAGAACAGCATTCCGACATCTTAATAAGGAATCGTTCAGGACCCTGTACACCGTGTACGTTAGGCCCATATTGGAATATGCGGCACCAGTTTGGAACCCACACCTAGCCAAGCACGTAAAGAAACTAGAGAAAGTGCAAAGGTTTGCAACAAGACTAGCCCCAGAGCTAAGAGGTATGTCCTACGAGGAGAGGTTAAGGGAAATCAACCTGACGACACTGGAGGACAGGAGAGATAGGGGGGACATGATAACGACATACAAAATAATGAGAGGAATTGACAAGGTGGACAAAAATAGGATGTTCCAGAGATGGGACACAGTAACAAGGGGACACAGTTGGAAGTTGAAGACACAGATGAATCACAGGGATGTTAGGAAGGATTTCTTCAGTCACAGAGTAGTCAGTAAGTGGAATAGTTTGGGAAGCGATGTAGTGGAGGCAGGATCCATAGCTTTAAGCAGAGGTATGATAAAGCTCACGGTTCAGGGAGAGTGACCTAGTAGCGATCAGTGAAGAGGCGGGGCCAGGAGCTCGGACTCGACCCCCGCAACCACAACTAGGTGAGTACACACACACACAGGCCAGGAACTGTGACTAGACCCCTGCAACCTCATATAGGTAAGTGCACACACACACACACACACACAGCAGCAGCAAGGTGTGGGTGTGCTGGAGTCGTTAGCTTGAACGAACCTACCTGGACTTCCTACTCATTTCTGCAACATTGCAAGCTCCTGAAGGTGTTTTGAATGCAACATGAAAGGCCTAGAGCCATCATTCAGCTCCCGTGGTTGTTTTGCATCGCTTGTTCGCGATTATTGCATTCTTACATTGTATGTGTGTGTGTGTGTGTGTACGTACTCAATTGTGGTGTGTGTGTGTGTGTGTGTGTACGTACTCAATTGTGGTGTGTGTGTGTGTGTGTGTGTGTGTGTGTATTTATGTGTGTTTGTGGATGTTCTCCGGAAAGAGTCAAAGAACTGGAATAATTCTTGTTCTAAGTGTCCTGTATATATAAGATATACAGTAGCTGGTGTGTATTTTTTGTGTGTTGCGGAAATAGGGACTCGTAACGTGGGTTTGGGGCGAGTTAGGTGATTATTTTATTAGCTGATTTCTGGTTGGTAACAGTGTGTTTCAGGTTATTTGCTGATGATGATCCCAGAAGAGAGTGGGAAGGAAATAAAGTACCTTACTACTACTACAACTGTTACTACTACTGCTGCTGCTACTACTACTGCTACTACTACAACTGCTGCTACTACTGCTACTACTACTACTGCTACTACTACTACTGTTACTGCTGCTACTGTTGCTACTACGGCTGCTGCTGCTACAACTACTGCTACTGTTGCTACTACTACTGCTACTACTACTACTGCTGCTACTGTTACTACCACTGCTACTACTACTACTGCTGCTACTGTTACTACCACTGCTACTACTACTACTGCTGCTACTGTTGCTACTACTACTACTGCTACTGCTGCTACTTCTACTGCTACTACTTCTACTGCTACTACTGCTACTGTTACTACTACTACTGCTACAACTGCTACTACTACTACTGTTGCTACTATTATTACTGTTACTGCTACTACTATTGCTACTACTACTGTTACTACTACTACTACTGTTGCTACAACTTCTACTACTACCACTGGTATTACCACAACTACTACTACTGCTTGTACGACTAACAGTACTACAACTGTGACATTTAATCACCGAGTACACAGCCCCAGTATGGAGCCCACAACCTGGCCAGTCGAGAGCAAAAGGTAGAAACGATCTGAAGATTTCCGACATTCCAAAACTGAGAGGAACTACGAGGAGGGGATTAAAAGAAGTGAACCTGACTACGTTGGCGAGCAGGACTACGAGAGATACCTGGAGTTTACCTGGAGAGGGTTTCGGGGGTCATCGCCCCCGCGGCTTGGTCTAAGACCAGGCTGAGACCGGTCTGAGACAATGAAAATATGTGAAAACTGAACAATTGATTGGGTAGGAAGATACCGAGTTAAGAGGACTAGGGACAAGAGGACACAGGTGGAGACTGAATAGGCAGGGACAGAGTTAAGAGGACTAGGGACAAGAGGACACAGGTGGAAACTGAATAGGCAGGGACAGAGTTAAGAGGACTAGGGACAAGAGGACACAGGTGTGGAAACTGAATAGGCAGGGACAGAGTTAAGAGGACTAGGGACAAGAGGACACAGGTGGAAATTGAATAGGCAGGGACAGCGTTAAGAGGACTAGGGACAAGAGGACACAGGTGGAAACTGAATAGGCAGGGACAGCGTTAAGAGGACTAGGGACAAGAGGACACAGGTGGAAACTGAATAGGCAGGGACAGAGTTAAGAGGACTAGGACAAGAGGACACAGGTGGAAACTGAATAGGCAGGGACAAGCGTTAAGAGGACTAGGGACAAGAGGACACAGGTGGAAACTGAATAGGCAGGGACAGAGTTAAGAGGACTAGGGACAAGAGGACACAGGTGGAAACTGAATAGGCAGGGGCAGAGTTAAGAGGACTAGGGATAAGAGGACACAGGTGGAAACTGAATAGGCAGGGACAGAGTTAAGAGGACCAGGGACAAGAGGACACATGTGGAATCTGAATAGGGAAGGACAGAATTAAGAGGACCAGGTTGAAGAGGACACGGGTAGAAATTGAATAGGCAGGAAGAGATAGACTGAGTTAAGAGAGCCAGGATCAAGATTAGGCAATAGTGAAGTTAGGAAGAAATTCTTAAAGAATAGGTTGGTTGGAAAAAGGAAAGGGTTAGATGAAGAGGTCGAGGAGGAAAATCCAATACACAGATTCAGGAGTAGATATGAAAAGACTAAAGAAGTCCAGAAGTCAGTAATGGCGATCAAAGTGGTCTTAGTGGCGTTCAGGTAAACCAAAACTTGAACCTTGTTAACCCAATTTGGTAGGTACACTCACAAACCCTCACACACACACACACACACACACACACACACACACACACACACACACACACACACACACACACACACACATGGAGCGGGGAGAGAGAGGGCCCAGTAGCAACCGGTGAAGAGGCGGGGCCAGGAGCTAAGACTCGACCCCTGCAACCACAAATAGGTGAGTACAAATAGGTGAGTACACACACACACACACACACACACACACACCACACACACACACACACACACACACACACACACACACACACACACACAGCGATGTAGTGGAGGCAGGATCCATACATAGCTTTAAGCAGAGGTATGATAAAGCTCACGGTTCAGGGAGAGTGACCTAGTAGCGACCAGTGAAGAGGCGGGGGCCAGGAGCTTGGACTCGACCCCTGCAACCTCAACTAGGTGAGTACACACACACACACACACACACACACACACACACACACACACACACACACACACACACACACACAGGGCCCCGAGGGAGGTGTCGAGGGGACACGACACCAGCAACACGTGTAAGCTCGAGGGGAAACAACCTAGGCTGAGGGAAGGCAGGGAGGGAGAGGCAGGGAAGAGGAGGAGAGAGAAGGAAAGAAGAGAAGAGGGGAAATATATTGACGAAAGGTAGAAGGGAAGAGGAGGCGGAAAAGAAAGAGATGAAGAGGAAAAGATGAGAAAGGACTAGATAAAAGGGGAAGGCATGAGAAAGGGAGAATAGAAAGGGATGATAAAGGTGAAAAATGATAGAGGAAGTTGCAAAAGATAAAAGGGGAGACACTAGATCGATCGATCTATCGATAAATCGATAGACAGAATGATAAAAAGAAAAAAACGCAAAAGAAGAGGGGAAAGATGCTGTAGAAAAGAAAGGAAAGAGGTAGAAATAGGAGAAGACAGGAAATAGAAATTCAGGAGATAGATAGATATATAGTTGGATTGACAGATAGAGAGAGAGAGAGAGAGAGAGAGAGAAAAGAGAGAGAGAGAGAGAGGAGAGAGAGAGAGAGAGAGAAAAGAGAGAGAGAGAAAGAGAGAAAAGACTGACCAAATAGAAAAATAAAAGGGACGGAGGAGGAAGGGAGAGGGGGGAAAGAAGAGGAGATTGTTAAGGGGAATAGAGATGTGAGGGGATGGGCTCTGCGAACAATGAAGAGGGGAGGGGCAGGGGGCGGGGCAATGGCAGATTCATACACCCCTTAGATCACTGAAAGGGCACAGGGAGGCTTAGGAAATAGTGATGGGGGAGGTATTATAGGAAGGGTAAAGGGGGAGAGATTATAATGAGATTCATAATGACATTCAACTGTGACACTTAGAACTTACAATGGCACTAAACAGTGACACTCATCACTTACAATGACACTAAACAGTGACACTCATCACTTACAATGACACTAAACAGTGACACTCATCACTTACAATGGCACTAAACAGTGACACTCATCACTTACAATGACACTAAACAGTGACACTTATCACTTACAATGACATTAAACAGTGACACTCAGCAATTACTTTCACAGTTATTATGACAATTACAAAGACAGCAATTACAATGACAATTACAATGACTCTCAACAATTTCAATGAGAACAATTACGATTTATATTTTGCAATTTTGCCTTTTTTCAAAATAAGAAAACTGAGCATTATATATATATATATATATATATAATATATATATAAATATATTATAAAATAAATATATAAAATATTAATATAAATATATATAAAATGTCGTGCCGAATATGTAAAACTGGTCAATTAACAAGAACTCATTTAAAATTAAGTCCTTTTTAAAATTTTCTCTTATACGTTTAAAGATATATTTTTTCATTAATGTTAATGTAAAAAATTTTAATTTTTGCACCAAAAGAATCTTAAAAACTTACCTAACCTTATTATAACAAGAACAATTTATTTTAGCCTAATCCAACTATATATATTTTAGATTTCTTTACAATAATTTAATACTAAACAAACACAGTGAAATATATTTTTTTCTTTAGGCTCAGAATGATTTTGCGAAATTTTTACATACATAAATTTTCGCTTGTCCTATTTTGGCAAGATGAGCGTTGCTATTTAAGCCCAAGATCGCAAGTTCTGCCTATTCGGCACGATAATAATATATTTTATATAAATATATATATATAAATATATATATATAAAATATAATATATATATATATATATATATATATATATATATATATATATATATATTTTTTTTTTTTTTTTTTCAACACCCCGGGCTGTATCCCACCGAGCATGGTTACCTGGACGTTACCTGGAGTTTTTCCCGGGGGATCACGCCCCCCGCGCCCGGTCCATGACCAGGCCCCCGATGGATCGGGGCCTGATCAACTCCCGCTGTTACTGCTGGCCGCACGCAGTCCAACGTACGAGCCACAGCCCGGCTGATCCGGCACTGACTTTAGGTATCTGCCCCACTCTCTCTTGAAGGAAACCCAGGGGTTTATTGGCAATTCCCCTAATGCTTGATGGAAGGCTGTTGAACAGTCTTGGGGCCCCGGGACACTTATGGTGTTTTCCCTTAGTGTACCAATGGCGCCCCTACTTTTTTGGGGGCATTTTGCATCACCTGCCCATTTTTTTACTTTCGTAGGGAGTGATTTCTGTGTGCAGATTTGGGACCATTCCTTCCAGGATTTTCCAAGTGTAGATTATGATATATCCTCCCTCCTGCGTTCCAACGAGTACAAGTCAAGTGCTTCCAAGCGTTCCCAGTAGTTAAGGTGCTTGACAGAACTTATACGTGCAGTAAAGGATCTCTGTACACTCTCTAGAAAGTGCGATTTCACCTGCTTTGAATGGAGATGTTAATGTACAGCAGTAATTTCCCCAAAGAGAACAAGTGATTTGAAAAGGGTCATCAATTGGGTTGCATCTCTCGTTTTGAACGTTCTCATTTTCCATCCTATCATTTTCTTCGCACGTGCGATCGTGGCACTGTTGTGATCCTTGAAAGTGAGATCCTCAGATATTACTACCCAGGGCCCTTACATTATTTTTCCGCTCTATTGAATGGCGAGAGTCTGTAGTATACTCTGTTCTAGTTATTATCTCCTCCAGTTTTCCATAACGGAGTAGTTTTGGAAAATTTGCCCTCATTGAACATCATATTGTTTACCGTTGCCCACTGGGAAAAATTTGTTTATATCTTCTTGGAGGTTAACCGCGTCCTCAAACAGATGACAGCCCATGCAGATCCTAGAAACATCCGCAAAGGGTGATACGGGGCTGTGATGTATATCTCTGTCTATGTTTGATATGAGGATGAGGAATAAATGGGGCGAGTACTGTGCCTTGGTGGAACAGAGCTCTTTACTATGGCAGCCTCCGATTTAACTCTTTGACCACTACTCTTTGGTTCGATTTGTTAGGAAGTTGAAGATCCACTCCCCATTTCCCAGTTATTCCTTTAGCACGTATTTATGGCTAAATTTCGCCATGATCGCATTTGTCAAATGCTTTTGCAAAGTCTGTGCAAAATTACAAACGCATTCTGATTTTCTTCCAGTGCATCCAAGGCCATATCATAGTGATCAAGTAGTTGTGAAGGCAGGGGCGACCTGCCCTGAACCCATGTTGCCCTGGATTGTACAGATTTTGGGAATCCAGGGGATTTGCAATCCTGCTTCTTAGCACTCTTTCAAAGATTTTTTTGAAGTGGGACATCAGAGCTATTGGTCTATAGTTCTTAGCTAATGATTTGCTGCCACCTTCATGGAGTGGGGTTATATCCGTCGTTTTTAAGTGACTGTGGGAAATTTTATCCATGTCCAAGCCCTCCTCCATAGTGTAAATTAGGGCACGTGAGAGGGGTTTCTTGCAGTTCTTAATGAAAACAGAGTTCCACGAGTCTGGGCCCGGGGCTGAGTGCATGGGCATTTTTCCCAAAGGCTTTTTTCGAAATCTATCGGAGTTAGGTAATGTCGGAAATCTGGCATACATTTATGGAGTTTTGAGGCTCATTCATGAAGAAACCATTGGGTCGTTTGATCCTCAGACCGATTAGTGTTCACTAAACACAGAGTCGTACTCGGGTTTCAATATTTCACTCATTTCCTTGTTGTCATCTGTGTAAGTCCCATCCTGTCTGAGTAAGGGCCCGATACTAGATGTGGTATTTGCCTTGTTTTTGGCATATGAAAAGAAATATTTTGAATTTCTTTCAATTTCACTAATAGCTTTAAGCCCTCCGTCTCTCCTGGTTCCTGTAAAGTCATTTAACTTAAGTTCGATAGTTTTCCCCCTTCCCTGGGCAGCGCCTCCTTCGTGTATCAATATTCAAACACACCCTGAGAGCTCAGTGACTCTTCGTCGCCTTCTGTAGAGGGAGCGTCTCTCTCCAGTTTGCTCCTGCTCTTCTTCTTTCTTAGGGGAATATGCCTAGAACATGCTTCAGCTGCAGGAAGTTGATCCTTTCAAGTCACTGGTTTGGATCCATGTCATTTAAGATATCTTCCCAACATTTTTCGTTAGGGCATGGTTACCTGGGCCCAGTTGATTTCTTGTTGTTGAAGTTGTATTTTGTGAAGACACCTTCACAGGTACATGCATTCTGCTGATCAGGACCCCTATGCATGTACGTCTGGACTTCGATTATTGTGATCGGAATTATTGTTTTTGATATTCTTATGTCTCTTATCAGGGCCTCATTAAATTTGTGAAGATAAGGTCAAGTGTGTTTTCTAGTCTTTTTGGGCTCCACTATCTGCGGGGTTAAAGGGTTGTTTTTCGCAAGACTTAGTAGCTCATGTGTGTGTGCCCCTTTCATCTGCGCTACCCCCGGGGGATTGTTTCAGCTATAACATTATTTGCTACATTCTTCCATTTTGTATGCCTTAGGTTGAAATCACCAAGCAGTAAGATGTTTGGGGATGGAGCTGGAAGGTTTTCCAGACAGTAATCAATTTTCAGTAGCTGTTCCTTGAACTGTTGTGAGGTTGCATCTGGTGGCTTATATACAACCACAATGACTAAGTTTTGGTTCTCGATCTTTATTGATAGAACTTCAACTACCTCATTTTTGGCGTTCAGCAACTCCGTGCAGATGAGGGACTCTTTGGCATACAGGCCAACCCCAAAGGAAAAACGAAAGCGTCTCCTTTTTACATTTAGTAATATATACAGAAGAAGGGGTTACTAGCCCCTTGCTCCCGGCATTTTAGTCGCCTCTTACAACACGCATGGCTTACGGAGGAAGAATTCTGTTCCACTTCCCCATGGAGAGAACAGGAAATAAACAAGAACAAGAACTAGTAAGAAAATAAAAGAAAATGCAGAGGGGTGTGTACATATATGCTTGTACATGTATGTGTAGTGTGACTTTAAGTGTAAGAAGAAGTAGCAAACGTACCCGATATATATATAATATATATATATATATATATATATATTATATAAAAATATATATAAAATATATATATATATTATATATATATTTTTTTTTTCAACAAGTCGGCCGCTCCCACCGAGGCGGGGTGACCCAAAAAAAGAAAGAAAATCCCCAAAAAGAAATACTTAAATCATCATTCAACACTTTCACCACCCCTCGCACATTATCACTGTTTTTGCAGAGGTGCTCAAATACAACAGTCTAGAAGCATAAACATATAAAGATACACAACATATCCCTCCAAACTGCCAATATCCCAAACCCCTCCTTTAAAGTGCAGGCATTGTACTTCCCATTTTCCCGGCTCAAGTCCGACTAATGAAAATAACCGGTTTCCCTGAATCCCTTTTACTAAATATTACCCTGCTCACACTCCAACAGATCGTCAGGTCCCAAGTACCATTCGTCTCCATTCACTCCTATCTAACACGCTCACGCACGCTTGCTGGAAGTCCAAGCCCCTTACCCACAAAACCTCCTTTAACCCCCTCTCTCCAACCCTTTCGAGGACGACCCTACCCCGCCTTCCTTCCCTATAAAATTTATATGCTTCCATGTCATTCTACTGTGATCCATTCCTCTAAATGACCAAACCACCTCAACAACCCCTCTTCTGCCCTCTGACTAATACTTTATTAACTCCACACCTTCCCTAATTTCCACACTCCGAATTTTCTGCATAATATTTACACCACACTTTGCCCTTAAACAGACATCTCCGCTGCCTCCAACCGTCTCCTCGCTGCTGCATTTACCACCCAAGCTTCACACCCATATAAAAGATTTTGGGTACTACTATACTTTCATACTTTCCCTTCTTTGCCTCCATAGATAACGTTTTTTGACTCCACATATACCCCCAACGCACCACTCACCTTTTTTCCCTCATCAATTCCTATGATTAACCTCATCCTTCATAAATCCATCCGCCGACACGTCAACTCCCAAGTATCTGAAAAAAATTCACTTCTTCCATACCCCCTCCCCCCCCAATTTGATATCCAATTTTTCTTTATCTAAATCATTTGACACCCCATCACCTTACTCTTTTCTATGTTCACTTTCAACTTTCTACCTTTACAACACATTCCCCAAAATCATCCACTAACCTTTGCAATTTTTCTTTTGAATCTCCCATAACACAGTATCATCAGCAAAAAGTAACTGTGTCAATCCATTTTGAATTTGATTCTACCATAATTTAATCCCACCCCTCTCCAAACACCCTAGCATTTACTTCCTTTACAACCCCATCTATAATAATCAATAAACAACCATGGTGACATTACACAATCCCTGTCTAAACCTACTTGTTATCCGGGAAGTAGTCCCCCTCTCTCTACACACCCTAACCTGAGCCCCAACTATCCTCAAAAACTCTATACAGCATTTAATAACTTACCACCTATTCCATATACTTGCAAACATCTGCCCCATTGCCCTCTATCCACTCTCTCATAAGCCTTTCAAAATCCATAAAATGCAATAAAAACTTTCCCCTATCTTATCTAAATAACTGTCACATATATGCTTCAATGTAAACACCTGATCTACACATCCTCCTACCCACTCCTAACACCTCCTTGCTCATCCGCATCCTACATTCTGTCTAACCTCAATCTTTCAATTATAACCCTACCGTACACTTTTCCTGGTCAAAACTCAGTAAGCTTATTCTCTATAGATTTTACAGTCTCTTTTGTCCCCTTTCCCTTTATAATAAAAGGGACATTCATGCTCCTGCCAATCCCTAGTACCTTCCCCTCTTTCATACATTTATTAAACAAAAGTACCACCACTCCAACACAATATCCCCCCCTGCGTTTAACATTTCTGTCATGATCCCATCAGTTCCAGCTGCTTTATACCCCCCTTTCATTATACGTAATGCCCTCACGTACCTCCCCCACACTACATTCTGCTCTTCTTCACTCCTGAAAAGATGGTAATACCTCCCTGACCATTGCATGAAATTACTGCCTCTGTTTTCTTCCTAACATTTAAAAGTTCCTCAAAATATTCTCGCCATCTACCCAAACCTCCATCTCCCCATCTAATAACTCCCCTACTTCTTATTACACTGACACATCCTATTTTCCCTAGGCTTTCTAACTTGTTTAACTCACTCCAAAATTTTTTCTTATTTCCCATTAAAATTCTTGACAGTGCCTCTCCCACTCTATCATTCTGCTCTCCTTTTGCACTCTCTTCACCACTCTCTTACCTTCGTTATACTCTCCATATACTCTGCTCTTCTTATAACACTTCTCTTATGTAAAAAACCTTCTCATAAGCTACCTTTTTCTCTTTCAACACACCCTTTACTTCATCATTCCACCAAACACTCCTCCTTCCTCCTGCCCCCACCCTCCTATAACCACAACTTCAGCCCCACATTCTAATACTGGCATTTTAACTATTCCAACCCTCTTTCAACCCCCCCCCCTAACTCATCTTTTGCACTAGCCCACCCTTTCTCAATAGTCTGCTTGTATCTCACCCGAACTCCCCACCTCCCTTAGTGTATACACTTTCCACCTCCCTCTTACTTGTTTTGTTGCCCCCTCCACTTTTCCCATCTACCTCTTACTCTAATCTGTAGCTACAACTAAAAAATGATCCATATATCAGTTGCCCCTCTAAAACATGTACATCCCTGGAGCCTACCCATCAACCTTTATCACCAATACATAATCTAAAAAACTACTTTCATTACGTGCTACATCATACCTTGTATATTAGTTTTATCCTCTTTTTCATAAAAAATGTATTACTTATTACCAATTCTTTCTACACATAGCTCATTAAAGGATCCCCATTATTACAATTACCCCTGGCCCCCAAATTTTACCTACTACCCTCCATAACATTTTACCCACTTTAGCATTAAAATCCCCAACCACCATTAACTCTCACACTTGATTTCAAACTCCCACGCATTCAACACAACAATTCCCCAAAATCTCTCACTCTCCTCTACACTTCTCTCTTCTCTCCAGGTGCATACACGCATATTAAAACCACTTTTCACATCCAATCTTTATTTTACTCCACATAATCCCTTGATTAATACATTTATAGTCCCTCTTTTCCCTGCCATAGCTATCCTTCACATTATTGCGACTCCTTCTTTAGCTCTAACTCTTTTTGAAACCCCGACCTAAACCCATATAATCCTCTCCACTGAAACTCTCCACCCCCCTCAGCTTTGTTTCACTTAAAGCCAGACATCCAGCTTCTTCTATTCATAACATCACAATCATCACTTTCTATCATCTCATAACATCCACGCACCTATCAGACTTCCCACTTTGACAATTTTCTTCTTCTTATTCTTTATAGTATCTTTACATGGAAAAGGGGTTTACTAGCCCATTTGTTCCCTGCAATTATGACATTTTACAAACACGCAATGGCTTACGGAGGAAAGATTCTTATTCCACTTCCCATGGATATAAAAGAAAATTACTAAACTCTCCAAAACTATTAAGATAAAATCAAGAAAACTCAGATGAGTGTGTATAAATAAATGGTACATGTATGTGTAGTGTGACCTAAGTGTAAGTAGAAGTACAAGACATGCCTGTAATCTTGCATATTTAAGAGAACAAACAAAAGACCTCAGCAATCCTACCAACATGTAAACAATCACAGGCTTCGTTTTACACTCACTTGCAGTACGTAGTACCTCCAGGGTGGTTTGCTGTCTACCAACCAACAACTTGTACCAACCTACTAGTAATATAATATATATTATATAAATATAATATATATATATATAAATATAAATATATATATATAATATCTATATATATAAAATATATATATATAATTTATATATATATATTATATAATTACACGTACTACATAGATAATATAAAAATACCTACATGTAATATAAGGGTAGAAAAAATGACCATATAGAGTTGTTGTGTATTACGTTTGTGTGTGTGTCTAACACCTACCCTCCAGTTAGTTGCGGATCCTCTCCACCTACCACACCGTCAGGTACCTAGTGTGGCTGCTACAGAGAAATTAGGTGTGATTATGCTAACATTTGGCACCTGCCAAATTAGATTACCTCTTCACTGATCCCCCTGCACTCCAGCCCAGTGCTTTCCTCACGCATCTTGCATCTATCCTCTATTCTCTCCGATATGTTTGCTGTCTAAGCACTAATGGCTCCCTCCCTATCCACTTAAAAAAAATACAACTTGTCACTCGCGGGAATTTATCTTCGCCCTGACTGAAGCTCAGTACAGCAATACACTACCATACACACACATGCACACACACATGCACACACACACACACACACACACACACACACACATACACACACAAAGGTAAAACTAACCCACAGAAGGAAAAGGGGGGGGCAAAGGGGGGGGGACATTCCTACAAATATTCCTGGAAGCTGGTGCCGAGCACAGTGACCACACCTTCAAGGGCGGCACTCTGGCCCCTGCTTGACCCACATCTGACCCCAGCCTGACCACCTATGGGGTCAAATTTGTGTGGGCGTGGAGAGGCAGGTCGTGGGAAGTGGAGAGAAGTCAGGCGTGTATGACCGCCACGCCCATGACCTGACTTGTAGTGGCTTGGCTATAATATTGGCAAGTGGAGGGGTTGGGGAAGAGGTGGGGGGTTGGGTAAAGCAGGCTGGTAAGGGAGAGAGTAATGTAAAAAGGGGGGTGCGGAAGGGAGGTGAAGTAAAGGGTGAAGGAGAGGGGGGAAGAGATAGTGAAAGGGAGGGGGGAAGGTGAGGAGGGTGAAGGGTGCCTAACTTGTCAAAGGTCGTTCATTTCTGCACGATCTAACGCACTACCAGAACACCTCTGGTTAACTAACCTTAATTATCAACACCTTGACCATTGTTATATCATTCTTATATCATACACCATGACCACTATCATCATCATCATCACCATCACCACCATCATTATCATCATCATCATGCTAGGGAGGAGAACGTAGTGAGAAGCGAATAAATTAATAGAGAGAATAATAATGACAAAGAAAGAATTTGCGAAAAGAATCTAATTAAATGTTAGGAATGAAGTGAAGGGGAAGGAAGAGGGAGAATATATGCGCGCGTGCGCGCGCGCGCGCGCGTGTGTGTGTTGTGTGTGAGTGCAGTGTGTGTGTGTGTGTGTGGTATTGTTGTTGTTGTGTGTTTGTGTGTGTGTGTGTGTGTGTGGTGTGTGTGTGTGTGATGTGTGGTGTGTATGTCGTGCCGAAAAGTAAAACTGGTCAATTAGCAAGAACTCAATTAAAATTAAGTCTTTCAAATTTTCTCGTATACGAATAAAGATATAATTTTTTCATTAATGTTAAAGTAAAAAAATTTAATTTTGCTCCAAAAGAATCTTAGAAAACTTACCTAACCTTGTTATAAAAAGAGCAATTTATTTTAGCCTAACCCAACTAAATATATTTTTAAAATTTGTTTACAATAATTTAATACTAAACAATCACAGCGAAATATATTTTTTTCGTTAGGTTCAAATGATTTTGGCGAAATTATTGCTTTCCCACAAATTTTCGCTTGTCTATATGGCAAGATGAACTTGCTATTTAAGCCAAGATCGCAAGTTCTGCCTATTCGGCACGACATTAAAAATATATATAATATATAATATATATAAATATATATAATATATATATATTAAATATATATTTTATATATATAAATTTTATAATATAAAATTTTATAATTATATATATATATATTATATATAAATATATATATATATTTTAATATATAAAAATATATTATATATATAAATATATTATATATATATAATTATATATAATAAATATTAATATATTATAATATATATATAATATATATATAATATTATAATAATATAATTATATATATATATATATAATATATATATATATATAATATAATATATATATTAATATATAAATATATAATATATAATATATATATATATATATATATATATATAATATATATAAAATTATAAATATATATATAATAAATTTCAGCGAGGAAAATAAATGGGATTAATCGGGGAGTATCTGAAGAGTTAAGCTAAGGAAGGGGTAGCAATAATGTTGAAGGATCTTTTACGGAGAGAGAAGAGGGAATATGCATGTATAAATTCAAGGATTATATGGATTAAAATAAGGGTCGGATGTGAAAAGTGGGTCATAAAAAGTGTGTATGCACCTGGAGAAGAAAGGAGTGTAGAGGAGAGAAAGAGATTTTGGGAGACGTTAAGCAACTTTTGAAGCAAGTGAGAGTAATTGTGGTAAGGGACCTAAATGCTAAAGTAAGAGAAACATTTAAAGAGGGTGTGGTAGGTAAGTTTGGGGTGCCAGGTGTAAATAATAATGGGAGCCCTTTGATTGAACTTTGTATAGAAAGGGGTTTGGTTATAGATAATACATATTTTAAGAAAAAGATGATAAGTATACAAGATATGATGCTAGGCGTAATAACATTAGTTTGTTGGACTACGTACTGGTAGATAAAAGACTCTTGTGTAGACTTCAAGATGTACATATTTATAGAGGGGCCACAGATATATCAGATCACTTTTTAGTTGTAGTTACAGTGAGTAAAAGATAGATGGGATACAAGGAAAATGAAAGCAGTAGGTAAGGGAGAGGTGAAGGTTTATAAGCTAAAGAAGGAGGCAGTTAGGGTAAGATATAAACAACTGTTGGAGGATCGATGGGTTAGTGAGAGTATAGGCGATGGGGTTGAAGATGTATGGGGTAAGTTTAAGAATGTAGTGTTAGAGTGTTCACCAGAAGTTTGTGGTTACAGGAAAGTGGGTGCAGGAGGGAAGAAGAGCGAATGGTGGAATGATGTAAAGAGAGTAGTAAGAGAGAAAAAGTTAGCATATGAGAGATTTTTACAAAGTAGAAGTGATGCAAGGAAGGAGTATATTTAGAAAAAAAGAAACGTTAAGAGAGTGGTGAACCACTGTAAAAAGAGAGCAAATGAGAGAGTGAGTGAGATGTTATCAACAAATTTTGCTGAAAATAAGAAAAAGTTTTGGAGTGAGATTAATAAGTTCAGGAAACCTAGGGAAGATATGGATTTGATTGTTAAGAATAGGACAGGAGTTATTAAATGGAAAGTTAGAGGCACCGGAAAGACGGAGGGAATATTTTGAGGAATTGTTAAATGTTGATGAAGATAGGGAAGCTGTGATTTTATGCATAGGGCAAGGAGGAATAACATCTTGTAGGAGTCAGGAAGAACCAGTTATGAGTGTGGGGGAAGTTCATGAGGCAGTGGGTAGAATGAAAGGAGATAAGGCAGCTGGGATTGATGGGATAAAGATAGAAATGTTAAAAGCAGGTGGGGATATAGTTTTGGAGTGGTTGGTGCTTTAATTTAATAAATGTACAGAAGAGGGTAAGGTACCTAGGGATTGGCACAGAGTATGCATAGTTCCTTTGTATAAAAGCAAAGGGGTCAAAAGAGAAAGCAAAAATTATAGGGGGATAAGTCTGTTGAATATACCTGGTAAAGTGTATCGTAGAGTTATTATTTAAAGAATTAAGAGTAAGACGGAGAGTAGGATAGCAGATGAACAAGGAGGCTTGAGGAAGAGTAAGGGTGTGTAGACCAAGTGTGTACAGTGAAACATATAATATTTAGATAAGGGTAAAGAGGTTTTTGTGGCATTTATGGATTTGGAAAAGGCATATGACAGGGTGGATAGGTGGCAATGTGGAGATGTTGTATATGCATGGAATAGGAGGTAGGTTATTGAAAGCAGCGAGGAGTTTTTACGAGGATAGTGAGGCTCAAGTTAGAGTATGTAGGAGAGAGGGAGATTATTTTCCAGTAAAAGTAGGCCTTAGACAAGGATGAGTGATGCCACCGTGGTTGTAAGAGATGGGGTTGTAAGAGAAATAAATGCTTGAGTGTTGGCAAGAGGTTTGGGGTTAAAGATAAAGAATCTAACACAAAGTGGGAGTTGTTACAGTTGCTCTTTGCTGATGACACTGTGCTTTTGTGAGATTCTGAAGAGAAGTTGCAGAGGTTGATGGATGAGTTTGGTAGGGTATGTAAAAGAAGAAAATTTAAAGTGAATATAGGAAAGAGTAATGTGATGAGGATAACAAAAAAAAAAATAGGTAACGAAAGATTGAATATCAGGTTGGAGGGAGAGAGTATGGAGGTGGTGAATGTATTCAGATATTTAGGAGTAGACGTGTCAGCAGATGGGTCTATGAAAGATGAGGTGAATCACAGAAATGACGAAAGGAAAAAGGTGAGTGGTGCACTGAGGAGTCTGTGGAGACAAAGAACTTTGTCCAAGGAAGCAAAGAGGGGAGTGTATGAGAGAATAGTTATACCAATGCTCTTATATGGTTTTGAAGCATGGGTGATGAATGTTGCAACAAGGAGAAGGCTGGAGGCAGTGGAGATGATATATCTGAGGGCAATGTGTGGTGTGAATATAATACAGAGAATTTGTAGTTTGGAAATTAGGAGGTGTGGGATTACCAAAACTAATATCTAGAGGGCTGAGGAGGGGTTGTCGAGGTGGTTTGAACATGCAGAGAGGATGGAACAAAATAGAATGACTTCGAGATGGAGGGAAGGGTGGGTAGAGGTCGGCCATGGGAAGGGTGGATTGGGTAAAGGAGGTTTTGTATGTGAGGGGCTTAGTCTTCCAGCAAGCATGCGTGAGTGTGTTAGATAGGATTTGACGTGCTGTTGGAGTGTGAACAAGGTAATATTTATGAAAGGATTCAGGGAAACTGGCAGGCTGGACTTGAGTCCTGGAGATGTGAAGTAGTGTCTACACTCTGAAGGAGGGGTGTTAATGTTGCAGTTTTATAACTGTAGTGTAAGCGTGCCTCTGGCAAGACAGTGATGGAGTGAATGATGATGAAAGTTTTTGTTTTTCGAGCCACCCTGCCTTGGTGGGAGACGGCCGATGTGTTAATTAAAAAATAATAAATATATATGTCGTGCTGAATAGGTAAAAATTGCGATTTTGGCGTAAATAGCAAAGCTCTTCTTGCAGAATAAGGCAAGCGAAAATTTGTGTATTCAATAATTTCGCAAAAATCATTCTGAACCTGACAAAAAAAATATATTTCATTGTGTTTATTAAATTATTGTAAATTTATCTAAAAATATTTAGTTGGATTAGGCTAAATTAAATTTCACTTGTTATAATAAGGCTAGGTAAGTTGTCTAAGGTTCTTTTGGTGCAAAATTATAATTTTTACATAACCATAAATGAAAAATATATATCTTTAAACGTATAAGAGAAAATTTAGAAAGGACTTAATTTTAAATGAGTTCTTGCTAATTGACCAGTTTTACATATTCGGCACGACATGTACTCACCTATTTGTACTCACCTATTTGTGGTTGCAGGGGTCGAGTCACAGCTCCTGGCCCCGCCTCTTCACTGATTGCTACTAGGTCCTCTCTCTCCCTGCCCCATGAGCTCTATCATACCTCGCCTTAAAACTATGTATGGTTCCTGCCTCCACCACATCACTTTCTAGGCTATTCCATGGCTTGACTACTCTATGACTGAAGAAATACTTCCTAACATCCCTTTGATTCATCTGAGTCTTCAACTTCCAATTGTGACCTCTTGTGTCTGTGTCCCATCTCTGGAACATCCCGTCTTTGTCCACCTCGTCTATTCCGCGCAGTATTTTATATGTCGTTATCATGTCTCCCCTGACCCTCCTGGCCTCCAGTTGTCGTCAGGCCGATTTCCCTCAACCTTTCTTCATAGGACAATCCCCGTAGCTCTGGGACTAGTCTTGTTGCAAACCTTTGCACTTTCTCTAATTTCTTGACGTGCTTAACTAGGTGTGGATTCCAAACTGGTGCTGCATACTCCAGTATGGGCCTGACGTAGATGGTGTACAGAGTCTTAAACGAATCCTTACTGAGGTATCGGAACGCTATCCGTAGGTTTGCCAGGCGCCCGTATGCTGCAGCAGTTATCTGATTGATGTGCGCCTCAGGAGATATGCTCGGTGTTATACTCACCCCCAGATCTTTTTCCTTGAGTGAGGTTTGCAGTCTTTGGCCATCTAAACTATAGTATTGTGTCTGCGGTCTTCTTTGCCCTTCCCCAATCTTCATGACTTTGCATTTGGCAGGGTTAAATTCAAGGAGCCAGTTGCTGGACCAGGCTTGTAGCCTGTGTGTGTGTGTGTGTGTGTGTGTGTGTGTGTGTGTGTGTGTGTGTGTGTGTGTGTGTGTGTGTGTGTGTGTGTGTGTGTGTGTGTGTGCGCGCGCGTGCGTGCGTGCTTGCGTGCGCGTGCATGTAAGATTGACTACAGTGTCAACGTGGAGGTAAAATGCCTGCCTGTCTACGAACAGTGTCGTCAGTCTACCACCTGTCTGTCACCTGTGGAAGGGAAATGTTTTGGTGTGCCCAGGTGCTGGTGACAGGCGGTCGACACGGATTTCAGTGTTATTCTTCATCCCTCGCTGCTGGACACGATTTTAGACAGATGTTGAACTCTGGTGACACTGGTTTGACAGGTACGTCGAGGAGACGCAATGGACGGTAAATACTGCTTACATGGAGGAATCATGTAAATCTTAAAGGTAGACATGGATCTGGGGGTGGACATCACACAGTGTACGTGGTGATGATATACAGGGATCTGGGAGTGTACATCACACAGTGTACGTGGTAATGATAGACATGGATCCAGGAGTGTACATCACACAGTGTACGTGGTGATGATAGACAGGGATCTGGGAGTGTACATCACACAGTGTACGTGGTGATGATAGACAGGGGTCTGGGAGTGGACATCACACCGAACACATCACCTTGAGTGAGCATCAAACATGAAATCGAAAGCGTCTATCTAATACTTTTTCTTTTAATAAAAACTGGATACATGATCCGTGCCACATCAGTGACACATTCAGCGACAGTCACAAAGCGATCCATAGTGACAGTGATACAGTCACACAGTGACCCATAGTGACACAGTGATACAGCCACAGAGTGATCCATAGTGACACAGTGATACAGTCACACAGTGACCCATAGTGACACAGTGATACAGTCACACAGTGATCCATAGTGACAGTGATACAGTCACACAGTGACCCATAGTGACACAGTGATACAGTCACACAGCGATCCATAGTGACACAGTGATACAGTCACACAGTGACCCATAGTGACACAGTGATACAGCCACAGAGTGATCCATAGTGACACAGTGATACAGTCACACAGTGACCCATAGTGACACAGTGATACAGCCACAGAGTGATCCATAGTGACACAGTGATACAGTCACACAGTGATCCATAGTGACACAGTGATACAGTCACACAGTGATCCATAGTGACACAGTGATACAGTCACACATTGACCCATAGTGACACAGTGATACAGTCACACAGTGATCCATAGTGACACAGTGATACAGTCACACAGTGACCCATAGTGACACAGTGATACAGTCACACAGTGATCCATAGTGACAGTGATACAGTCACACAGTGATCCATAGTGACACAGTGATACAGTCACACAGCGATCCATAGTGACACAGTGATACAGTCACACAGTGACCCATAGTGACACAGTGATACAGTCACACAGTGATCCATAGTGACACAGTGATACAGTCACACAGTGACCCATAGTGACACAGTGATACAGTCACACAGTGATCCATAGTGACACAGTGATACAGTCACACAGTGACCCATAGTGACACAGTGATACAGTCACACAGTGATCCATAGTGACAGTGATACAGTCACACAGTGATCCATAGTGACAGTGATACAGTCACACAGTGATCCATAGTGACAGTGATACAGTCACACAGTGATCCATAGTGACACAGTGATACAGTCACACAGCGATCCATAGTGACACAGTGATACAGTCACACAGTGACCCATAGTGACAGTGATACAGTCACACAGTGATCCATAGTGACACAGTGATACAGTCACACAGTGATCCATAGTGACACAGTGATACAGTCACACAGTGACTCATAGTGACACATACAGGGATACAGTCACACAGTGACCCATAGTGGCACATACAGTGATAGTCACACAGTGACCCATAGTGATACATACAGTGATACAGTCACACAGTGACCCATAGTGGCACATACAGTGATAGTCACACAGTGACCCATAGTGATACATACAGTGATACAGTCACACAGTGACCCATAGTGATACAGTGATACAGTCACACAGTGACCCATAGTGATACATACAGTGATACAGTCACACAGTGACCCATAGTGATACAGTGATAGTCACACAGTCACCCATAGTGATACATACAGTGATACAGTCACATAGTGACCCATAGTGATACATACAGTGATACACTCACATAGTGACCCATAGTGATACAGTGATACACTCACATAGTGACCCATAGTGATACAGTGATAGTCACACAGTGACCCATAGTGATACATACAGTGATACAGTCACATAGTGACCCATAGTGACACATACAGTGATACAGATTGACACAGTGACACGTAATGACGCATACAGTGACGCATGCAGTGACACAGTGACACCCACCCTGTGTGTGTGTACTCGCCTAGTTGTACCACCTAGTTGTGGTTGCGGGGGTCAATTCATAGCTCCTGGCCCCGCCTCTTCACCTGGCTGCTAACCGGTCACTTTTCCCGCTCCGTGAGCTTTATCATACCTCTTCTTAAAGCTATGTATGGATCCTGCCTCCACTACATCACTACCCAGACTATTCCACTACCTGACAACTCTGTGACTGAAGAAATACTTCCTAACATCCCTGTGGTTCATCTGAGTCTTCAGCTTCCAACTGCGTCCCCTCGTTGCTGTGTCCCATCTCTGGAACATCCTGTCTCCTTGTCCACCTTGTCTATACCTCTCAGTATTTTATATGTCGTTATCATATCCCCCCTAACTCTACTGTCCTCCAGTGTCGTCAGGTCGATTTCCCTTAACCTCTCCTCGTAGGACATACCCCTTAGCTCCTGGACTAGTCTTGTTGCAAACCTTTGCACTTTCTCTAGTTTCCTTATATGCTTGGCTAGGAGAGGGTTCCAAACTGGCGCTACATACTAAAATATGGGCCTAACGTACACAGTGTACAGAGTCCTGAATGACTCCTTATTTAGATATCGGAATGCTGTTCTTTGTGTATGTGTGTACTCACCTAATTGTACTCACCTAATTGTGGTTGCAGGGGTCGAGACTCAGCTCCTGGCCCCGCCTCTTCACTGATCGCTACTGGATCCTCTCTCTCTCTGCTTCCTGAGCTTTGTCATACCTCTTCTTAAAACTATGTATGGTTCCTGCCTCCACTACTTCACTTGCTAGGCTATTCCACTTGCTGACAACTCTATGACTGAAGAAATACTTCCTAACGTCCCTGTGACTCGTCTGAGTCTTCAGCTTCCAGTTGTGACCCCTTGTCCCTGTGTCCCCTCTCTGGAACATCCTATCTCTGTCCACCTTGTCTATTCCCCGCAGTATCTTGTATGTCGTTATCATGTCTCCCCTGACCCTTCTGTCCTCCAGTGTCGTCAGTCCGATTTCCCTTAACCTTTCCTCGTACGACATTCCCTTGAGCTCTGGGACTAGCCTTGTTGCAAACCTTTGTACTTTCTCTAACTTCTTGACGTGCTTGACCAGGTGTGGGTTCCAGACTGGTGCTGCATACTCCAGTATGGGCCTAACATACACAGTGTACAGTGTCTTGAACGATTCCTTATTAAGGTATCGGAACGCTATTCACAGGTTTGCCAGGCGCCCGTATGCTGCAGCGGTTATTTGGTTGATGTGTGCCTCCGGTGATGTGCTCGGTGTTATGGTCACCCAAGGTCTTTCTCCCTGAGTGAGGTCTGTAGTCTTTGTCCACCTAGCCTATACTCTGTCTGCGGTCTTCTTTGCCCCTCCCCAATCTTCATGACTTTGCATTTGGCTGGACTGAATTCGAGAAGCCAGTTACTGGACCACATGTCCAGCCTGTCCAGGTCTCTTTGCAGTCCTGCCTCATCCTCGTCCGATTTAATTCTTCTCATCAACTTCACGTCATCTGCGAACAGGGACACTTCAGAGTCTATTCCTTCCATCATGTCGTTCACATATATCAAAAATAGCACTGGTCCTAGAACTGACCCCTGTGGGACCCCGCTCGTAACAGGCGCCCACTGTGATACCTCTTCACGTACCATGACTCGTTGCTGCCTCCCTGTCAGGTATTCCCTTATCCATTGCAGTGCCCTTCCTTTTACGTGTGCCTGATCCTCCAGCTTCTGCACTAATCTCTTGTGGGGAACTGTGTCAAAGGCCTTCCTGCAGTCTAGGAAAACGCAATCTACCCAACCCTCTCTCTCGTGTCTTACTTCTGTTACCTTGTCATAAAACTCCAGGAGGTTTGTGATACAAGATTTGCCTTCCATGAACCCATGCTGGTTTTCATTTATAATCTTGTTCCTTTCCAGGTGTTCGACCACTCTCCTCCTGATAATCTTCTCCATGACTTTGCACACGATACATGTCAGAGACACAGGTCTGTAGTTTAGTGCCTTGTTTCTGTTTCCTTTCTTAAATATGGGGACTACATTAGCTGTCTTCCATTTCTCAGGTAGTTGCCCAGTTTCAAGGGATGTGTTGAAGATTGTGGTTAGAGGCACACACAGCATCTCTGCTCCTTCTCTAAGGACCCATGGGGAGATGTTGTCCGGTCCCATCGCCTTTGAGGTGTCAAGGTCACTTAAGAGCTTCTTCACCTCCTCCTCAGTTGTTCGTATGTCATCCAACACTTGTTGGTATATTCCCTCTTGATGTTCCCTTCTGTTCTGTCTTCCCACAGCCCTTCCTGTCTCTACTGTAAAAACTTCTTAAATCTCCTGTTCAGCTCCTCACATACCTCCTGATCATTTCTTGTGAGTTCTCCACCTTCTGTCCTTAATCTGATCACCTGGTCTTTGACTGTTGTCTTCCTCCTGATGTGGCTATACAACAGTTTCGGGTCAGTCTTGATTCTCGATGCTATGTCATTTTCATACTGTCGCTGGGCCTCCCTCCTTACCTGTGCGTACTCATTCCTGGCTCTGTGACTGATCTCCCTATTTTCGTGTGTTCTCTGCCTTCTGTACTTTTTCCATTCTCTATTGCACTTTGTTTTTGCCTCCTTACACCGTCGGGTGAACCAGGGGCTTGTTCTGGTCTTCCCGTTGTTACTGTTGCCCTTGGGAATGAACCTTTCCACTGCCTCCTTGCATTTTGTTGCTACATATTCCATCATTTCATTTACTGGCTTTCCTGCCAGTTCTCTGTCCCACTGGACCTCCCACAGGAAGTTCTTCAACCCTATGTAGTCCCCTCTTTTATAGTCAGGTTTTTCCCATTCTACTCCTGTTATTCTCTCCACTTGCAGCTCTACTATGTATTCAAAGCACAGAACCACGTGGTCGCTAGCTCCTAGGGGACTCTCATACTTGATGTCCTCAATGTCTGAGCTGCCCAGGGTGAACACAAGGTCCAATCTTGCTGGTTCATCCTCCCCTCTCACTCTGGTAGTGTCCTTAACATGTTGGTGCATGAGGTTTTCCAGCACCACGTCCAACATCCTGGCTCTCCATGTTTCGGGACCCCATGTGGCTCCAGGTTTTTCCCAGTCAATCTCCCTGTGGTTGAAATCCCCCATAACCAGCAACTTTGCTCTGCTGGAGTGAGCTCTTCTTGCCACCTCAGCAAGTGTGTCCACCATTGCTCTGTTGCTCTCTTCATATTCCTCTCTTGGCCTCCTGCAGTTCTGTGGTGGATTATACATCACTGCAATGACCACTTTGTGTTCCCCCGACTGAAGTGTACCTGCTATGTAGTCTCTTTCTCCCGTCTCATCTATTCCTTCCATTTTCTCGAATTTCCATCTGTTTTTTTTCGAGCAGAGCAACCCCACCTCCCCCCTGCCCCTTCTATCTTTCCTCATGATCTGGTATCCTGGTGGGAAGATTGCATCTGTTATTGTCTCCATGAGTTTTGTTTCTGTAACTGCTATGATGTCTGGGGACTTCTCATTGATTATTTCTTGCCATTCCTCATGTTTCTTCGTTAATCCATCTGCATTTGTGTACCAAACCTTCAACTTCTGTTCTAATACTGTAACTGTGGTGCGGGGGGTGGAAACAGAGGGATCGGTGTGTTATGGTTGGTTTGGATTGTTCAGTTGCCTTGGGGGTGTCGTGGCTGGAGTCCTTCTGCAGGTGTTTCTGGGGGGTGCGCTTGTCCTTCCATTTGATTCTGGGTTATTCTGCTCTCCTTTTTCATTTCCTCCCATTTCTCCTTTCGTTTTTGAACTCTCTCTTTCATTGTCTTCCTTTCGTCCTGTGTTCTGTCTCGGTCGAGGTACACACTCCGGAACTCCTGCTTGCCTCTCAGCCGTGCTTTCTCCTGCAGGATCATGGTTCGGGTTGATTCTGCCTTGAAAATTACTTTGAGAGGCCGATTCCTTTTCTTTGTGAATCACCCAATTCTCCGAAAATTTGCCACCTGGGTCATGTCCCCCTCGCCTATCACCTTCATGATGTCTTCAATCTGTATGTGTGTGTGTGTGTATGTGTGTGTGTGTGTGTGTGTGTGTGTGTGTGTGTGTGTGTGTGTGTGTGTGTGTGTGTGTGTGTGTGTGTGTGTGTGTGTGTTAGGGCGCTTGTGTTACATTTCTGCCCTTATAGTCCCTGAATTCTCTCACAAATTATCGCCCCTCATTTCCCTGTCTGTTTCTCCCCTTCCCGTCCCTCCCTTCTGCAATCCCCCCTCTGTCCGCTCTCCCTTCCCACTCCTCACTCCCCTCTCGCTCCCCATCCCTCTTCCTGCTCGATTCCTCTCCCCTCAGCGCAGGTCATGCGTGACGTCACACAGCCTCCCATGACCTGACCACCAGATGACCTCGTCCAGGCACTGATTTATGGACAGGTCACGGCTGGTAGGTTTGCCTGACCTCGCTTGTGAGAGATGAGGTGCTAGTGGCAGGGGTGGGAGAGGGCAGGGGGGATGTGCGAGCAGGGGTGGGAGAGGGGAGGGGGATGAAAGAGCAGGGGAAAGAGAGGGCAGGGGGATGAGTGAGCAGGGGGTAGGAGAGGGCAGGGGAATGAGTGAGCAAGGGTGGGAGAGGGCAGGGGGGGGGTGAGAAGCCAGGAGTGGGAAAGAAACGGGAGGGGGGCGGAAACGAGAGAGGAATGGAAGAGAGGGGAGGGGTGTTAAATGTGCGAGCAGGGGTGGGAGAGGGGAGGGGGATGAAAGGGCAGGGGAAAGAGAGGGCAGGGGGATGAGTGAGCAGGGGGGATGAGTGAGCAGGGGGTAGGAGAGGGCAGGGGAATGAGTGAGCAAGGGTAGGAGAGGGCAGGGGGGGGGGTGAGAAGCCAGGAGTGGGAAAGAAACGGGAGGGGGGCGGAAACGAGAGAGGAATGGAAGAGAGGGGAGGGGTGTTAAAGAGAGAGATGGGGTGGAAGAGAGAGTAAAGGGGTGAAAAGAGGTATAAAAAAGAAAAGAGAGATGGAAAAGAGAAGAAAGGGCAGCCAATCGTGTGTGCTATGACCAAGTGGGTAGGGGAAAGGTATGCATGGGAAATAGGGAGAGTAGAATGACGTGGGTGGGAGGAATGTGAAGACTGATGGATGGGGAGGTAGTGATGGTGGGAAGTGGAGCAGTAGAAGTAGACAGAAGCTACCAACTACAAGAGTAAAGGGAAGAAATAAGAAACTACATTAAAATTTTATCGACGTTTCGCCCATACAAAGGTTTTATCAAGCATAATCATAATGTTCCCTTAGTACCACTTTTTCCACGACTGATAGACTAAACACATCGACAACAGGCTGAGGGACTGATTACCTCAAACTCCTCCTCATCTTCCACAGTTCTTCTCTATATTGGACTGAAGAAGCCACTGGATGGCGAAATGTTTCCTCAACAAAAAATCCCAAATGTTGCACAAGAGTCTCCTTCTAAGATCCTTTTCCTTACAAACATATAAACCTGGAATTTCTAGTGGCTTTTATACAGTGTCTGAAGTGAGGTGTGTCGTAATATGTTCGAAACGTCCCGGAAGGTTCCTGACTTTATAAATGGTCTAAATTGGACCGAAACGTCGTCGTAAGGTCTATTTATGTGCGTATTAGCTTTTGCTGACCTGTAGAAGCAGTTTCGATGGAAATTGTTGTAAATGTTAACGAGGGTTGATTCAGGACGTTTCAGTCACGAAATCGTAGTTACACGATTGTAAACAAACCAAAGAACGGACGGGGATTGAACTCATGCCAAGCGAGTCCTACACAGGCCAGTGCGTTAACCACTCGGCCATCTGACTTCAATAAGAATCTGTTAAAGCTAGCTGGCCGAGTGGTTAACGCACGGGCCAGTGAGTTTAAGACTCACTTGCTATGAGTTCAATCCCCGCTCGTTCCGTGGCTTGTTTCAGAACACTTTCTTCAGGTGAACGTCGTAGTTGCGCTCTCTCGTGGTGTTCAGATATGTAAAATCTTCTAGGTGTAACGATAAGAATGTCAACAGAGGGACAGGTGTTCAAGGATAAGCTTCATGACAGTGTATGAGTAAGCTCTTCATGACTGTATGAGTAAGCTCTTCAAGACTGTTAGGTAAGACACATATGCAACAGTTAGGTATCTTTATTTTGAAACGTTTCGCCTACACAGTAGGCTTCTTCAGTCGAGTACAGAAAAGTTGATAGAAGCAGAAGAATACTTGAAGACGATGTAATCAGTCCATCACCCTTAAAGTTTTGAGGTGGTCAGTCCCTCAGTCTGGAGAAGAGCATTGTTCCGTTGTCTGAAACAATATGAAGTTGAAGTGACAGAATGGGGCCTTATATAGTGCCAGGAGGTGAGACGTAGGTTGCTTTGGGAGGGCAGGTCCCTCTCAAACCCAGCCGTTCTCACTAGTAGAGGTTGTCGAAGTTGATGGTCTGTACCAAGATACCCTTGTGTTGCAGTGTCTGACAGAATGAACATTAAAATGGTATAAAATACCGACAGATTGTTAGGTAAGACACATATGCAACAACGGAACAATGCTCTTCTCCAGACTGAGGGACTGACCACCTCAAAACTTTAAGGGTGATGGACTGATTACATCGTCTTCAAGTATTCTTCTGCTTCTATCAACTTTTCTGTACTCGACTGAAGAAGCCTACTGTGTAGGCGAAACGTTTCGAAATAAAGATACCTAACTGTTGCATATGTGTCTTACCTAACAATCTGTCGGTATTTTATACCATTTTAATGTTCAACTCTTGGGTATCTTTATTGAGGAAACGTTTCGCCACACAGTGGCTTCATCAGTCCATACCAAGGAGAAACTTGAAGAACAGGAGGAGAATGAGGTAATCAGTCCCTCAACCTTGAGTCTATGTGGTCAGTCCATCAATCTTGAATAGAATACTGCATATGTGCGGAGAAGCAGCTTATAAACCGTAGGCAGGAGAGGTGCAGCAGAGGTAGGTGGTGTCACATTTGTTCAATGTGGAAGTAGGTCGTGCCCAAGGGTTAGCCACTGTGTGGCGAAACGTTTCCTCAATAAAGATACCCAAGAGTTGCACATGTGTCTAATTTATCATCAGCATTCTGAAGAATTTCACTCAGAAGATCAATTTTTGCAGTTTGTTGGAACTTTTGACTAGGAAACTTCTCGGACTGTTTAAGAAGTGATGTGGCCTGACACTTACCTCACATCAACCTCTCTACTGTACATAAACTTGGAATGCTGTGTCCTGTGGTTCTGAACATTAAAATGGTATAAAATACCGACAGGTTGTTAGGTAAGACACATATGCAACAGTTAGGTATCTTTATTTCGAAACGTTTCGCCTACACAGTAGGCTTCTTCAGTCGAGTACAGAAAAGTTGGTAGAAGCAGAAGATACTTGAAGACGATGTAATCAGTCCATCACCCTTAAAGTTTTGAGGTGGTCAGTCCCTCAGTCTGGAGAAGAGCATTGTTTCGAAATAAAGATACCTAACTGTTGCATATATGTCTTACCTAACATCCTGTGGTTCTGTTGACAGCGCATTCAGCTCTCGAGTGTCCGTGGTTCGATTTCCGGCCGGTTGGAAACGTTGGGCATGTTACCTTATACCTATTGCCCCTGTTCACCTAGTAGTAAGTAGGTTTCTGGAAGGTAGTCGACTGGTGTGGGTGGCATCCTGGGGCGTGGTAGTATACCTTAAGAGATAAGATTTCGTTCGGATTTTTAACCCGGAGGGTTAGCCACCCAGGATAACCCAAGAAAGTCATCGAGGACTGTCTAACTTATTTCCATTGGGGTCCTTAATCTTGTCCCCCAGGATGCGACCCAAACCAGTCGACTAACACCCAGGTACCTATTTGCTGCTAGGTGAACAGGACAACAGGCGTAAGGAAACGTGTCGAAATGTTTCCACCCGCCGGGAATCGAACCCGGGCCCTCCGTGTGTGAAGCGGGAGCTTTAGCCATCAGGCTACAGAGAGCTGGACTTTGAAATAAACTAAGGTAAGATAACAGCTCTTATCTTGTAAGAGCTGAAGCGTCATCAGTAAAGCTCCTTTTAAATAATGGTTATACTCATACCTTTAATTTTTAAAGGGGTGGACCGGTAAGCCAGTAGAAGGCCTCGGTCAGGTGACCAAAAGCTGTAGTGGCTAAGACCCGCGTCAGGAAACACCTGTCCTGTTTCCTGACAACCATTACCTAACTTAAAGCTTCTAAATAAGAAGAGACTGTGTTAGAGGATAGATAATTGGGAGGAGACTGTGTTAGAGGATAGATAATAGGGAAGAGACTGTGTTAGAGGATAGATAATAGGGAAGAGACTGTGTTAGAGGATAGATAATAGGAAAGAAACTGTGTTAGAGGATAGATAATAGGGAAGAGACTGTGTTAGAGGATAGATAATAGGGAAGAGACTGTGTTAGAGGATAGATAATAGGGAAGAGACTGTGTTAGAGGATAGATAATTGGGAAGAGACTATGTTAGAGGATAGATAATAGGGAAGAAACTGTGTTAGAGGATAGATAATAGGGAAGAGACTGGTTAGAGGATAGATAATAGGGGAGAGACTGTGTTAGAGGATAGATAATAGGGAAGAGACTGTGTTAGAGGATAGATAATTGGGAAGAGACTGTTAGAGGATAGATAATAGGGAAGAGACTGTGTTAGAGGATAGATAATAGGGAAGAGACTGTGTTAGAGGATAGATAATTGGGTAGAGACTATGTTAGAGGATAGATAATAGGGGAGAGGAGAAAGGGGTAAGATGAAATAGAGAAAAATGAGAAAACGAAGAGATGTTAAAGGTTAGAAACCAGGGAGAGAGGAGAAAGAAGTGTTAGATGTTAGAGAATAAAGTGAGAGGAAGATCAAGTAGCGTAAAGAATAGTTAAGAACTCGGAAAAAATGAAGCGAAAGATGAAAGAAACGTAGATGAAAGAAACGTAGATGAAAGAAACGTAGATGAAAGAAACGTAGATGAAAGAAACGTAGATGAGAAAGAGATGAAGAACGTAGATGAAAGAAACGTAGATGAAAGAAACGTAGATGAAAGAAACGTAGATGAAAGAAACGTAGATGAAAGAAACGTAGATGAAAGAAACGTAGATGAAAGAAACGTAGATGAAGAAACGAAGAGAAAGAAACGTAGATGAAAGAAACGTAAGAATGAAAGAAACGTAGATGAAAGAAACGTAGATGAAAGAAACGTAGATGAAAGAAACGTAGATGAAAGAAACGTAGATGAAAGAAACGTAGATGAAAGAAACGTAGATGAAAGAAACGTAGATGAAAGAAACGTAGATGAAAGAAACGTAGATGAAAGAAACGTAGATGAAAGAAACGTAGATGAAAGAAACGTAGATGAAAGAAAGTAATGAAGAAACGTAGATGAAAGAAACGTAAGATGAAAGAAACGTAGATGAAAGAAACGTAGATGAAAGAAACGTAGATGAAAGAAACGTAGATGAAAGAAACGTAGATGAAAGAAAAGAGAAACGTAAAGATGAAAGAAACGTAGATGAAAGAAACGTAAGATGAAAGAAACGTAGATGAAAGAAACGTAGATGAAAGAAACGTAGATGAAAGAAACGATGAAAGAAACGTAAGATGAAAGAAACGTAGATGAAAGAAACGTAGATGAAAGAAACGTAGATGAAAGAAACGTAGATGAAAGAAACGTAGATGAAAGAAACGTAGATGAAAGAAACGAAGATGAAAGAAACGTAGATGAATGAAACGTAGATGAAAGAAACGTAGATGAAAGAAACGTAGATGAAAGAAACGTAGATGAAAGAAACGTAGATGAAAGAAAGAACGATGAAAGAAACGAAGATGAAAGAAACGTAGATGAAAGAAACGTAGATGAAAGAAACGAAGATGAAAGAAACGTAGATGAAAGAAACGTAGATGAAAGAAACGTAGATGAAAGAAACGTACTTGAAAGAAACGAAGATGAAAGAAACGAAGATGAAAGAAACGTAGATGAAAGAAACGTAGATGAAAGAAACGAAGATGAAAGAAACGTAGATGAAAGAAACGTAGATGAAAGAAACGAAGATGAAAGAAACGTACTTGAAAGAAACGAAGATGAAAGAAACGTAGATGAAAGAAACGTAGATGAAAGAAACGTAGATGAAAGAAACGTAGATGAAAGAAACTGCGATGAAAGAAACGTAGATGAAAGAAACTGCGATGAAAGAAACGTAATTGAAAGAAACGAAGATGAAAGAAACGTAGATGAAAGAAACGTAGATGAAAGAAACGTAGATGAAAGAAACGTAGATGAAAGAAACGTAGATGAAAGAAACGTAGATGAAAGAAACGTAGAAAGAAACGAGATGAAAGAAACGTAGATGAAAGAAACGTATTGAAAGAAACGTATGAAAGAAACGTAGATGAAAGAAACGTAGATGAAAGAAACGTAGATGAAAGAAACGTAGATGAAAGAAACGTAGATGAAAGAAACGTAGATGAAAGAAACGTAGATGAAAGAAACGTAGATGAAAGAAACGAGATGAAAGAAATCGATGAAAGAAACGTAGATGAAAGAAACGTAGATGAAGAAACGTAGATGAAAGAAACGTAGATGAAAGAAACGTAGATGAAAGAAACGTAGATGAAAGAAACGTAGATGAAGAAAGAGATGAAAGAAACGTAGATGAAGACGAGATGAAAGAAACGTAGATGAAAGAAACGTAGATGAAAGAAACGTAGATGAAAGAAACGAGATGAAAGAACTAGATGAAAGAAACGAGATGAAAGAAACGTAGATGAAAGAAACGTAGATGAAAGAAACGAAGATGAAAGAAACGTAGATGAAAGAAACGTAGATGAAAGAAACGTAGATGAAAGAAACGTAGATGAAAGAAACGTAGATGAAAGAAAACGTAGATGAAAGAAACGTAGATGAAAGAAACGTAGATGAAAGAAACGTAGATGAAAGAAACGTAGATGAAAGAAACGAAGATGAAAGAAACGTAAGATGAAAGAAACGTAGATGAAAGAAACGTAGATGAAAGAAACGAAGATGAAAGAAACGTAGATGAAAGAAACGTAGATGAAAGAAACGAAGATGAAAGAAACGTAGATGAAAGAAACGTAGATGAAAGAAACGTAGATGAAAGAAACGTAGATGAAAGAAACTGCGATGAAAGAAACGTAGATGAAAGAAACGTAGATGAAAGAAACGTAGATGAAAGAAACGTAGATGAAAGAAACGTAGATGAAAGAAACGTAGATGAAAAAGAAGAAACGTAGATGAAAGAAACGTAAGATGAAAGAAACGTAGATGAAAGAACGTAGATGAAGAAACGTAGATGAAAGAAACGTAGATGAAAGAAACGTAGATGAAAGAAACGTAGATGAAAGAAACGTAGATGAAAGAAACGAAGATGAAAGAAACGTAGATGAAAGAAACGTAGATGAAAGAAACGTAGATGAAAGAAACGTAGATGAAAGAAACGTAGATGAAAGAAACGTAGATGAAAGAAACGTAGATGAAAGAAACGTAGATGAAAGAAGGAAACGTAGATGAAAGAAACGTAGATGAAAGAAACGAAGATGAAAGAAACGTAGATGAAAGAAACGTAGATGAAAGAAACGTAGATGAAAGAAACGTAGATGAAAGAAACGTAGATGAAAGAAACGTAGATGAAAGAAACGTAGATGAAGAGAATGAAAGAAACGTAGATGAAAGAAACAGATGAAAGAACGAGTGAAAGAAACGTAGATGAAAGAAACGTAGATGAAAGAAACGTAGATGAAAGAAACGTAGATGAAAGAAACGTAGATGAAAGAAACGTAGATGAAAGAAACGTAGATGAAAGAAACGAAGATGAAAGAAACGTAGATGAAAGAAACGTAGATGAAAGAAACGAAGATGAAAGAAACGTAGATGAAAGAAACGTAGATGAAAGAAACGTAGATGAAAAGAGAAACGAAGATGAAAGAAACGTAGATGAAAGAAACGATGAAGAGTAGATGAAAGAAACGTAGATGAAAGAAACGTAGATGAAAGAAACGTAGATGAAAGAAACGTAGATGAAAGAAACGATGAAAGAAAAATGAAAGAAACGTAGATGAAAGAAACGTAGATGAAGAAACGTAGTGAAAGAAACGTAGATGAAAGAAACGTAGATGAAAGAAACGAAGATGAAAGAAACGTAGATGAAAGAAACGTAGATGAAAGAAACGTAGAATGAAAGAAACGTAGATGAAAGAAACGTAGATGAAAGAAACGTAGATGAAAGAAACGAGATGAAAGAAACGTAGATGAAAGAAACGTAGATGAAAGAAACGTAGATGAAAGAAACGTAGATGAAAGAAACGAAGATGAAAGAAACGAAGATGAAAGAAACGTAGATGAAAGAAACGTAGATGAAAGAAACGTAGATGAAAGAAACGTAAGAAAAGATGAAAGAAACGTAGATGAAAGAAACGTAGATGAAAGAAACGAGATGAAAGAAACGTAGATGAAAGAAACGTAGTGAAAGAAACGTGATGAAAGAAACGAGATGAAAGAAACGTAGATGAAAGAAACGTAGATGAAAGAAACGTAGATGAAAGAAACGTAGATGAAAGAAACGTGAGAATGAAGAGGAAAACGTAGATGAAAGAAACGTAGATGAAAGAAACGTAGATGAAAGAAACGTAGATGAAAGAAACGTAGATGAAAGAAAACGTAAAATGAAAGAAACGTAGATGAAAGAAACGTAGTGAATGAACGAGTGAAAGAAACGTAGATGAAAGAAACGTAGATGAAAGAAACGTAGATGAAAGAAACGTAGATGAAAGAAACGAGATGAAAGAAAGAGATGAAAACGAAGATGAAAGAAACGTAGATGAAAGAAACGTAGATGAAGAAACGTAGATGAAAGAAACGTGATGAAAAGAAACGAACTATGAAAGAAACGTAGATGAAAGAAAGAACGTAATGAAGAAACGAAAGATGAAAAAGAACGTGAGATGAAAGAAACGTAGATGAAAGAAAACGTAGATGAAGAAACTGATGAAATGAAACGTAGATGAAAGAAAACGTAGAATGAAGAAGAAACGAAGAACGTGAACATGAAGAACGTAGACAGAAGAAACGTAGAAGATGAACGTTAGATGAAGAAACGTGATGAAATGAAGAACTGTAAGCATGAAGAAACGTGATAAAGAGAAGGATAACGAGATGTAACATGAAGAACGTATAATGAAAGAACTGATAACATGAAGAAACGTGAGATGAAGAGGAGAACGTGACTAGATGAACTGAAAGAAACGAGATGAAAGAAACGTGAGATGGAAGAAACGTGATGAAATGAGAACGTAGAATGAAAGAGAAACGTAGATGAAAGAAACGAAGATGAAAGAACATAGATGAAAGAACGTAGATGAAATGAAAACGTGAGATGAATGAACGTAGATGAAAGAAACGTAGACATGAAAGAAACTGGTAAGAAAATGAAGTATGGAACTGAGTGAAGAATGAAGAGGAAGAACGTGACAAATGAAACGTAAGAACAATGAGCAAGAGGAAGTTGAGAACTAAAGAAGATGAACGTGAGAATGTGAGATGAACGTGATAACATGATGAAGTGAAACATGAGAACGATAAATGAACGAACGTGAACGGATGAACTGTTAATGAAGAACGTGAACTGAACGTGATAACATGAGAACGTGATAACAGGAAAACTGATAGACATGACGTTCTGAACGTGGTACTGGAACCCCCTTATAACATGAATGAACGTGAACCATGATGACCTGGATAACCCGGTTGAACCCGTTGTTGAACTGAAGACCTGGTTGAACTGGTGAACAACCTGGATGACCCCCTGGTGACGTGAGACTGACCGGTGGACCACCGTGGTACTGAGGGAATTTAACATGGGGACCGAACGTGAGTGAACACCTGGTTGAACTGGTTGAACCATGAAGAACCTGGGAATCACTGAAGTTGAAACGTGTGAAATACCATGGTGAACGTGGTAGAACTAAAGGATTGAAACACACTGGTGAACACACTAGAGTGAAAACCTGGAACTTGACCCATAGGTTGAACCCTGTGAGATCTGTATGAACGTGGTTGAACCCAGGTGAACCGTACTAGGGTTGAACGTGAGGTAGGAAAACAAGGTGAGGTCAACGGGGTCAAGGTTTTGGACAGGATGATGAGGTCCAGTTGACCCCCTGGATGACCCCCCTGGTTGACCCCCCGTGGTTGAACCCCCTGGTTGACCCCCCTGGTTGAACCCACCCGTGGTTGACCCCCCTGGATGACCCTGTGACCCCTGGTTGACCTGGTACCCCTGGTTGACCCCCTGGTTGACCCCCTGGTTGACCCCTGGTTGACTCCCCTGGTTGACCCCTGGTTGACCCTGGTTGACCCTGGTTGACTCCCTTGGTTGATCCCCTGGTTGACCCCCTGGTTGACCCCCTGGTTGATCCCATGGTTGATCCCCCTGGTTGACCCCCTGGTTGACCCCTGGTTGATCCCTGGTTGACCCCCTGGTTGACCCCCTGGTTGACCCTGTGACCCATGGTTGATCCCCCTGGTTGATCCCCTGGTTGACCCCTGGTTGACCCCTGGTTGATCCCCCTGGTTGATCCCCTGGTTGACCCCTGGTTGATCCCCTGGATGACCCTGGTTGATCCCCCTGGTTGACTCCGGTGGTTGATCTCCCTGGTTGGCACCTGGTTGACCCACCTGTTTGACCCCCCTGGTTGACTCCGTTGGTTGACCCCCCTGGTTGAGCCGCACCCGATTGACCCCCTGGTTGGCAGCTGACTAACACCTGGTTGGCACCTGTCTGACACCTGGTTGGCACCTGAACACTTGAGGCGTGAAGTGTACCTGTTTTAATGACCTGTTTTTGTTATCAAGGTACCCCCCCCTTCTCACTAGTATTAAGAACCCCCTTACTGGCATCAAGGTACCCTTCCCCTCTTTTACTAGCATCAAGGTTCTTCTCTCCCCTCACATATATCAAGGTACCTTTTTCGCCTGACTGGTATCAAGGCACCACTCTCCCTCACAGGTATCAAATATCACTCTCCCTCACATGTATCAAGGCACCCCTCTCCTCTCACATGTATCAAGGCACCCCTCTCCTTTCATAGGTATCAAGGCACCCCTCTCCTTTCATAGGTATCAAGGCACCCCTCTCCTCTCACATGTATCAAGGCACCCCTCTCTCACATGTATCAAAGCACCCCTCTCCTCTCACATGTATCAAGGTACCCCTCCCCTCTCACAGGTATTAAGGCACCCCTCTCCTCTTACATGTATCAAGGCACCCTTCTCCTCTCACAGGCATTAAGGCACCCCTCTCCTCTCACAGGTATCGAGGCACCCCTCTCCTCTCACAGATATCAAGGCACCCCTCTCCTCTCACAGGTATCAAGGCACCCCTCTCCTCTCACATGTATCAAGGCACCCCTCTCCTCTCACAGGTATCAGGGTACCACTGTCCCTCACAGGTATCAAGATACCTTTCCCCTCACAGGTATTAAGATACCTTTTCCCCCCTCACAGGTATCAAGGCACCTCTTCATCTCTCACAGGTATCAAGGCACCCTCTCCTTCACAGGTATCAAGGCACCACTCTCTCTCACAGGTATCAAGGCACCTTTCCCCCTTCACAGGTATCAAGGCACCCTCTCCTTCACATATATCAAGGCACCACTCTCTCTCACAGGTATCAAGGCACCTTTCCGCCCTCACAGGTATCAAGGCACCCTCTCCTTCACAGGTATCAAGGCACCACTCACAGGTATCAAGGCACCTTTCCCCCTTCACAGGTATCAAGGCACCCTCTCCTTCACAGATATCAAGGCACCACTCTCTCACAGGTATCAAGACACCTTTCCCCCCTCACAGGTATCAAGGCACCCTCTCCTTCACAGGTATCAAGACACCACTCTCTCTCACAGGTATCAAGGCACCCTCTCCTTCACAGGTATCAAGGCACCACTCTCTCACAGGTATCAAGGCATCTTTCCCCCTCACAGGTATCAAGGCACCCTCTCCTTCACAGGTATCAAGGCACCACTCTCTCTCACAGGTATCAAGCACTTTTCCTAAGGTACAAGGCACCCTCTCCTTCACAGGTATCAAGGCACCACTTTCTCACAGGTATCAAGGCACCTTTCCCCCCTTCACAGGTATCAAGGCACCCTCTCCTTCACAGGTATCAAGGCACCACTTTCTCACAGGTATCAAGGCACCTTTCCCCCCTTCACAGGTATCAAGGCACCACTCTCTCTCACAGGTATCAAGGCACCTTTCCCCTCACAGGTATCAAGGCACCCTCTCCTTTACAGGTATCAAGGCACCACTCTCAGGTATCAAGGGACCTTTTTCTCTCCTTGAAGAGTCATTCTGAATAAACCGAGCCTCAGGACCACTGCAAACATTTATGATAATAAACAGATAAGCCGCATACAGGAGAAAGAAGCACATGTCGAAATTTCGATCCAATCTCTTCCATTAACTAGCCACACAGATGCGTGAAGGGAAGGGAGCCAGTACATACACGAGAGCGAGGCGGGGCCGGGAGTGGTAGAACGAGAAGAGGTAATAGTATAATTGTAAATAACACAAAAGGCACAATAACGTGAATGGAATATACAAATAACCTGCACATAGGAGAAGCTTACGACGACGTTTCGGTCCGACTTGGACCATTTACAAGGTCACACTAATAGAAAAGAGAGAAGGAGGGCCATATATATATATATATATATATATATATATATATATATATATATATATATATATATATATATATATATATATATATATATATATATATATATATATATATATATATTATATATATATATATATATATATATTATATATATATATATATATATATATATATATATATATATTTTCTGTATTGTTCCAGTCACGGTATTATGCCTCTTTATTCTTTATTTATAATAAGAACCTGGAAATAAATTTTTAACTCTGTGGTCAGTTATGCTCACAACCTAAGGGGCCTGGGCTAGATGCCTGGACAGGGCGAGATTTATAATGGAATCTTACTACCAGTTGTCCCTTTTCACCTAGCAGTACATGGTCTCCTAGGTGTTAGCCGACTGTTGTGGGTGGCATCGTGCATTGACAGTTCAAATTATAATAATATTATGAAAATTGAATTCTGCGAGGTTAGTTCTGCTTCTGACACACACAGAGCTGTGAATCGACCCCTGCAACTACAAATAGGTGAGTACACACACACACACACACACACGGAGGTCGTAGAGTTCCCGTCTTGTGCTCGGGTGTGTTAACTGATGTGTGGTGAACACTTGATGCTGTGCGTGTGTGTTGGGGAGGGACACGAACCGTGGCTCTCAGGTTACGGGTTCACAGCGTGGTACACAGAAGCCAGATGGCCAACCAGGCCACTCTCAGCAACCTCTGTTTATATGCTAAAATCTGTGAGTACATGAATACTCCATTGCTGGAATATGCTCACAGGATTACCCCCCCACCCCCCACACACACACAAGTCATAGAGTTGTCAGCATGTGGAACAATCTGGAGAGTGATGCAGTAGAGTCAGGATCCATACATAGCTTTAAGAAGAGATACGATAAAACTCATGAGGAGGGAGAGAGCGGACCTAGTAGTGACCAGTGAAAAGGCGGGGATATTAACTGTGACTCGACCTGCAACCACAAATATTAGGTGAGTACATGCACAAGGATGACCGCAAACGGTGTACAGGTTCGGGAAGCAAAGGCTGAAAGCTTTACACAAGGACCTTTGGGCGAGTATTGCAACGAGGATATCACCTGAGGCGCACATCAACCAAATAACTGCTGCACCAAATGCACATCAACCAAATTTAGTTCTGGTTTTCAGACATCTAAGTAAGGAGATATTCATGACATTGTATACGGTGTGTCTTAAGAGAAGATTGGGGATGAAATAGTGAAGTCTGAAGATGACTCTGTGTTCAATGAACCATTAATCAGGTTTAAGGTCGATAATCTCAACAACGTCATGAAAGAGACTCATATCTCTGTCAATATCTCCAAACTTTCTGATAAAACAGTAACATCACTGGACTTCGAGAAAGCAACTGACAACATGCCCGTGCACTCTGGCTCAGGTCCTGACTCGTGGAACTCCGTATTCATAAAAAGAGCTGCAAAAAACGTTTGTCATGTGCTTTAAGTATGCAATGGAAAGGGAGCCATGACACTGGTTGTGTCTCACAGTTATTAAAAAACAACAATTATAGTTCCCTTCCACAAAGACGGCAGCAAAGCAATAACAAAGAATAACAAACTGATAACACTAACGTTCCACATTATAAAAATCTTTGAAAGGGATTTACAAAGCATGATTGCCAACTACCTGGATTTCCAAAAACTGCACAACCCAGAGCAGCATTGGTTTAGAGCAGGTCGCTCCTGCCTTTCACAACTAACGAACCATCATGATAGTGTGCTGGATGCACTGGAGAACATAATGCAGCCTTCGTCAAGTGCGATCATGGTGTAATAGTGCACAAAATGTGTGCTAAAGGAATACCTGGAAAAGTGAGCAGATGGATTTTTAACTTTCTAACCAGTAGAACACAAAGAGTGAAGTCGGAGGCGACTACAGTGAAAAGCTCTGTTCCACAAGGTACAGTACTGGCTCCCATCTTTACTTTATCTTCATATCTGACAGAGATTTATACCACAGCACCGAGTCTTCTTTTGTAAATGACACCAAAATCTGCATCGAAGACACTGTAAATTCTTCAAGTGGGTCTAAACCAAGTTGGCCACAGAAAACAATTTGATGTTCACTGAGGACAAATTTCAGTTACTCCGTTATGGAAATCTTGAGGAAATAAAAGCTAGACGGAGTGAAAGCAAATTCTAACCACATACAACAGCGGAAAACTAATGTGAAAGAGTAATGTCAGAGATCTGAGGATCTCATCTGCATGGAAAATGATAGGCTGGATTATGAAAACCTTCAGAATAACGGATGTCAAGTTAATGATCCTCTTTAAGTCGTTTGTTCTCTCTGGGCTGAAATACTGCAGTACACTAACAACCCCTTTTCAAGGCAGGCGAAATTTTAAATCTGGAGAATATACAGAGAGACCGTTTGAAGTCTTTTGACCTATACTCCTCGGAAGGCAGGCAAGATGCATTGTAATTTACACCTGGAAAACCCTAGAGGGACTGGTCTCAAATCTGCACACAGGAATTACTTCCTATGAAAGCAAAAGATTTGGCAGACGATACAAGCAGGGAGTGCTGTTGAGTACACTGAGAGAAAACACAATAAGTGTCCGGGGCCCTAGACTGTTCAAGAGCCTCCCATCATGCATAAGGAGAATTACCAATAGATCCTTGGTTGTCTTCAAGAGAGAACCGGATAGATACCCAAAGTCATTACTTGACCAACCGGGCTGTGGTTCATAAGTTGGACTGTCTGAGGCCAGCAGTAACAACCTGCTTGATCAGGCCCTAATTCACAGGGAGGTCTGGTCATGGACCGGGCAGCAGGGACAGTATCCCTTGTACACAACATCCAGGTAGACTCCTTGATAGTCTCCACCTTCCTTCCTATCCCTCCCTGCTTGCTTCAACCCTCTTCACCTATCCCCTTTCTTTCTTCCCCTTCCCCTTGGCCTTCATTGTGTCTTCTTTGCCTCCATTTCCCTCTCTTGCTCCCCTCCCTTCTCCTGCTCCTCTCCCCTCTCTTGCTCCTCTCCGCTCTCTAGCTGCTCCTTTACCCTCTCTAGCTCCTCTCCCCTCTCTTGCTCCTCTCCCCTCTCTTGCTCCTCTCCCCTCTATTGCTCCTCTCCCCTCTCCTGCTCCTCTCCCCTCTCCTGCTCCTCTCCCCTCTCCTGCTCCTCTCCCCTCTCCTGCTCCTCTCCCCTCTCCTGCTCCTCTCCCCTCTCCTGCTCCCCTCCTCTCTCCTGCTCCTCTCCTCCTGAGGTCTGACTGTCGGATACCTCACTTGTCACTCTCTGCTAATGACACCAGAGGCTAATGTGACGGTAGACGGGTGACACACCAGCTTCCTCCCCTTGCTCTATCCTCTCCCTTCTCCCTCTCCCCCTGCTCGATCCTCTCCCTTCTCCCTCTCCCCCTGCTCGATCCTCTCCCTTCTCCCCCTCCCCCTGCTCTATCCTCTCTCTTATCCCTCTCCCCCTGCTCTATCCTCTCTTTTCTCTCCCTCCCCTCCTCCTCCTCCCCCTATCGTTATCATCCTTCACCTCCTCTTCCTTTTCTTCCTTATTCTTCAACTTCTCTTCCTCCTAGTCATCTATTTTCTCTTGCAATTTTTTATCTTCTTCCCACTATCACTGCTGCTATAACTATTATTATTACCACTACTATTACTACCGTTAATAGTTACTACTCTTATTACTGCTACTACTATTACTACTACGTGCCTTTACTTCAATTACTACCACTATTACTGCTACTATTAACACTAATGTCTACTACTACTTGCATTACCGCAGTTACTACCACTATTACTACTACTATTAATACTATCACTGACACTACTACAATTATCATTACTACTCTTACTACCACACTACTACTACTACTATTATCATTACTTCTGTTCTTTATAATCACTGATACACCCTGTTTCACTATATACCGCTGTATGTATACATTCTCCCCTGTACTGGTTAATCATAACCACTCACTTATCGTTATTCAACCTTTCATCAATTCCTTATTTTTCTGCAATTTTGGATTAACATAAAAACCGCTGTATGTATAATCATTGACAACACGTGTATGTATCAATCATGAACAACCCTCGATGGTATACTGAACACACTTGTATGGTATAATCATGTCAACCTGTATCATAACCTCATGAAAACTGTATGGCATACATCTGAACAATGTATGTATATCTGAACACCCTGCTATGGTATATCATTGAACAACCGCTTTTATAATCATATCAACCTGCTAGGTATAATCATGAACCACTGAGGTATATCAGCAACTGCTTGTATGGTCATAATCAAAACAACCGCTGTAGTGTATATCTGAACCTGTTATGGTCTATCATGCAACGCTGTAGAGATAATCTTACACGCTGAGGAATGCTGAAGACCACTGGTATGTATAATGCATGAGAGCAACCCTGTAGTATATCATTAACAAGTGTATGGCTAGTTCATGACAAGTATGGTTATCATGTACTAACTGTATGTAAATATTTGACAACGTGTATGAGATAATCATAAATAACTGAGGTATACAAGAACCACTGTATGGTAAGTGCATAATAACAACATTGTATGGTAATAAACTACCACTGTATGGTATAATCATGAACAACCGCTGTATGGTATAATCATGAACAACCGCTGTATGGTATAATCATGAACAACCGCTGTATGGTATAATCATGAACAACCGCTGTATGGTATAATCATGAACAACCGCTGTATGGTATAATCATGAACAACCGCTGTATGGTATAATCATGAACAACCCTGTATGGTATAATCATGAAACAACCGCTGTATGGTATAATCATGAACAACCGCTGTATGGTATAATCATGAACAACCACTGTATGGTATAATCATGAACAACCGCTGTATGGTATAATCATGAACACCGCTGTATGGTATAATCATGAACAACCCTGTATGGTATAATCATAAACAACCGCTGTATGGTATAATCATGAACAACCACTGTATGGTATAATCATGAACAACCGCTGTATGGTATAATCATGAACAACCGCTGTATGGTATAATCATGAACAACCACTGTATGGTATAATCATGAACAACCGCTGTATGGTATAATCATAAACAACCGCTGTATGGTATAATCATGAACAACCACTGTATGGTATAATCATGAACAACCGCTGTATGGTATAATCATGAACAACCGCTGTATGGTATAATCATAAACAACCGCTGTATGGTATAATCATGACAACAACCCTGTATGGTATAATCATGAAACAAACCGCTGTATGGTATAATCATGAACAACCACTGTATGGTATAATCATGAACAACCCTGTATGGTATAATCATAAACAACCGCTGTATGGTATAATCATGAACAACCGCTGTATGGTATAATCATGAACAACCGCTGTATGGTATAATCATGAACAACCGCTGTATGGTATAATCATGAACAACCGCTGTATGGTATAATCATGAACAACCACTGTATGGTATAATCATGAACAACCGCTGTATGGTATAATCATGAACAACCCTGTATGGTATAATCATGAACAACCGCTGTATGGTATAATCATGAACAACCGCTGTATGGTATAATCATGAACAACCACTGTATGGTATAATCATGAACAACCGCTGTATGGTATAATCATGAACAACCGCTGTATGGTATAATCATGAACAACCGCTGTATGGTATAATCATGAACAACCGCTGTATGGTATAATCATGAACAACCGCTGTATGGTATAATCATGAACAACCGCTGTATGGTATAATCATGAACGACAACAAATGAATAATATAAAAATTAATAACATTAAAATCTATTCCTGGTTTCTCCAACGAGCATGTTACTGGTCATTATGTGAGTCAGTAATGACCACGGAGTCTATCTCGTTTTTATATGTTATCTTCCGTGCCATTTGGATGAGTAACACTTCAATTTACAGTGTAGACGCACAGCTGTTAATGTTTATCGTTCTTATCTATGTATGTGGCAATCAGAGCAGTCATTGACATCAAGTTTAGGTTAGGAATGATTTGGTTACGTTAGATGAAGTTAAACTAGGGTTAGGCTATGCTCTGTTAGGCTAGGCTACGCTAGGCATATTAGGCTAGACAAGCCTGGCTAGGTTTGGTTTGAACCCAGTTATACAACCTTTATAACTCTGATATACCTTATATGAGTTCCGAGAATTTTCCACTCTCAGAGCCCGGCCTTGAGCCAGGCTCGTCTGGTGTTTGCCTGGTAAACCAGACTGTTGCTGCTGGTGACTCGATGACCCACATATCCATCACAGTTTGGTTGATCTGACGCCTGATGAAGGTACTTGTCCAATTTCCTCTTGAAAACTTCTACACTTGTCCCAACAGTATTTCTGATATCTTCTGGTAAAATGCTGAATAGTCTGGGGACACGGATATTGATACAGTGCTCCCTTATTATGCTAGTCTGGAGCCACGGATATTGATACAGTGTTCCCTTATTATGCTCACGGTGTCTCTGCTTTTCACTGGGTTCATTTTGCAGTTTCTCCTATATCTCTCACTCCAGTATGTTGTTATTGCAGTGTGCAGATTTGGGACGAGGCCCTCGAGTACTTTACAGGTACATATAATAACGTATCTCTCCCTCTCTCTCTCCACCGCTCCGCTGAGTACATATTCAACACTTGAGGCGTTCTCAGTAATTTAAATACTTTATTGGCTCTAAGCTGGCCGTAAACGATCTCTGTATCTGTTCCAGCTCTGATATTTCACCTGCCCTGAATGGGGCCGTCAGCACTGATAAATATGCTAAGTGAGAGAACACAAGTGATTTGAAAAGTGTCTCCACTGGCACTATTTCCCTTGTCATGAAAGTTCTCATTATCCACCCTGTCATCCTTCTGGCTGTCGTGATCTTGGTCTTATTGACGATCCATCGTCCTTCTGAGTTCTTTATTCTTTCCATAACTAAGCAGTTGGAACTTATCACCACTGAACGTCATGTTATCTATTGACCACTGGAAAAATACTGCTTATTTCTTGTGGCATGAAAGAGTACGTTACAATTTATTCGCGTATGTCACACTCCCATATAGGCTGTCTCTCAACCAGCGAACCGGGTGTAAGGGTTTAACGATCAATAGGGTACCCGTCATTAAATCAGTACCTTCGTTCATTGGCCAATCACAGGTAAGCCTGCCAAAGCTGAACAACGTGGTACACTTGTGGTAAGCATTGGCAGACTTGCCTAGTTGCTGGTTGAGCATGGTGCACACTCTTTGGCTTCTGCTTTGCCATCTGTCACCGTGGTGTACACTTATTATTCTATCTGTACATATTGTACATAGTGTACATACCTGTAAATATCTGGTGAAGGCAAATATACATTATAGTCTAATGTTGAGATTTGTTTGTTCTGTTTACCATTACGACAAGGTCTCACAGGCCATTAATTACCTGTGTATGTAATATATCTTCCTGCAATTTTTCAGTGTCTTCTACCGAGGTGACTTTCAAGTTTATTTTAATGTCACCTGCAAATGATGATACAAAACGGGAACGAGTTTTTTTTATCTATGTCTGCTATGAGAATAAGAAATTGCAGGAGCCACGACACCGCCTTGGGGTACTGAGCTTACCTCTCTGATGCTACATTTTGCTCTGTTTACTGCCAATCTTTGTGTTCTGCATTAGAAACCTGAAAATCCATCTGCCTACCTTCCCCGTACTGCCTATGGCCCCCATTTTGTGTTCAATCAACCCTTGATCGCCTTTGTCAAACGTCTCTGCAAAATCAGTGTATATCCCATCTGCGTTTTGGTCTTCCAACGACTCCGTAATTCTGTCATAATGGTTCAGTAGCTGTGACAGACATGATCATCCAGTTCTAAGACCGTGCTGATTTGGGTTATGCAGATTCTGCTGTTCCATAAAGTTTGTTATCTGGCATCTCATCATTCTTTCGACGATTTTTATGATGTGGGATGTTAGGACTGCTAGTCTGTAATTTTTTAGCTATTGCGCTACTACCTCCCTATGCCAAGGAGCTATGACTCACGAAATCGTAACAACACAGATCAAGGAACGGGTGAGGTCTTTTAGGTCTCTGGTATTTCACCTAGATCTAGGCTCTTTTATCAAAGAAACGGGCTCATGCTAGTTGCACTTTGCATCAATTTATAATTAGAGAATTGCATCAATCTCATCTAGGGACTGAGTGTATAAACATGTGTTCAATTTCTTTCTCGAATTCTTTGGGTTCAGTACTGATGTCTGTTAGTTGGTCGACGCTGCCTTCCGATGGAATGAAAAAAAAATCTGCATTCTCCACTGCTGCTGCTTTAGTGGGTTACCTGGAACGTGTTCCGGGGGTCAGCGCCCCCGCGGTTTGGTCCGTGACAAGGCCTCGCGGTGGATCAAGGCCTAATCAACCAGGCTGCTACTGCCGGTCAGGTTTGCTGAATACCGACTCATACTTTTCTTGCAGAGTTTTGTTCATGTCTTATTTACAAACTTGATTATCTTAGCAAAGCTATGCTATGTTAGGCCACAGCAGAGTAGGATAACCTAGGATAACTAGGCTGGGCAAGGTAGTTAAGGTCAATTAGGTTCGGGTTTCACCCTGGGTGTCCTGTCGCTAAGTGATTAGTGGTGCCACCCCTTCACACATCGTGGGCGGTGCCACCCCCTCATACATCGTGGGCGGTGCCACCCCCCTCACACATCGTGGGCGGTGCCACCCCCTCACACATCGTGGGCGGTGCCACTCCTCACACATCGTGGTCGGTGCCGCCCCCTCACACATCGTGGACGGTGCCACCCCGTCACACATCGTGGGCTGTGCCACCTCTCACACATCGTGGGCTGTGCCACCCCCTCACACATCGTGGGCGGTGCCACCCCTGCGTTACACATCATGGACGGTGCCACCCCTCCCTCACACATCATGGGCGGTGTCACCCCTCACACATGGGCGGTGTCACCCCTCACACATCGTGGGTAGAAGCTGTCATCGAAAGAGATATGTCACAATCTTGGTGTCGGTAGTGGGTGGTGCTAGTGGTAGGTGGTAGTGGTAGTGGTAGTGGGTGGTGCTAGTGGTAGGTGGTAATGGTAGTGGTAGTGGGTGGTGCTAGTGGTAGGTGGTAATGGTAGTGGTAGTTTGGGGGGTGCTAGTGGTAGGTGCTAATGGTAGTGGTAGTGGGTGGTGCTAGTGGTAGGTGGTAATGGTAGTGGTAGTGGGTGGTGCTAGTGGTAGGTGGTAATGGTAGTGGTAGTGGGTGGTGCTAGTGGTAGGTGCTAATGGTAGTGGTAGTGGGTGGTGCTAGTGGTAGGTGCTAATGGTAGTGGTAGTGGGTGGTGCTAGTGGTAGGTGCTAATGGTAGTGGTAGTGGGTGGTGCTAGTGGTAGGTGCTAATGGTAGTGGTAGTGGTGGTGCTAGTGGTAGGTGCTAATGGTAGTGGTAGTGGGTGGTGCTAGTGGTAGGTGCTAATGGTAGTGGTAGTGGGTGGTGCTAGTGGTAGGTGCTAATGGTAGTGGTAGTGGGTGGTGCTAGTGGTAGGTGCTAATGGTAGTGGTAGTGGGTGGTGCTAGTGGTAGGTGCTAATGGTAGTGGTAGTGGGTGGTGCTAGTGGTAGGTGCTAATGGTAGTGGTAGTGGGTGGTGCTAGTGGTAGGTGCTAATGGTAGTGGTAGTGGGTGGTGCTAGTGGTAGGTGGTAGGTGGTAGTGGGTAGTGGTAATGGGTGGTGGTATTGGGTGGTGATAGTGGTAGGGGGCAGTGGTAGTGGGTTATGGTAGTGGGTGGTGATAGTGGTAAGGAGCGGTGATGGTGGGTGGTGTTAATGGTAGTCGGTGAGTGGGTGGTGATAGTGGTAGTTGGTGTTAGTGGTTAGTGGTAGTGGGTGGTGATAGTCGTAGTGGGCGGGTGATAGTCGTAGTGGGTGGTGATAGTGGTAGTGGGTGGTACTAGTGGTAGTGGGTGGTACTAGTGTAGTGGGTGGTACTAGTGGTAGTGGGTGGTGATAGTGGTAGTGATAGTAGTAGTGGGTGGTGATAGTGGTAGTGGGAGGTGATAGTGGTAATGGGTAGTGGTAATGGGTGGTGGTAGTGGGTATTGGTAGTGGGTGGTGGTAGTGGGTGGTGATAGTGGGTGATGGTAGTGGGTGGTGATAGTGGGTGTTGGTAGTGGGTGGTGGTAGTGGGTGGTGGTGGTGGTAGAGGGTGGTGGTAATGGGTAGTGGTAGGTGGTGATAGTGGGTGGTGGTAGTGGGTGGTGGTAGTGGGTGTTGGTAGTGGGTGTTGGTAGTGGGTGGTGGTAGTGGGTGGTGGTAGTGGGTGGTGATAGTGGGTGGTGATAGTAGTAGTTGGTGTGGTATTGGGTGTTGGTAGTGGGTGGTGTAGTGGATGGTGGTAGTGGATGGTGATAGTGGATGGTGATAGTGGATGGTGATAGTGATGGTGATAGTGGGTGGTGATAGTGGGTGGTGATAGTGGATGGTGATAGTGGGTGGTGATAGTGGGTGGTGTATAGTGGATGGTGATAGTGGATGGTGATAGTGGATGGTGATAGTGGATGGTGATAGTGGATGGTGATAGTGGATGGTGATAGTGGATGGTGATAGTGGGTGGTGATAGTGGGTGGTGATAGTGGGTGGTGATAGTGGGTGGTGATAGTGGATGGTGATAGTGGGTGGTGATAGTGGGTGTTGGTAGTGAGTGGTAGTGGGTGTTAAGCCGCAGCCCGCAGTTTAAGCCTCAGCCTCAGCCGCAGCCGCAGTCGCCCTACTTTAAGCTTCCTCCACTCTGGGTCGTCCATCATCTTCCTGTCACATCAGGACACACGTTTTTGTGTCCATGTACAGTGTGTGGTGTGTGTGTGTGGTGTGTGGTGTGTGTGGTGTGTGTGTGTGTGTGTGTGATGTGTGGTGTGTGGTGTGCGTGTGTGTGTGTATGTGGTGCGGTGTAGTAGTGTGTTGTGTGATTGTGTGTTGTGAGTGTGTGTGTGTGCTGTGTGTGTGTGTGTGTGTGTGTGTGTGTGTGTGTGTGTGTGTGTGGTGTGTGTGTGTGTGTGTGTGTGTGTGTGTGTGTGTGTGTGTGTGTGTGTGTGTGTGTGTGTGCGCGTGCGCGCGTGAGCGTACGTGAGGGGCTTATCAATTACTTGCTGCAGGGGTTCACTCTCAACTCCTGGCCCCACCTATCATTTGTATACTAGTTAATTCACACTCTTCTCGCTTTGAGAGCTCAGTCATACCTAGCCTTTAAGCTGTGTATACATCATGTCTCTACCACTACCCTTTCAGATCGTTGCTCTTCCTGAGCATTTCGAGGCTGAAAAAGTATTCCCTAACATAAATGTGATTCAGTTGTGTTTTATATTTGTATCCCTGTATTTTGAGCGTCGTTATCATGTCTCCCCTGGTCTTACTACCCACCAATGTCGTCAGGTTTAATTCCTTTACTCTCTCCTCCTAACTCGAACCCCTTACCACTAACGAAATCGTAATAACAAGGGTGGGGTTTGAACTCATGGCGAGTGACCTGTGACTTTTTGGGCTCGCCCTGGGTTCAAACCCCACCTGTTCCCTTATTTATACCTCTTATCATCAGTGATTAGTCTCTTTTGCTATCCTAACATATCTTATTAGGTTTCGCGAGTCTCAGGCAACATGCTCAGCACCATCCTCTCCCCCGCGAGGCCCTTCTTTGCCACTTGTCCCCGGAGCCTGTACTCCGTTACCAGTCTTCTTTGTCCTACACCAAATTTCACAACCTTGCACTTGCAGGGGTTCAGTGCCAATAACCAACTTTGAAACAAGTGCTGCAACTTGTCCAGTTTGGTCTGTAGCCTTTCTAGTCCTCTTATTTTTATTCTCAGGTGGTGCGCATCTGTGAACAGGAATACCTCTCTTTCACTATAATAGTACAACTAGTTGGATTAGTAAATGGTGAGGATAACTGCAGTGTTAGTTTTTGGTAATGAGTTGCACCCATAACTGCTTCCTTCTAGATTGTAAATGATTGATAGGAATAACTGCTGTTAGATTGTAAATGAGTTTAGGATAACTGCTCTAGATGTAAATATTGAGGAATAATGCTGTTAGATTGTAAATGAGTTGAGGATACTGTTAATTTGTAAATAAGGTTAACTGCTGTTAGATTGAAATGAGTTAGTGCATAACCTTGCTAGATTGCAATGAATTGAGGATAACTGTGCTAGTTGTAAATGAGTTGAGAATTCTCGTGTTAGATTGTAAATGAGTTGAGGAATAACTGCTGTTAGATTGTAAATGAGTTGAGGAATAACTGCTGTTAGATTGTAAATGAGTTGAGCTATAACTGCTTCTAGATTGTAAATGAGTTGAGGAATAACTGCTGTTAGATTGTAAATGAGTTGAGGAATAACTGCTGTTAGATTGTAAATGAGTTGAGCAATAACTGCTGCTAGATTGTAAATGAGTTGAGGAATAACTGCTGTTAGATTGTAAATGAGGTATAACTGCTGTTAGATTGTAAATGAGTTGAGGTATAACTTCTATTAGATTGTCAATGAATTGAGATATAATTGATCTTCGTCTGTAAATTCAACAATAGTAAAATCAAAACGCTGTCTCTCAGCCTCTCTTCTCACACGAGTCTTTTCTCTTCTAGATCGTCAGCCCATTCTTCTTTTTTCTTTGGTCCTGCTCTTTCTATAGTTCTTGCATGCTCTTGTACCTCTGTATGTTTGCTTGACTCAGTGACTGTTTATCATTTGTAAATTGCTGCTGCATCTAGGTATGCTTCCTACCCGGCACTTACAGCCTAAGTTTTTTACACACAAATCAGTTTTACAGGTTAAGAGTTATCCTGCCTTAGCTCTTTTTAAAGTCTAGCTCAGCCTAAGGTATATTACCAAGATGCTGACACCTGGGTATCTACTTATTACTAGGTAAACAGAAGCATTAGGTGTAGGAAAACATGCCCAACGTTTCCAACCATGTTAGGGATCGAACCACGGACACTTATTAGTATTTGAGCTGGGTATGCTACCGACCGAGCCACGGGACATTAAGTACTCCATTCACCTTTTTTCCTGCTATTTCTTTCCCGTTATATGTAATTCAAGATTTATCTCATGCCTGTATCTTCCGCAATCTTTTCATTATTTTTTTTTTTTGCATTACCGCTCACAGGAGAAACTGAGGGAGCACCATAAACCAGCCTCTCAGACGACACAATTGAAACTCTATGTTCATTTCACAAGGTTCACGAAACTCGACTGTGTATAGTCGCTGACACCTACAACCTTCCATTGGATGCTTTCTCTGGATATTTTCCGCTCTATAAAAACACAAAAGTGCTGGAGAGTGACAGGAGTGTCATCATCGTTGGCATCTCATTTTCCTTTGAGCTAGATACAAAATTTTGCACGTGATATCTTAGCGCGCATAACGGAGTAAACACCTCAATTACTGGAGCGTTTGAGTTCCTAAACCTTTCCTGGAACGCAGAGGGAGAGATACATATTAATCACCTGGAAAATCCTGAGGGAACTAGTACCGAACTTGCACACAAAATCACCTCCGAAAGCAAAACTTGGGCAGACGATGCACATCCCCCAATAAAGCAGGGGGTCACCTAGCACTTAAGAGACCTAATTAATAAGTTTAGGGCCGAGACTGTTCAACTCCTCCCGGCAACCCTAAGGGGGATTACAAAACCCCTGGTCTCAAGCTGCCTACAAGCATTAAGTCTGTCCTTATCACAGCATGGGCTCGTACCTAGTTGGTAGCCACACAGACAGCCTGTGATCAGGCTCTGATCACAGGTCATACCCACGACAACCTCTATTCTACATTTGGCCCACTGGAAGTCTTAGTTGATATTAGCTGGGAGACTCACTGTATCTTCCATAAGAACATAAGAAGGAACACTGCCACAGGCCTACTGACCCATGCGAAGCAGGTCCATGTCCCCCTTTCCCCGGATTACCCCCAATGACCCACCCAGTCTGGTCACCTCCACTCAAGGGAAAGGGAGCACGGCACCAGCCCCCAGCAGCACAAACTAGTCAGGTCCAACTCACACCCACCCACACCCACTCATGTATTTATCTAACCTATTTTTAAAACTACACAACGTTTTAGCCTCAATAACTGTACTCGGGATTTTTGTTCCACTCACCTACAACTCTATTAACCAAACCACGTTTTCCTATATCCTTCCTGAATCTGAATTTTTCCAACTTGAAACCATTGCTGCGAGTCCTGTCTTGGCTGGAAATTTTCAGCATGCTATTTACAGCCCCTTTATTTATTCCTGTTTTCCATTTATACACCTCGATCATATCTCCTTAAATGCTATCCCTTTTCCCTAGAGAGGCAGATTCAGGGCCCCAGTCTATCTTCATGGGGAAAAATTTCTGATACATGGATCATCTTTGTCTCCTCCTTTGTACTTTCCAGAGCATTTAAAATCCATTCTGTAATACGGTGACCAAACTGAGTAGCATAGTCTAAATGAGGCCTAACCAACGATATACAGAGTTGAAGAACAACCTGAGACTTCTGTTATTTATACTTCTAGATATAAAACCCAAAGAATTCTGTTAGTTTTATTGGGGAACACTAATGCACTGTTTGTTTTGGTTTTAGATTACGCTAACCAGAACTCCTAAATCCTTTTTCGCAATCAGTAGTTATTAAGATCTACATTTTTTAGTTTATATGTGGCATGGTTATTTAACTGTCCAACATCTAGAACTTTGCATTTGTCAATATTAAACGCATCTGCCACTTCTCCGACCATTGCATCAGTCCTATTCAAATCATCCTGGAGTGCTCTAGTGTCCTCATTAGAATGAATTGGACGGCCTATTTTGGTGTCATCAGCAAATTTGCTTATGTCGCTATTTATTCCCTCATCTATGTCGTTTATGTAAATTGTGAACAACAACTGGCCCAACACTGACCCCTGAGGAACACCGCTTGTGACGTGCCCCCATTCTGATTTCTCCCCATTTATGCAACCCTCTCTGCTGTCTATTTGTCAGCAATGCCTCTACCCAGGAAAAAATTTCTCCTCCTATTCCGTGTGCCTTAATTAAGTTTCCTCAATAGCCTCTGATGTGGAACGCTATCGAAAGCCTTACTGAAGTCCATATACACAATATCATATTCATTACCATGATCTACCTCCTCAAACACCTTAGTGAAAAAAGTTAGTAAATTCGTAAGACAGGAACGCCCCTTTGTAAAACCGTGTTGAGATTCATTAATCAGTCTGTGCCTATCAAGATGGCTACGAATTGCTTCGGCAATTATTGATTCCATAAATTTTCCCACTATGGAGGTAAGGTTTATTGGTCTATAGTTCGAACCCCAAGGACCTGCCCACCTGCCTTGAAAAAGGGTATTACATTTGCCTTTTTTCCACTTATCAGGCACTATGCCAGTTGTAGTGATAGGGTTAAAAAGTTTACCCAAAAGGGTATGGCTAAGTTCCTCTTTACATTCTTTTAACACCCTTGCAAACAGTTCATCAGGGCCTGGGGATTTTTTTAGGTTTTAGTTTCTCTATTTGTCTGAGGACCATGTCACGTTACCGCACTCGTACATAGTTTATTATCCTGTTCTACATAATCTATTTTTTTCGGGAATATCGCTAGTATTTCCTGGTGAAAACTGAGAGGAAGGTATTGAGAATTTCACACATATCCTTATCACTGTCATGATCCTGACCAAGTTACTCTTAAGGGGGCCAATCTTGCCCCTAATCTTACTTCTGTATACCTGAAAAAACCCTTTTGGGTTACCCTTTGAATTCCTTGCGACCTTAGCCTCATAATCCCTTTTTGCTTTTCTTATTCCTTTCTTTAATTTCTCTCTTTAATTGAAATATTGATTTTCTTCACTGCCATCCCCTTTTTGATATCCCCTAATGCCTCTCTTTTGACCAATAGATGTTTTAATCAATTTCATCCTCCATTTGAGATCATTTTTGTTAGAATTAATTTCTCCACCGGAACAAAAGTTGTCTGGGCACTAGAACTATGCTCTGAAAAACGTCATATTGGCAACCAAGATCACCTACCGACCCATAAGCCCAGACATCCTAATTTTTAAATCCCACCCAGAGTAATTTTTTCAGGTCCCATGAACCGGCAAGCGAAAACCCTGGGACAGAGATTTGATTGCAGTTATCTGGGTATTCCATGATATTTGAAACTAAGTGATTTGTGTCACTTTCTCCAAGCTCATCATTAACCTCAAATTATTAATTAGTGTTTCTTTGTTGGCAAGAACCAAGTCAAGCAGATTGTTTCCTCTATTGGTTCTGTCACAACCTGTTCTAAAAAGAAATCCGACCTATCAAGAAAGCCCACTAGACTCAGATTCCTGTCCATATTGTTCCAGTCTATTTTGTTTAAATATAAAATCTCCCTTATCACAACATTTTCATATCTAATGCCTTATGAATTTTGTCCATAACGCTTACTGCGCTCCCTAACAAGGTTTGGGGCCTAAAAATCACTCCCAAAACTAATTGTCACGTCCCTCGAGAAACTGTAGCCAAACAGATTCTGTGTTCGATGTTTCTAATCTTATATCATGTCCAAGACAGCAATTTAAATTTTCTTTGACATCCCATCGCCACTCCACCACCCTTCCTGTTGACCCTATCAGTGGGGAAAATTGTTTTAAACCCTGTATGTTGCATTCAGAAGGCATTTCTCTATCTTTCAGGTTGAACCGTCTCTGTTATACCAATAATATCTATATTACCTACACTTGCAAGTAATCTTAGCTCATCTATCTTATTTCTTAGACCCCTACCATTGTATAGTAAACCTTAAGGGAGCTAGTCACTCGTTGCCCTCTACTATCTCTCTTTGTTTGTTGATCAATTGATTTGCCATTAATAGCAACTTTATTTTGAAAAATTGTCTTTTAAACATATCCCTGAGGTATCCCGGGTAATAACTGCTGTTTTAACCCTAATGCTGCAGCCTGATTGTTCCCACAAACACCCATACCTCTATAATCAATCATTTTTAAATTCCTAGACAAGTCATCAATTACCCTCTAAACTGAATTGCTAATGCAACCACCCATCCCCAGAGAGATGAACCCCATCCCTTGCATACATATCACGTTTGCCAAAGAATAGGTCCCAGTTATCAATGAATGGGATTGCAAGTTCCTTGCAGCACCTGTCTAGCCAGCAATTTATACCAATTGCCCTAGACATCCATTCATTGCCCACTCCATTTCTAGGCAAGATGCTACATATGACTGGGATCCCTTCCTTAGACCTAACTACTTCTATGGCTGACCTGTACTTATCCAGCAGCTCCTCTCTCCTGCCCTTCCCAATGTCATTACCCCCAGCACTAAGACAGATAATGGGCTTGTTCCCATTACCTGCCATAATATTATCCAACCTGCTGACTATGGATGCCACTCTCACACAAATTCTAATATCGTCTGTGAAGACGATACAATACTATGGTATAAATCCCTGTCTATGTCAGCTACGAGCATGAGAAAATAAAGTTGTGCAAGTACTGTGCCTTGTCGAACAAATCTTTTCACTATGGCCGCCTCCGATTTCCCCATTTACTATTAGTTTTGGGGTCTGTTGTTAGGAAGGTAAATGTTCAACCATCCACCTTCCCAGTTGTTCCTTCTGTGCACATTTTGTGATCAATTGCCCCACTGTCGCACCTGTCAAAGGCTTTTTCAAAGTCGGTCAATACGTTTTCATTTAGGTTGTCTTCCAGTGTATCCAGTGTATTCCAGTGTCCCCTGGTTGTCTTCAAGTGGGAGCTGGACAGATACCTAAAGTCAGTGCCGGATCAGCAGGGCTGTAGTTCGTACGTTGGACTGCGTGCGGCCAGCAGTACAGCCTCGTTGATCAGACCCTGAACCACCAGGAGGCCAGGTAGTGGACCGGAACGCGGGGGCGTTGATCCCCGGAATGTCCTGCAGGTAGACTCCAGGTAGGATCCAAAACCATGTCTTAGCGGTTCAGCAATTTGCGAGAGGCAGGACCGACCTGTTCTGAACCCATGTTGACCTAAGATGTGCAGCTCCTGTGATTCCAGTGCTGTGATTGGCAATCCTGCTTTTTAAGACCCTCTCAAAAATCTTGATGTGGGACGTCAGTACTATTGGTCTATTTTTTTTACATTACACATATGTAAAATGGGCTTGAGGAGGAGATCAGGAGCAGTTTTGATGGTCCAACTCCACCTCTCTCTCTCTCTCTCTCTCTGGTTGTGTTCTTAACATACTGACACAAAGTTTGCCTTTGTCACCTTCGTGTATTTGGTGTTTCATGCAAATCCCAGTTTTGTGAGTTAGCTTCTTTATGGTTGAACTGACCGACACTACCATTTCCACCACTTCCATCCCCACAACTACCATTCCCACCATTACTATTACTAGTACCTACATTCCAACCATTACCATGCACACCCTTACCTCCAGAACAAACACCACCATCACCACCAAAACCACCACCACCAGTACCACCACCATAACCACCACCACCATCGCCTCCATCACCACCAACATTAACCACGTCCCGCCATCTGTTCCTCCGGCTATTTCCCAGCAGTATATCTATCTCATTTCACAAACACATCACCCCTACCCACCCTCCCTTTCCTCCCTCCCTCCCTTCCTCCCTCCCACCCTCCCCCTCCCTCCCTCCCTTCCTCCCTCCCCCCTCCCTCCTCTCTCTCCCTACCTTCCCTTTGTCCCTAATTCCCTTTCCACTCCTTTCCCATCTCATTCCCACTCTTCATATATTTCTCCCCCTCCCCCTTTTTCATCCTGTCTTACTTCCTTTCTCCCCTTTTCCCTTACATCTCTCCTTCTCTTAAATCCTTCATTCCTTCTCTCCCCCGTTTCCTCCTCCTTTACACATCCTACTTCTCACTTCCCCTACTCTCCATCTCCCCTCTTCTCCCCTCAGCCTGCGTCACCAGGGTGGTCTGAGGGGAAGTGTGACCGGCAGTTAGGGTGCCGAGGTCGTTATGGGTCGAGGGTGGTTGTTGGCAGCGATGTAAGCGAGGGGAAGGAGGGGGGAAGAGGGGAGAGAGTGGGGAAGAGAGAGGGTGGGTGAGATAGGATGGAGTGAGGGAGAGAGAGGGAGGAGAGGAGGGAGGGTTAGAAGGTAATTGAAGGAGGGTAGAAGAGAAGAGAAGGGAGAGAAAAGGGCGACGAGAGGAAAGGAAGAGGGAGGGAGGGAAGGAAGGGAAAATGAGAGGGTGACTAAAGGGAAAAGAAGGGGAGGAAGGGAAAGTAGAGGGACTAGGAAAGAAGGGAAGGAAGGAAAGTGAGAGGGCGACGAGGGGAAAGGAAAAGGAGGGAGGGAAGTGAAAGGACGACGAGGGGAAAAAGGGGAGGCAGAAGAGAAGGAGAAAAGTGAGAAGGCAACGAGGGGAAAAGCTCTGAAGGATTCTCATCAGCTTCAATAGTGCAAGACTTCGCACCCCTCAAGGGAGCCTCCTTGATGCCGGTGAGGGGCTCTTGATTCAAGGAACTGAACCAGTGCTCTCCTTCCTTAGGCCAAACATCAATCCCTTCCATCCCCCTAAACTTCGTATAACCCCTATGGGTTTAGCGCTCAGCTATGGAAGAATGGTTGAAATTAAAACCAACGTAGTACAAGACGTTTTTAGTATAATCAAAACTAAGCGCTAAGCCCACAAGGGGTAATACAAGACAAACTCAAATCATTCAGTAGTGTGTGCCATGTGCGAGACCTGGGGGTGAGGATCCCGGAAGATCACAACAATGGTGCCATTGCTACCGTGAGGAATATGATAGGCTGGATAACTAGAACTTTCAAGACAAGACATGCTGAGCCAGTGATGTCCTGTCACTTGTTCTCTCCAGGCTGGAATACTGCTGTATACTGGTCTCCAGGCTGGAATACTGCTGTATACTGGTCTCCCGGCTGGGAAAACTGCTGTATACTGATGGTCTCCAGGCTGAATACTGCTGTATACTGATGGTCTCCAGGGTGGAATACTGGGGTGTATACTGATGGTCTCCAGGCGGAATACTGCTGTATACGATGGCTCCAGGCTGGAATACTGCTGTATACTGATGGTCTCCAGGCTGGAATACTGCTGTATACTGATGGTCTCCAGGCTGGAATACTGCTGTATACTGATGGTCTCCAGGCTGGAATACTGCTGTATACTGATGGTCTCCAGGCTGGAATACTGCGTATACTGAGGTCCCAGCTGAATAAATGGGTGTATACTGATGGTCTCCAGGCTGGAATAAATGCTGTATACTGAAAGGTCTCCAGGGTGGAATACTGCTGTATACTGATGGGCTCCAGGCTGGGAAAACTGCTGTATCTGATGGTCTCCAGGGTGGAATACTGCTGTATACTGATTTGGGCTCCAAGCTGGAATACTGCTGTATACGATGGTCCCCCAGGCTGGAATACTGCTGTAACTGATGGGCTCCAGGCTGGAATACTGCTGTATACTGATGGTCTCCAGGCTGGAATACTGCTGTATACTGATGGCATCCAGGCTGGAATACTGCTGTATACTGATGGCATCCAGGCTGGAATACTGCTGTATACTGATGGCATCCAGGCTGGAATACTGCTGTATACAGATGGCATCCAGGCCAGAATACTGCTGTATACTGATGGCATCCAGGCTGGAATACTGCTGTATACTGATGGCATCCAGGCTGGAATACTGCTGTATACTGATGGCATCCAGGCTGGAATACTGCTGTATACTGATGGCATCCAGGCTGGAATACTGCTGTATACTGATGGGATCCAGGCTGGAAAAACTGCTGTATACCGATGGCATCCAGGCTGGAATACTGCTGTATACTGATGGCATCCAGGCTGGAATACTGCTGTATACTGATGGCATCCAGGCTGGAATACTGCTGTATACTGATGGCATCCAGGCTGGAAAAAACGCTGTATACTGATGCACCAGCTGGAATACTGCTGTATACGATGGCTCCAGGCCAGAATACCCGCTGTATACTGATGGCATCCAGGCTGGAATACTGCTGGGATACTGATGGCTCCAGGTTGGAATACTGCGTATACTGATGGGATCCAGGCTGGAATACTGTGTATACTGATGCACCAGGCTGGAATACTGTGTATACTGATGCATCCAGGCTGGGAAAACTGCTGTTTTACTGATGGCATCCAGGCTGGAATACGCTGAAAACTGATGGCATCCAGGCGGAATACTGCTTTTAAAACTGAGGCTCCAGGCTGGAATACTGCTGTATACTGATGGCATCCAGGCCGAATACTGCTGTATACGATGGCATCCAGGCTTGGGAAAACTGCTGTATACCGAGGCATCCAGGGGTGGAAATACTGCTGTATACCGTGGGTCCAGGGGTGGAATACTGCTGTAAAACTGATGGCATCCAGGCCGGAATACTGCTGCATACTGAGGCTCCCCGGCTGGAATACTGCTTATACCGATGGCAACCAGCTGGAAAAACTGCTGTAAACCCGAAGGCAAACCGTGGAATACTGGGTGTATACTGATGGCATTTCCCGGCCGGAATAAATGCTGTATACTGATGGCATCCAGCTGGAATACTGCTGTAACCGATTTGGGATCCAGACTGGAAACGCTGTATACCGATGGCATCAGGCTGGAATACTGCTTATACCAAGGCATCCAGGCTGGAATATGCTTGTAACTGGTCTCTAGGGTGGAATACTCTGAAAAACGGTCTCTAGCGGAATACTGCTGTAACTGGCTCCTAGGCTGGAATACTGCTTTTAACTGGTCTCTAGCTGGAATACGCTATTAACTGGGGGCTCTGGGCTGGAATACGTTGTATACTGGCTCCCAAGCAAAAATACTGCTGTATACCGATGGCATCCCCGCTGGGTTACTGTTGTAACTGGTCCCAGGCTGAATACGTTATACGTCTCCAGGCTGATACTGTTGAAAACGACGGCCCAGCTGGAATACTGTGTATACTGGTCTCCAAGCTAGATTACTGCTGTATACTGACGTCTCCAGCGGATTAACTATATAATCACGCCACCTTCAGCAGCGAACTTCTGTGCTGGGAAAACTTATAACAAACTTTTTCGTTTTTATATACACTCCTCAAGCATCTAACTCGTGGGAATGCTGCAAGCCCTTTCACGTACTCCTGGAACATAGGCCCAGAAAGGTACATAATAATTTACACCTGGAAATCCCTGGGGGACTGGTGCCAAACCTGAACACCGAAACAATTTCCGTATAATAAAGAACTTTGAAAACGATGAAAAATTACTCCAGTAAAAATGCAGGGCGCGCGAGTACACAAGAAACGTTAGAGTCCTCGACTCCTCAACGCCTCCCATGCATAGGGAAAAATCCAAAAACTTTGGCGGTCTTCAAGAAAGAACTAGAGAGGTTTCCAATCAGTACTTGACCACAGGTTGTGGCTCATTACTTGAACTGTGTGTAAACCAGTACTAACAACCTGGTTGACCAGACATTGATAGTAGAGAAGGCGTGGTCTTGGGATTTTTTTGCGGAGGCACTGATCCACAGAACGTCCTTCAGGTCATAATAATAATAATAAAAATAATAATAATAATATAATAATATAATAATAATAATAATGACTTACCTGAAACCGGAGATCTTGTAAATACCTCAAGTAATAATAAAAGGAAAGCGCTAAACCAGTAGGGATCATACAGCTCCAGAAGATTGGAGGTAATTAGGAGTGATCCAAGAGGGTAATCCAGTTCCTGGGTGGAGAGCCCTCCACCACGACCTGGGCCTTTCCCAGCACTCCGCAGCTTAGCATAAATTTGTGTTAAAGGGGATGCAGTGTGTTCATCACCCTTCAATGCCTCATCTGAGGGAACCTGCGTGGTACTCACCCTATTTGTACTCACTTATTTGTGGCTGAAGGTTCGATCTTGGAAACCTGCCCCACTTTTTAACTTGCCCCTCTTCAATTCACTCCCTCCTTAACCCTGCGCTCTGTCGTACCTGCCGTAAAACTGTGTAGGAGTCCCGCCTCCACTTCATCAAGATCATTTCATTTCCGACCATTCGAGACGAAGAAATACTTCCTAACTTCTTGGGGATTTTATAACTTTGCGGCCCCCCTTTGGGTTTTTTTTTAAAATCCCTCTTCCTTTTCACCTCTGGGAAGAATCACGTTAAACCCCCAGGTTCTTTTCCTCCCGGGGTAGACTAATTTCCTTTTTTTTTGTCCCCGGCCCAACCGGTGCTTCTCTAACCTCATTTTTCCTTTTAATTTTTCAGGGTAAATTTTCCTACCTTTTTCTCCATTTTTTTTAAACCAGGCCGTTTCCCCCAAAACAGGGGGCCCCCCCAAAAAAAAAAAAAAACTCTTTCCCCCCTTTTCAAGGGACCTTTAAAAATTTTAAAAAACCCCTTAAACCCCCTTTCAGAAAGTAAACTGATTCCCCCCTAGGTCAATCCGCCGGGTTTTTCCCAAAACCCCTTTAAAAAATTTTTCCCTTTTAACCTCCCCCCGCAGTAAATTAAAAAACCTTTGTCTCCTTTTCCCCTTTCCTCCCCCCTTTTTTTGGGGCCCAACCCCTCGGCCCCAAACCCCTTTACCCCCCCCTTTTTAACCCTTTTGGGGCCCCCCTTTTGTTAAAACCCAGTTTGCCCTTTTTTAAAAAACAAAATCAAATTTCCCGAATCATTTCGAATTTCTGTGCAAAGAATCGTGATATTTCCCCCTTTTCCCTTTCTGATGAATTAACTTTTCCCTAGTCTTTTTCCTGGTCTTCTTGTTCCTTCAATCTTTATGATCATACACTTACTAGGATTGAATTCAAGCAGCCACTTATATGTCCACTCTTGTAATTTGTCCAGATCCCTTTGGAGCATTTCCTTGTCTTCATTTGCTTTTATTCTCTTCAGTTTTGCATTGTCAACAAATATAGCTACATCCAAATCAATTTCATTTGGAATGCCATTCATATTAACTAGAAACAGTACTGGTCCCAATGCAAATCCTTGTGGAATCCCGCTAGTTACTCTTCCCCATTGTGTCTCTTTTCTGACTGTCACTCATTGCTTCCTTCCCCCTAAGATACTCTTTGATCCACCGGAGTACATTCCCTGTTATTCCCACTACATCTCAGGTTTAGGGCCCAGCCTTCTGTAGGGTACAGTATCAAACGTCTTACTGTAGTCCATAAAACTGCAATCAACCCAACCTTCTCTCTCTCTTGTTGCACATCTGTTAGTCTATCATAAAACTTCAACAAGTTGGTAAGACAAGTTTTGCCATCCCTAAACTCATGCTAATTACAGTTTATGAAACTACTTTCTCACCCCCACCCATCGGTAAGTTTATTAGCTTGCAAGGTATACCTGTCAGAGACACAGGTCTGTCAGAGAGACAGGTGTGCCTGTCAGAGGGACAGGTCTACCTGGCAGACAGGTCTGTGTTTCTTAAATACAACGACTACATTTCTTCTAGATCTCTGGTAACCGAAGGCTGCTGAATATAGCCTCAGTCTATTTTTGATAATTATTACGAATGGTATTTGGAAACCTGGAAGAAACTAAACAATGAAAGTGAATGTCATAGGAATGCAGTTAGAAGCCTGAGATTTATCACTCAAGATGGTAACATGAACGTAAATAAGCATGACTAGGGAGCAATAACAAAAAAAGGCACAATACCGTGACTGGAACGATACACAAATAACCCGCACATTCTTGTACTACTACTACCACCACCACCACCTCTTCCTGCCTATATATAGCCGTCCTGCTCCACTTCTGGTTAGTGTGACTTGGTAAATGGTCCAAGTCGGACCGAAACGTCGTCGTAAGCTTCTCTCTTTTATGTGCGGGTTATTTGTGTATCTAGGGAGCAACTTACAATGTAAACTAAACCAGGCTTAGGCTTGGCTGCAAATACTTCTGGAAGTGTGGCAGATATTCAGATAATGATCAAACTAAATATGAAGTATCTGATAAATTTTCTGGTCACTATCTTGATCACTATGCGCTTGATTGTTCAATTTTTTTGGTGATAAATTAGACACATAGTGCAACTATCTTGGGTATCTTTTTATTGATGAAACACGTTTCGCCACACAGTGGCTTCATCAGTCCATAGAAAGGAGAATCTTGAAGAACAAGAGGAGAATGAGGTAATCAGTCCCTCAACCTTGAGTCGATGTGGTTAGTCCATCAATCTTGAATAGAATACGGCATATGAGCGGAGAAGCAGCTTATAAACCGTAGGCAGGAGAGGTGCAGCAGTCATGTGACACCACCTATGACTGCTGCACCTCTCCTGTCAACGGTTTATAAGCTCCTTCTCCGCACGTATGCCGTATTATCTATTCAAGATTGATGGACTGACCACATCGACTCAAGGTTGAGGGACTGATTACCTCATTCTCCTCCTGTTCTTCAAGATTCTCCTTTCTATGGAGTGATGAAGCCACTGTGTGGCGAATTATTATTATAATCAAGGGGGAAGCGCTAAACCCGGAGGATTATACAGCGTCTGGGGGGGGATGTGGAAGGCATTCAGGCTTAATTCGGGGAACTGGAGCACAGATCCAATTCCCTAAATCAAGAGCCCCTCACCAACATCAAGGAACCTTCCTTGAGGGGACTGTGTGGCGAAACGTTTCCTCAATAAAGATACCCAAGAGTTGCACATGTGTCTAATTTATCAACATGTCGGTTCTCTGAACCATTCATCTACAAATTTTTTGGGTGGATATAGAATAACATTTGTGATATATCAAGGTATCTTATTAATGACAGTAAAATGCCAGTACTCTTGACCAAGCGCAATAAATTTGCTTATAATACATGACAAATTGTAAATATATACCCTTTGTGTGTGCGTGCGCGCGCTCACCTAACTATACTCACCTAATTGTACTCAGCTCCTGGCTCCGCCTCTTCACTGATCGCTACTAGGTCCTCTCTCTCTGCTCTCTGAGCTTTGTCATACCTCGTCTTAAAGCTATGTATGGTTCCTGCTTCCACTACCTCACTTGCTAGACTATTCCACTACCTGACGACTCTATGACTAAAGAAATACTTCCTAACATCCCTGTGACTCGTCTGAGTCTTCAGCTTTCAACTGTGATCCCTTGTTTCTGCGTCCCATCTCTGGAACATCCTGTCTCTGTCCACCTTATCTATTCCACGAAGCATTTTGTATGTCGTTATCATGTCTCCCCTGACCCTCCTGTCCTCCAGTGTCGTCAGGCCGATTTCCCTCAACCTTTCTTTGTCGGACATTCCCCTGAGCTCCGGAACTAGCCTTGTTGCAAATCTTTGCACTTTCTCTAATTTCTTGACGTGCTTGACCAGGTGGGGGTTCCAAACTGGTGCTGCATACTCCAGTATGAACCTGACGTACACAGTGTACAGTGTCTTGAACGATTCCTTATTAAGGTATCGGAAAGCTAGTCTTAGGTTTGCCAGACGCCCATATGCTGCAGCAGTTATTTGGTTGATGTGTGCTTCCGGAGACGTGCTCGGTGTTATGCTCACCCCAAGATCTTTCTCCTTGAGTGAGGTTTGCAGTCTTTGGCCACCCAGCCTATACTCTGTCTGCGGTCTTCTTTGCTCTTCCCCAATCTTCATGACTTTGCATTTGGCAGGGTTGAATACGAGAAGCCAGTTGCTTGGCCACGTGTCCAGCCTGTCCGGGTCTCTTTGCAGTCCTGCCTGATCCTCATCTGATTTAATTCTCATTAACTTCACATCATCTGCGAACAGGAACACTTTTGAGTCTATCCCTTCCGTCATGTCATTCACATATACCAAAAATAGCACTGGTCCTAGGACTGACCCCTGTGGGACTCCGCTCGTCACAGGTGCCCACTGTGATACATCATCACGTGCCATGACTCGTTGTTGCCTCCCTGTCAAATATTCTCTGATCCATTGCAGTGCCCTTTCTCTAGTTTCTGCACTAATCTCTTGTGAGGAACTGTGTCGAAGGCCTTCCTGCAGTCCAGGAAAATGCAATCAACCCACCCCACTCTCTCACATGCCTTCTGTTACCTTGTCATAAAACTCCAGAAGGTTTGTGACACAGGATTTACCTTCCATGAATCCGTGCTGGTTGTCGTTTATAATCTTGTTTCGTTCCAGGTGCTCCACCACTCTCCTCCAGGTAATGTTCTCCATGACTCTGCATACCGTACACGTCAGTGACACTGGTCTGTAGTTTAGTGCCTTGTTTCTGTCTCCTTTCTTAAAAATGGTGAATACACTTGCCTTCTTCCATACCTCAGGCAGTTGCCCAGTGTAGGTGTAGGTGTGTGTGTGTGTGTGTGTGTGTGTGTGTGTGTGTGTGTGTGTGTGTGTGTGTGTGTGTGTGTGTGTGTGTGTACGCGTACGCGAGCCAGCGTATCAATGACACAATGCTCTCCATTTTACGCCGACATAGCAATGCAGTTGCGATTACCTGTTGGCTGTTAACGGTCGTGTCGATGACACTCCTGCTGCAGTTGTGGCATTTATTTCTATATAATGGGACGATTTATCAAGGGAATTACGTATGCTCATTATTATCTGGGCTATCACATACACTGAGCGTTGTGAATGATTGCTGGTCCTATTGATTACAATAATACACTATGTATGTGTGTGGTTTAATTAATGGGATTTGTTATGTTAATATCGTGTTTGTAATCAGCAGCGTATGTTTGATATGCGAGAAGTTTTTGCAGGCCTGGTTGTGTTGTGTGTGTGGTGGGTGTGTGTTTATGCTGAGGGCGTTTTTTTGATTTGATAGGTGTCTGTGTGTGTGTTGTGTTGTGTGGTGTGTGTGTTGTGTGGTGATGTGTTGGTGATGTGTGCTGAGATATGATGTGCGTGGTTTTGTTTTGTGTGATGTAGAATGAAACATAGTTTTTGTACCATTTGTGCTTTTGGTGTTTATTTAACATGCCACAACCCACACATGCTATGATACTGGTAAGTTGATCAACACAAAATTATATTGGGTACAGTGCCACAACTACACACCATTATTATATTGTAAGTGTAATATAATACTGTGTTAACAGTGCCAAAAATACTTACTACCATCAGATATACTCGTGTCAAGTGCACCATAAACACATTCCCTACTTTCATATGGGTAAATCAAAATCCAATCACGACTTTTATCGGTTAACACACAACACACCACACACACTCAACACTGCACACCCCCCACACAACCACCACACACACACGCAGAGTCTCGGACTGCCCCACCAAACCACCACCACACACACTCGCTATAATACTCGGGTCAACAGTGCCCCACCAAACAACCACCACACACACTCGCTATAATACCTGGATCAATAAGCTCTTGGTCAATCTCAACCACGAGTTACAGGGTTGGCTGTAAGTAGACTCGTCCTTTCACAATCACAGACTGGCAAATTAAAACAACAAACTTGTTGACTTTTGTTGAGAAGTTTGCTGGGAACGATATTAGCTTGTACGTCCACAACATTCAGTGGTCTTATTAAAAAATATTGTCAAAAATTATTAATTATTTCCGATAAATAATAATTTTTGACAAAATGGAAGACGAACTCGCAACATGAGCTACCGATGTGGCGGTTTCTACTAAACGAGAGGGAGCTGCATCAGCACCCACTCCGGAAATATTCATTCATGCTTCTGGTCAAGGTCTGGGCCGCGGGGGTGTTGACCCTGGAATACCCACTAGGTAACCAGGCACCTGTTGTTGCCAGTGTTACATCAGGACGCTGTTCCGACACAGTGACTAAGCTGTACTAGACAATGATTTGGCTGGTACACCTGCATCGCTGCCTCAGGAGAATCCTACTGGCGAAGTGAGTCAGCTGGTTCTAACGACACCGCTGCTCAGTTGCCAACGGTGGCTAAGAAAACAGAGCTTGGAGAAAGGTTTACTAATTAGTTTATTTAGGTACAGGTACACGCAAGTAAATTTCTCGGACCTATATCAAATTATTGCCTAGGGTAACCCAAAAAAGCCAGATCAAGGTCCACTGATAAACAATGCCCAGTCTCATGAGCCACAAACTTGTTCCAGCATCACCAACTGAGACCTCACGATCACAGTTTACAGGGGCATCATCTAGCGTCCCCAACCCCGTCCCTCAACAACCCCGCGGTATCACCTGTATCAGATGACTTCTACATCTGTGGATGATTACGATGTCAACAACAATCGTATTTTTTCCACCAACATTCCTGAGTGAACATGGATGAGTGCAGAGCAAAATTTAAAGATGAATTTAACCGGAAGAATTCTACCACGTTGCTGAACTTCTTAAAGATACCAAAGACATAATTAAGACATAATAAGATTGTCTTATTCCAATTCGCATCATGAATATAAACTCTAGCAACATCTAAAACATTATATCTGAAAAAAAAACATACGCTTTGGGAACCACAAGAATCCATTTATGGACATATATAGGAAATCCACAACAATATTAATCTCCATAACGATGCCTATTTGATAATATAAACTCAATCCACCGTGCTAAAGTCTGCTATCAAACCAGACAATACCACAGCCTCAACACATGACTTTCCTGTCAAGTGCTTGTTGACAGTACCTTCACAGCTGACATGCTGTCAGACCAACTGACCCACCTGAAGTGAATGTTCCAGTGTGTCCGTCATCTGTGTCATCAAGTCTCATCTAACTTCTTTCATAAACCTTATATATATATATATATATATATATATATATATATAATATATTATATATATAATATAATAATAAATATATATATATATATATATATATATATATATAAATATATATATATTATATATATAATATCGTGCCGAATAGGCAGAACTTGCGATCTTGGCTTAAATAGCAACGTTCATCTTGCCATATAGGCAAGCGAAAATTTGTGTATGCAATAATTCGCCAAAATCATTCTGAACCTAACGAAAAAAAATATATTTCACTGTGTTTGTTTAGTATTAAATTATTGTAAACAAATCTAAAATATATTTAGTTGGGTTAGGCTAAAATAAATTGCTCTTGTTATAATAAGTTTAGGTAAGTTTTCTAAGATTCTTTTGGTGCAAAATTAAAAATTAACATTAACATTAATGCAAAAAAAATATATCTTTAAACGTATAAGAGAAAATCTCAGGACTTAATTTTAAATGAGTTCTTGCTAATTGACCAGTTTACATATTCGGCACGACATTATATATATATATATTATATATATATATATATATATATATATATATATATATATATATATATATATATATATATATATATATATATATAACACACATGTCGTGCCGAATACGTAAAATTTGCGATTCTGGCTTAAATAGCAACGGTCTTCTTGCCTAATAAGACAAGCGGAAATTTGTGTATGCAATAATTTCGCAAAAATCATTCTGAACCTAACGAAAAATAATATATTTCATTGTGTTTGCTTATTATTAAATTATTGCAAACTTATCTAAAATATATTTAGTTGGATTAGGCTGAATTAAACTGCGCTTGTTATAATAGAGTTAGGTAAGTTTTCTAAGGTTCTTTTGGTATAAAAATATTATTTTTATTAAAATAAAATTATTTTAACGTAATAAGAAAAATTTATAAATTACTAACTTAAAATAGTTTTGCATGCAGTTACTATTCTTAACTTTAACGAAGCAGTTTTGTAGACATAAATGCGGGCAAAGTTTATAACCCTTCTCTTACTTACTTAAGCTAAGACTATGTTTTCTTTAGAGGCAACAATGCCGGGCTAGGGATACTAACCGATTTTCATGTGTATAATATAATAATATAAAATATAATTTATGTATTTTTATATTATATTATACTATATATGTGATATATGTATGAATATATGTATTATATATATATATATTATATATATATATATATATATATATATATCAATAACACTGCGACTAGCCCAGGACTCGAACCCATGTCGTTTTGGCCCGCCTCATTGTGAGCAAAAATCACATGACCCTGTAAACCACAGGACCACCCAATCCTACAAAGATCAGGCACCCAGCAGAGCTAGGTGTTTTACCGTGATCCGGGGACATACGATCACCATGAGGAGGGCCAAAACAACATGGGTTCGAGTCCTCGGCTAGTCGCAGTGTTATTAAATACTACTAGTTCGTGTTTACAAGATATTATATATATATATATATATAATATATATATATTATATATATATATATATAATATATAATATATATATATATAATAGAAGAAAATATTCAAACAGCTCCGGGGAGAAACCTTGAGTTTTCCTAGGTACGTTTATTGTCTTCTCTGAGAGATGAGGGTCCCCATTCCAGCTATAGAGGTGGTACTACCCTATAATATACATATATATATATATATATTTATTATATATATATATTATATATATATATATATATATATATATATATATAAATATATATATAATATATATATATATATATATATATATATATATATATATATATATAATATATAATGTCGCTGGAAGAGAACATGTGTTATTTGCTAACCTATATTCTGTGGCCGACTGTCGTTGAATCCTTGTAGTCTACCACACAACTCACCCCGTGACGCAGCTCATCCCACCACACAACTCAACCCATGACACACCTCACCATGACACACCTCACCCTACCACACAACTCTTTGTATGACACAACTTACCCTCATCACACAACTCACCCTCACCACACAACTCACCCTCACCACACAACTCACCCTCACCACACAACTCACCCTCACCACACAACTCACCCTCACCACACAACTCACCCTCACCACACAACTCACCCTCACACACAACTCTTTATATGACACAACTTACCCTCATCACACAACTCACCCTCACCACACACTCACCCTCACCACACAACTCACCCTCACCACATAATTCGGGTAGGAGTACATGTTTCTGGAACTGAAACATAGGAATGAGAGTCTCTGGAATCGACCTTAAGTAGGAATGCGGGTCCCTGGAATCGACGTCAGGTAGGAATATGGGTTCATGGAAGGTCTACAGGTCGAGGTCGACTCACCTTTCGAAGTCTGTGAGGCGCGAGGAGTCCCGAAAGCCTTTGGCGAAGGGATTACTGTCGATCTTAAGCTTGGTGATCTGTCGAGGAGAAGTGAAGGTTAGTGAGGTACATTGCTGGTGACGTAGAGAAGAGGTGAAGGTTAGTGAGGTACACTGCTGGTGACGTAGAGAAGTGAAGGTTAGTGAGGTACACTGGTGGTGACGTAGAGAAGAGTGAAGGTTAGTGAGGTACACTGCTGGTGACGTAGAGAAGTGAAGGTTAGTGAGGTACACTGCTGGTGATGTAGAGGAGAAGTGAAGGTTAGTGAGGTACACTGCTGGTGACGTAGAAGAGAAGTGAAGGTTAGTGAGGTACACTGCTGGTGACGTAGAGAAGTGGAGGGGTGGAGAGAGAAAGAAATAGAAGAATTAAGGCATGGAAGTGTGTGTGTGTGTGTGTGTGTGTGTGTGTGTGTTGGTGGTGGTGGTGGGGGGGTGTGGTCGTGTGTATTATGCATGCGCCGCGCACGAACAAATCACCGAGTCAGGTGACAGTCACAATGAAACTACAGAAAAAAACAAATTAGAGGCCATCATGACAACAGCTTACTTGATCAAAGTTTCCAGGGAAACCATTGTTCGTCGATGCGTCAAAATTACTCACAGGAAAATTTTTTTGTCCTATTATAATTTTTTTTTGCCTAGTCATTAGCTGATAAACCACTGGCTGGTTTATCAGCTTTGTGGAACCAAAGAGAGGAAAAAAATATGTCAAATTCATCGACTGTTTTGAAAGAAATAGGTAGTGTGGTTTAGAATAAAAGCTGGAAGTGAGAAGTGGGTAATAGTGAAGTGTTGACATCTTCACAGAGGTGATATCAGGGTAATAAAGCCTACCTGGTGAGCGAAACATCGTGGTTAATGAAAGTATCAACTCCATTTCAGGGTTTACTATCCTTATCTATGTTTATATGACACATCAGCTTATACACACCCACTTACAGTATTATTATTATTATTATTATTATTATTATTATTATTTTTACTATTATTATACTATTTTTATTATTATTGCTACATTTATGGGAAGCACTAAACTTGTAAGGGCCACGTACACACAGATCATTATTATTATTGCTGTCATAGTCACGAGAGGGCAGTAAACCTGAAGGGGTGAAATAAACGCACTAGGAGTACAAGTACCACCCTGAGTGATCCTTGTATTACCTGTCTTGTAGGTAGTCCGCCCTTCACCCACCCTACTGAAGAGCTGGTGTAGGAGGGAGAAGTGACTGGTGGAATGACGAGGTGAAGGTGTTAGCAAGGAACCAGGAGATGGGCACGAAGTGTAGGTGATAACAAGGAACCAGGAGATGGCACGAGGTGTAGGTGATAGCAAGGAACCAGGAGATGGCACGAGGTGTAGGTGTTAACAAGGAACCAGGAGATGGCACGAGGTGTAGGTGTTAGCAAGGAACCAGGAGATGGCACGAGGTGTAGGTGATAGCAAGGAACCAGGAGATGGCACGAGGTGTAGGTGTTAGCAAGGAACCAGGAGATGGCACGAGGTGTAGGTGATAGCAAGGAACCAGGAGATGGCACGAGGTGTAGGTGATAGCAAGGAACCAGGAGATGGCACGAGGTGTAGGTGTTAACAAGGAACCAGGAGATGGCACGAGGTGTAGGTGATAGCAAGGAACCAGGAGATGGCACGAGGTGTAGGTGATAGCAAGGAACCAGGACATGGCACGAGGTGTAGGTGTTAGCAAGGAACCAGGAGATGGCACGAGGTGTAGGTGTTAGTAAGGAACCAGGAGATGGCAGGAGGTGAAGGTGCTAGTAAGAACCAGAAGATGGCAGGAGGGGAAGGTGCACCAGAAGAGTGCAAGACAGTACCAGGAGTGCAGAAAAGAGTACAACAGGAGAACAAAAAGAGGGAACAAGAGAAGAGCAAAAAAAAGAGTACCGTAGGAGAGCAAAGGAGAACTCTAGATCAAAGCTCGACATCCCGTTGCTAAAATGAAAACACACACACACACACACACACACACACACACACACAAGGTAGATAGACATAGAATGTTTCAGAGATGGGACACAGCAACAAGGGGTCACAACTGCAAGTTGAGAACTCATATGAGTTACAGGGATGTTAGGAAGTACTTCTTCAGTCATAGAGTTGTCAGGAAGTGGAAGAATCTGGAGTGAGATGTAGGGAAGGAAGGACCCATACATAGCTTTAAGAAGAGGTACGATAAAGGTCATGGAACAGGAGTGGACCTAGTAGCGACCAGTGAAGAGGCGGGGCCAGGAGCTATGACTCGACCACTGCAACCACAATTAGGTAGTTAGGTGAGCACACACACTGGAACAATCTAGGGAGTGAAGTGGTGGAGGCAGCATCCATACATAGCTTTAAGAGAAGGTATGATAAAGCTAATGGGGCATGGAGAGAGTGGACTTAATAGCGACCAGCGAAGAGGCGGGGCTAGGAGCTGTGACTCGACCCTTGCAACCACAAATAGCTGAGTACAAATAGGTGAGTACACACACCTAAGTACTGCCTACTTTAATGTAGAGTGTGCAGGTTCGAATCCTGCTGTGGACTGAGAGATAATGTTTGTAAATAATTTCGCCCGTTTGCGCCCGCGCCCACGCACGCACGCACGCACACACACACACACACACACACACACACACACACACACACACACACAGGGGCCCATGAGCCTTGAATCGACCCTTGTAACCACAATTGAGTACGTACGCACCACACACACACACACACCACACACACCACACACACACACACACACACACACACACACACAAAGCCCAGGAGCTGTGACTCGACTCCTACAGCCACATATAAGTAAATATATACACTGCTGTAGCAGTTCTGTCTCAGGCCCCTTAAGCTGAAGATGTACTGTAGGAAGCACAGTACAGTTCATCTAGGTACACAGGCACACAAACATTACACAACCCCAATAGATACACAAGAAAACACGTCCAATACTTGAGTTGATGAAGGTTACAAGACGGGGGGGGGGGTGAAGGAGGGGAGCCTGGGGTGGTTTATATCACTCATATTCACTACCTAGAACACTCGGTGGACCATAAATATAATCAACTAATGTCCTGGTATTCCCACTAAAACCTCGCCCGCGTGTCCTCCGGGTTTTGACGCTCAAACTGAAAGAAATACTTAAATGGTTAACTGTCGGTGGAAGAGATCCCAGGGGCTCGCAAATCGTCTTGGACCCCTGTCATTCAATCATCCTTATCTTATCTGGGACATGATTGGTGGAGGGATCCGGCCTCTTCCATGTCTCGGTAGCATATCAGCCAATCAAGTCGCCGCTTTCATATCTCAACCGCTGCGTGAAAACCAATAAGGTGAGCGCTTTCATCAAGTATTCAGCGGGCGTTGGATGCGAGCTCACCGGGGATTGGTTGATATGATAAGCGGCTAGGGGGTGGGGGCGGGGGGTTCCCGCTGCCGCGTACGATAACTTCCCTTTACGACTTAACAAATCCCAACTTATTACGTATTTATATTTGCTTCGGATAGTTGAACATTTAGCGTCGGCTTCTGTTTCCTCACAATGGATCGCGCTTGCGATCTTTGCCATCTCTTACGCGTGTTTTTACCGATAATAAAAGCGAGAGAGAGAGAAAGAGAGCGAGCGGTCACTGGCTCAAGCAGCGTCTCCCCCAGATAATTATATTCAAATCATGGTTTACATGATAGGTTTTCCATGGCAGTGGTGCCACTGGCACTCGGGGAAGCAGAGAGCAAGCAGAGGCGTAGCTGTCGCGCCTCCCGCCTCATAGTTGGCAGTCCGGACAGAAATATTGACGGCATTGGCTTCAGGGGAATTGGGAAGCGGAGGCAAAAACAGTATAACCCACGCCTTTCCCTAAGGCCGTTTCTCCTATCTCTCCACCGTAGGTTCATGCTCTTTATCAGCCACAGGCCAGGGGTAGCGGCTATCTTATTTTATAACTTCTAATATTGTGCTGGAGGTGTGGAATACCATCGACCCCCCTTAGGCCTATAGACTTTTAATGTTTTTTTTTTTCACAGGCCTAAAATAAACTTATTTTGGAGATATTTTTAAGATTCGTATCACAGATGTCTTAAATTGTTACTTGCTACGTGTTGTGGTAACAATCCATATAGACATATTCATAGCTTTGTGTATGTATACATTTATACATACAGTCATATCCCAGTCACTCAGACACACACAGTAACACTCCAGTTACTCATAGTAACACTACAGTCGCTCACAGTAACACTGCAGTCACTCACAGTAACACTGCAGTCACTCACAGTAACACTACAGTTACTCACTCACAGTAACATTACAATCACTTAGACACTGTAACACTACACTCACTCACGCTAACATTCCACTCACAGTAACACTACACTCACAGTAACACAACACTCACTCACAGTAACATTACAGTCACTCGGACACACACACAGTAACACTACAGTTACAGTAACACTACACTCACAGTAACACTACACTCACAGTAACACAACACTCACTCACAGTAACATTACAGTCACTCGGACACACACAGTAACACTACATACAGAATAACACTACACTACAGTAACACTACACTCACAGTAAACACTACACTCACAGTACACTACACTCACAGTAACACTACAGTCACCCAGACACTCACAGAATAACACCAACTCACAGATCGTACCACTACAGACATCCTCACAGTAACACTACAGTCACCCAGACATCACAGTAACACTACAGTCACCCAGACACATCACAGTAACAGAACACTACAGTCCATCACTACATACATCATCACAGAACACTACATCCTAGTACACTCACAGATAACACTACAGTCCGCACTCACAGAAACAATTACCAGACACTCACAGAAACATACACCACAGAACATCACCAGACACTCACAGAACACTACAATACCAACACTCACAGAAAACACATCACCAGACACTCACAGTAAACACTACAATCACCCAGACACTCACAGTAACAACTCACAGACACTCACAGAACACTACAATCACCCAGACACTCACAGTAACACTACAATCACCCAGACACTCACAGAAACACTACAATCACCCAGACACTCACAGAAACACTACAATCACCCAGACACTCACAGAAACACTACAATCACCCAGACACTCACAGTAACACTACAATCACCCAGACACTCACAGTAACACTACAGTCACTCACAGCAACACTACAGTCGCTCACAGTAACACTACAGTCACTCACAGTAACACTACAGTCACCTAGACACTCACAGAAACACTACAATCACCCAGACACTCACAGTAACACTACAATCACCCAGACACTCACAGAAACACTACAATCACCCAGACACTCACAGTAACACTACAATCACCAGACACTCACAGAAACACTACAATCACCCAGACACTCACAGTAACACTACAGTCATTCTGGCACTTAACTTATTCTCCAGTCATTAAGAATCAAGTCATCCCTTGTTTCCTCGACAAGATGATGCCTCACGTACCCCAGGTGCTGTGTGATCCCAACTACTCTGAGCATCCTGTGAACCACATTATTTTTTTAATGCAGATATGCTCAAAGTAAGTCTAGATTGACTGAAAAAACGTACGATGTGTAATAACATGATGTGCAGTGATGAAGCGCAACCTTAGTAATTCAAGATTTTTCATTACTGATTGTAACATCTGTAGATACGTAATAACACTACGACTCAAGAATCGTAATGACACGATTGCAAATAAACGATACCCGGCCGGGATTGAACCCGCCGTTATAGAGTCTCAAAACTCCAGCCTCGTCGTTCCCAGAACAAGCTAGTCCACAATAGATTCATCCAACTAGGTATTTTACACCATAGAGTGCACAGGCACTCTGTGACCACAAATGCATTTTTACAGACGAATCTCCAGCTAGCGTGGCCGGACGAACCTAGCTCAAGTCCTTCACTGCCAGCAAACAGACTCAAGAAATCGTTAATACAGCGATTGCAAATGTGCTAGCTGGTTAGTGCAACGCGACGGCTGGAGTTTTGAGCTTATGACCGCGGGTTTCATCCCGCCTGGGTAGGATTTACGTATAACACTAGTCTGATTTGTGTACGTTTTCATGTAACGAATTATTTTGGTAACTGGTATTCTTTTATTATTATTATTATTATTATTATTATTAATGTATATTAGGTAACGCTAAATTTTTTATCTAATGCTTGCGAGTGTTTGATAAGGAATCAGATTTTGTGTACCTCACGTCCATCCTGTGGACGATAGTGGATAGTTCAGTGCCCACCCCATATCCATCCTGTGGATAGTAGTTTC
>NC_069479.1:8044856-8087356 GCF_026875155.1 Cherax quadricarinatus | reverse complement strand
AAATATATATTTGTACCCAGGAACAAGTGGTGTTGATTAATAACACTGCACAACCCCAAGGAGTCGAACCATGCTTTTTTTGGCCCGCCTCATGGTGGGGAAAACTTATGACGCTTTTGACCACTAGACCACACAATCCTTAACAATGGTGCATCCACCAAGCTAGATGTTGTACCCACAAACGAAGGAATTAGCCAGAGGTGTCCCACAAACCCCCGTATGTTTCCCTTTGATGGCGGGTACAACATCTAACTTGGCTGGATGCACCATTGTTAAGGATTGCATGGTCTAGTGGTCTAAAGCGTCAATGCGTTTTTCTCACCATGAGGCGGGCCAAAATAGCATGGGTTTAACTCCTTGGCTAGTTTTAGTGTTGTTTTATGTTAAAATATTAATATATATATTATATATATATATATATATATATATATATAATATATAATATATATTATATATATATATATATATATATATTGTGTTGTGTGTGTTTTGTGTGTGTGTGTGTATGTGTTTTGTGTGTGTGTGGTGTGTTTTTCATTGTTAAGAAAGTTAAAGTTTATTGTACATAATATAACCGTATACATTCAGCAGCAACAGCTAAATATCCACCGCAAGTGAAACACCGAGGTCGCAATAATTGGATTTACACTCTAAATCCCGTTCTAATTCAGCTTGGCTTGGTGGCCACTCTGCGCCAGTATGGCTCTATCACTCACACTGAACCACAGGAATCACTGGCAAGCACACCCGGGGTGATGACTTGTCTATGTGTCACCCTGTCAGGAACATCACTGAGTTGAATGGCCTCTTACGAGCCACTAGTGGTCCTGTAGATATGCTGTCAGTAACTATCTGAATATTGTCTAAGTGTCTATTGTGACTCTCTGGGATATATATTATAATATATATATATATATAAATATATATATATATATATATATATATATATATATATATATATATATATATATATATATATATATATATTTAATATATATAACTAGCCGATTCCACCAAGCAGGTGCCCGAAAAAGAAAATGTTTCACCATCATTCACTCATACTGTCTTGCCAAAGGTGCTTTATACTACAGTTTTTAAACTAACATTACACCCCTCTATATATATATATATATAATATATATATATATATATATATATATATATATAATATATATATATATATATATATATATAATATATATAATATATAAGCTGATGCATGCAGGGGGATGGGATGAAAAGCTGTAAGCCATCTCCCTGAAAGCTGGCTGCCTTGGATCAAAACGTCTAGCGCAAGCTGGACGCCAAGGTATTGGTCCAGTGTGGTGAGAATGGTATAGCACAGCGTACCTTGTTCTGTCAGCATAGTTGGTGATCCCTGTGTTGTATATCATATCAGTATCATCCATGTGCTTTAGATAGGAGATCCCTAGGCCTGTGACTGTTGTGTGACGTCACGGGATGCGCATGTGTACAGTCGTACCTCTGCCTCCCTGTCAGTCGGCGTTTGACACAGGCTAGGACAGGCAGAGGCTGGGCTCCATTTCCCATCATCACAGTCTGACAATATATCGTTACCATCCAATAAGTGTGTCTACCTTCAACCCTCGATATCTCCATTTAAGAACCCTTACGATAGTTCCAAGGTTCGTAGGTTCGAGTCTCCTTCAGCCAGAGATCAGTATTTGTGTATATTTCGCCTGCTCTTGCGAATTCCTTGCATATATATATATAATATATATATATATATATATATATATATATATATATATATATATATGTCGTGCCGATATGTAAAACTGGTCAATTAGCAAGAACTCATTTAAAATTAAGTCCTTTCTGAAATTTTCTTTTATACGTTTAAAGATATATTTTTCATTAATGTAATGTAAAAAATTTTAATTTATGCTCCAAAAGAATCTTAGAAAACTTACCTAACCTTTATTATAACAAGAACAATTTATTTTAGCCTAACCCAACTAAAATATATTTTAGATTTGTTTACAGCAATTTAATACTAAACAAACACAGTGAAATATATTTTTTTCGTTAGGTTCAGAATGATTTTGGCAAAATTATTGCATACACAAATTTTCGCTTGTCCTATATGGCAAGATGAGCGTTGACATTTAAGCCAAGATTGCAAGTTCTGCCTATTCGGCACGACATATATATATATATTATATATAAATATATATATATTACAATATAATATATATATATATATATATATATATACCAGCTCCAGACCTGGTGGTCAGGAACACACTAGACCTGGCCGATGACACTACTCAACACCTGGTCATCGAGACCAGTTTGGTCAGCAGTTAAAGTTTTATGACCCATCATGACCCAATGGAAATAAGTCAGTGTCTGACTTTTTTGGGTTATCCCAGGTTCTCTACACATATGCTGCTATGTATAATAATCTATGTAACTGTATTTGTGTATACCTGAATAAACTTACAATACTTGGGACTCACTGCAACTCTCGAGGCAGCAACCAGATATTAAAACTCACCTTGAATGATCTTCATTCGCTGAGACAAATTCCTACACTTCCGATTCGTCCGCGAGGAACCAGCAATGTGACGCACTTGTCAGTCATTGTCTGACATATCAACTTTTAGATTCTCACGTTACTAGGGAAAAATATCCAATGACTGTACTATTAAGCATAAGTTCCCTTGTAGTTTCATAACGTGAGGAAGATGTTTGATTTAATGTTTCTCGAAAAGGAGACTCGAGAGATTCGAATTTGAGAAAGTGAGAATCTTAATCTCTCTCTCTCTCTCTCTCTCTCTCTCTCTCTGTTTCCGGTTCGCGAGTGTTTACCTTTCCCCTGGAGAGGTAAACATGGGTGTCAGATTGGGGTGCGAGGATCGTCACTCTCTCAATGGTACCCATTCACCTTTGCTTCCCATTACCACCCATTCACCCTGTATGTCTTGCCTATTGATACAGTAGAGCTTCCTTGTGTGTGTGTGTGTGTGTGTGTGTATACAGTCTGTACCTGTGCTGAGAGTCATACCTGTCTCTGAAGCTGTGGAACATATTACTCATCCCTATTTCAGCGTCCAATTAGAAAGCTTACATTCGTACGTATCTGAAAAAGTGTGTTATCGTTTTCATGTTATTATTTTCACAAAAAAATATGTCTTTTTTTTCAGTACGTGAGATGTTCGTTATTCTCGTTCACTTTTGATGTAATAACGAGAAGCTTACAAGTCGTTAGCTGGAAACCGAGGTAGCAGTGAGAACGTTTTTATTGGGCGACGTATTGCTCAAAAAAAAAAAAAACAGATTTATGAAGCCTTTGTTTTTAAAGCGAAACGTAGTCCAGTAAGATAAAGCTTACTTCTCCATGCGAGTTTCGTACTAAAATATATATAAAAAATTTATATTTTATATATATAAATATATAATATATTATATTTATATATATATATATATATATATATATATATATATATAATTAAATTATATAAAATATGTGCAAGGGATAAGCACATACTATATAGTGACACATCTTTCTTCCCCTAAGTAGACGGAGGCTCGAACCTTCACGATTTCTTGCACCAAGACTGGAGGTGGAAATATACAGCCAATATCTTCATTGTGTCTTGTCATCATATAGTTTTACTTAAGTTTAGACCATAGTTGATGAATAAAACATGTGAGAAACATTTGTGTCTTGTAACACAGTGATAAGTAGATGATACTGACCATATGTAAGACACATTCTTATGGCATTTTATCCCTTTGCCATTTGGTTATCGAATTACTGGAGGGATTTGAGTGTGTATTATAGAATGTCCCATTCTAAGACCTTTACTTCTCTTATATTATAGAATGACCCATTCTAAGACCTTTACTCCTCTTATATTATAGAATGACCCATTCTAAGACCTTTACTCCTCTTATATTATAGAATGACCCATTCTAAGACCTTTACTCCACTTATATTATAGAATGACCCATTCTTTTGTCATATATTTGATAGTTTTTTATGAGGTTTTGTAAGCAAGTCCGAGTAATCATTTGTGTTCTCAAAATGATTCTGAACAATTGGTAAACACTTCCAGGTTTAAAACTACACTGCTTCATATCTCGACTATTCACTCCACTTGGGAGTTACGGCGATCTGATTTGTTACTTGAGGATGGTAGAGAGTTGCTCCATTGACTTGCAGCAATCTGAAGAATCCTGTGCAACGATTAGGCTCTCTAAGGGCTGAAATTATGCTTAAAAACGTACCATGTTCAGGGTAGAGGAGCAATAAAAGGCCAAGATTTGATTGAATTGACAAGTCTCCAGTGGAGGAAACGTCTTCACCATAAAGGGTCATGTTGTGCCGTATTTGCAATTCTTGCCGAAACGTATCTCCTGCGCAGCAGACTTCTTCAGTCTCACATTGACTCGCTTTATCAACTTGTCTTGGGCATCAATGAAGCTTTTCCACGAGGGTTTAAAAGAGAGATGAAACGTGTAACTGGGTCAGCAAGCTAACTTATGCCTAATGGAAATTTTTCTCTGATTTTTGACATTTCGCCCAATTTTGAGCTTGGGCGAAACGTTCAATACCAAGCGAAACGTCGTCTAAAATAAAATCTTGCTTTGTTTTACGTTTATTTACGCCCGAGATGTGCGATCCTATCATTCCAGCTGTTTCTCTCATTTTTCATTTTGATCCATTTTTTTTCTTTCCTGCTCGCCCGCGCCGGAGCCCGGCCGTAGGCCAGGCTCGTCTGGTCAACCAGGCTGTTGCTGCTGGAGGTCCGCTGCCCCACATATCCATTACAGCCTGGTTGATCCGGCACTTGGTGAATATACTTATCTAGTTTCCTCTGCCTAACAAACTTACTAGAATATTTTACTCGTATAGAGAAACTGGGATGCACTCGCCATGTGTGGTTGCAGGGGTCGAGTCATGGTTCCTGTATATCTCTTGGTGTATGCTGAGAGAGTACACTTAAATACTTTAGAGATTAAAGTAAGCTTGATTAGTGATATAAAGTGACACATATACTTGCGTTATCGACAGGCTTTGAACTCAATAATCCAGGCCTACATCCTTCAGTACCATGTATCGAATATATTATGGTTTGCACCTACCTATATATACACTCTATGTGTCCCTCTACTGTTTGTAACGGCTTGACAAAGCTCCTGGAGAGCGAAACGTTGCCACAATAAAATGCCACATTAGTTGCACTTGTCTCCATATTGTCTGTAATTCTACCAGCATTATTACACCTATCAGATTGTTAGCCATACTAAATATGCAAATTTCAGACTTGGATTAACGATTGTCTCACTAACAGCACCGATCATCAGAACTTCAGGACAGCAGGTGACTCAAAGTGGAACAGTTTCTACGTTCCAGTGATTTGTGTTCCATGACAGACGACGCTCGTTTAACTGGACTAAAATGTCACAACATTCCAAATCACATCTGCATTTGAATTTGCCAAAAAAATTAAAATTTTGCTCGGCGGTATTCGCGAGTATTGGTCATTAGAGAACTGAGTAGGACAATTTAATATCGCGTGACAGGATGACATACGGTATGTGACCGTCGGTGCTATAGGAAACAACGAGTGGTACTGAGTAGTGGAGTCTGAGCGGCTAGACGTGACCATCTGGGCTATAGGAAACAACGAGTGGTACTGAGTAGAGGAGAGTCTGAGTGGCTAGACGTGACCATCTGGGCTATAGGAAACAACGAGTGGTACTGAGTAGTGGAGAGTCTGAGTGGCTAGACGTGACCATCTGGGCTATAGGAAACAACGAGTGGTACTGAGTAGTGGAGGAGTCTGAGTGGCTAGACGTGACCATCTGGGCTATAGGAAACAACGAGTGGTACTGAGTAGTGGAGAGTCTGAGTGGCTAGACGTGACCATCTGGGCTATAGGAAAACAACGAGTGGTACTGAGTAGAGGAGAGTCTGAGTGGCTAGACGTGACCATCTGGGCTATAGGAAACAACGAGTGGTACTGAGTAGTGGAGAGTCTGAGTGGCTAGACGTGACCATCTGGGCTATAGGAAACAACGAGTGGTACTGAGTAGTGGAGAGTCTGAGTGGCTAGACGTGACCATCTGGGCTATAGGAAACAACGAGTGGTACTGCGTAGTGGAGAGTCTGAGTGGCTAGACGTGACCATCTGGGCTATAGGAAACAAACGAGTGTACTGAGTAGTGGAGAGTCTGAGTGGCTAGACGTGACCATCTGGGCTATAGGAAACAACGAGTGGTACTGAGTAGTGGAGAGTCTGAGTGGCTAGACGTGACCATCTGGGCTATAGGAAACAACGAGTGGTACTGAGTAGTGGAGAGTCTGAGTGGCTAGACGTGACCATCTGGGCTATTAGGAAACAAACGAGTGGTACTGAGTAGTGGAGAGTCTGAGTGGCTAGACGTGACCATCTGGGCTATAGGAAACAACGAGTGGTACTGAGTAGTGGAGAGTGAGTGGCTAGACGTGAAGAGTGGTACTGAGTAGTGGAGAGTGAGTGGCTGGACGTGAAGAGTGGTACTGCTCGATGATGTGGTGTGTTGCTGACGTATGAAGACAAACACACTGCAAGACAAGCTTGTATTGCGACAATGTTTCAACATTCTGCAGCAGGAGGCGCAACACTAATGTGGGTAAGGCTTGTTTTTTGTCACTGCGCACTGGAACACACTGCCGTCTGATGTTAGAAGAGCTTAAAACAACACGGCCCTTCTCAAATATACAGCTCAACTAAATACAGTGCAGATGCAAATACTGCCTATTGCCACTGAAAGAACAAAGTTTATGGAGTATCCAGGATAATCCTGTCGTCCATAAATCAATAAACTGTTTTTTAATACTCAGTACTATATAAACACACCATAAATTACATACACCTACTTAAATAAAACACTACTACACTATGCAGTTAGTTAGTTAGTTAAAGATTAGCCGGTATTCTCCCGGCCCGGGCCTTTTCCAAGTGGTGGCCCGGCCTTGGCTCCCTCTTTAGGGAGTGTCTGAGACCTAAGTCTCCCATGGAAGGAGGCACAAGTACCTCCTCATCTTTGGGACCAACTGTCCCCAGGCCTAGCCACAAGCTAGGCCTCTCTGGTCTGCCATCCCCGCCCCAAGGGGGCAAATGGGAATGACAGTCTTATGAGCTAAAGGCTCGGGCTCAGGCACCTACCCTACCCTAGAAGGGTTAGGCATGGTATCGATCACACTATGCAGTTCTCAGCTTCTCATAGCTAAAAAAAACATTAAGTTTGTTCATAATTTTGGGGCCAACTTATTCTAGTATCAATGAAGGGTTAGGAATTACACGAAGCATGTTATTCCTGCCTTACAAGATTAAAAAAATACATAATTCTTATTGAGGACTGATGTAAAGTACCTAGCCTGTTATACACCAACATACTGTGTATGTAAAGCAGTATTATGACCATTGCTAGGAGTGGGTAACCCCATAATTTTCAAAGTATTTGTAAATACTACATTAGACATGCTGAAACAACCCATAAGCAACTCAAGATCATGTAACTGACTGACAGTCATATAACTAACACACAGTCATATTACTGACAGTCATGTAACTGACAGTCATGTAACTGACAGTCATGTAACTGACAGTCATGTAACTGACAGTCATGTTACTGACAGTCGTGTAACTGACAGTCGTGTAAGTGACAGTCGTGTAACTGACAGTCATGTAACTGACAGTCGTGTAACTGACAGTCGTGTAACTGACAGTCGTGTAACTGACAGTCGTGTAACTGACAGTCGTGTAACTGACAGTGGTGTAACTGACAGTCGTGTAACTGACAGTCGTGTAACTGACAGTCGTGTAACTGACAGTCGTGTAACTGACAGTCGTGTAACTGACAGTCATGTAACTGACAGTCATGTAACTGACAGTCATGTTACTGACAGTCATGTTACTGACAGTCATGTTACTGACAGTCATGTTACTGACAGTCATGTTACTGACAGTCATGTTACTGACAGTCATGTAACTGACAGTCTTGTAACTGACAGTCGTGTAACTGACAGTCGTGTAACTGACAGTCGTGTAACTGACAGTCGTGTAACTGACAGTCGTGTAACTGACAGTCGTGTAACTGACAGTCGTGTAACTGACAGTCGTGTAACTGACAGTCGTGTAACTGACAGTCGTGTAACTATGCCTCTTGTTGGTTTATGGGTTTACAGCCAACTTATTTTTTTATATTTTGTCTAAAATTATCAAAAAATAATTCATTATGTCTTAATAAAGAACTGAGAAAAGCACGAAAAATGACTTTCCTGTTTTAGAAGTATACCTAGAGTATACCTTAAGTATACCTAGAGTATACCTGAAGTATACCTAGAGTATACCTGAAGTATACCTAGAGTATACCTGAAGTATACCTAGAGTATACCTGAAGTATACATGAAGTATACCTAGAGTATACCTGAAGTATACCTAGAGTATATCTGAAGTATACCTAGAGTATACCTGAAGTTACCTAGAGTATACCTGAAGTATACCTAGAGTATACTTGAAGTATACCTAGAGTATACCTGAAGTATACCTAGAGTATACCTGAAGTATACCTAGAGTATACCTGAAGTATACTAGAGTATACCTGAAGTATACCTAGAGTATACCTGAAGTATACCTAGAGTATACCTGAAGTATACCTAGAGTATACCTGAAGTATACCTAGAGTATACCTGAAGTATACCTAGAGTATACCTGAAGTATACCTAGAGTACACCTGAAGTATACCTAGAGTATACCTGAAGTATACCTGAAGTATATCTAGGTATACCTGAAGCATACCTAGAGTATACCTGGAGTGTGTTCCGGGGGTCAGCCCCCGCGGCCCGGCCCATCACCGGGCCTTATAGAATTAAACAGTGATTTAAATTACCAAATACTGGTAGTGATAGGGACAGTAGTAATAGTCTCTACAAGTACTAAAAAAGTCTTGAACTGACTATAATAATAATAGTAATTACAATAATAGTAATAATAATAATAATAATAATAATGATAATAATTATAATAATAAAATAGATAAATAGTCCTGTTGAGTATACCAGGTAAAGTGTATGGTAGTATTACTACTAAAATAATTAAGGATAAGACTGAAAGCAGGATCGCAGATCAACAAGAGGCTTCAGAAAATGAAAGGGAAGGATGTGTAGACTAAGTGTTTACAGTAGAGGTTATACATGAACAGAATTTAGATAAGGGTACAGAAGCTTTTGTTATATTTATGGATTTGGAAAAGGCATATGATAGGATGGATAGGAGGGCAATGTGGCAGATGTTGCAAGTTTATGGAATCGATGGTAGGTTACTGAAAGCAGTCAAGTTTTTATGAAGATAGTGAGGTTCAGTTTAGGGTATCTAGGAGAGAGAGAGGGAGATTATTTTCCACTAAAAGTAGGCCTTAGGAAGGGAAGCTGGGATGCGTGATGTCACCATAGTTGCTTAGCATATTTATAGACAGGGTTGTAAAACAAGTGAATGGAAGGGTGTTGGGAAGGGGTATGGGTTTCAAAGACAAAGAATCTGACACAAAAAGGAGTTACCAAATTTGCTTTTTTGCTGATGATACTGTGCTTTTGGGAGTCTTTGAAGAGAAGTTACAAAAGTTGGTAGACGAATTTGGGAGGGTGTGTAAAGATGAACATAGGAAATAGCAAGGTGATGGGAGTAACAAAAAATTAGGTAATGAAAGATTAGGTAACAGAGTGGAAGGAGGGAGTATGAAGGAAGTGAATGTGTTCAGATATTTGGGAGTAGACTTGCCAGTAGACAGGTCTATGAAAGACGAGGTGAGTGGTGCATTGAGACATCTGTGGAGACAAAGAACATTTTTCATGGAGGCAAAGAAGGGAATAGAGAGTATAGTGATACCAGTACTCTTAACTGGGTATGGGGCATGGGTTTTGAATGTTACAGTGAGGAGGAGGAGGAGGTTAGAGGCAATGAAAATGTCGTGTCTGAGAGCCAGTGATTTAGAAATAATAATATGAATTATAGGTGGTACAAATACTACACAATACACAGAGAGAACAACACAAATACACAATACACAGAGAGAACAACACAAATACACAATACACAGAGAGAACAACACAAATACACAATACTAGAGAGAACAACACAAATACACAATACATAGAGAACAATACAAAATACACAAAGAGAGAGAACACAAATTATACAATACACAGAGAGAGAACAGTACAAATTACCACGAAGCTGCGACCACTGAGCCCATCTCCCCCTCCTCTCCCCTCCCTTCCCGAGCAGCATTATCAATATTGCATTACCATATCACTAACACGAGAGCAGCGGTTGCTACTTCGTCAGTGCTGCCCCGATAGAGTCCCCAAAAACCCGCCTAGTGCTAGCATAGCAAACCCTGGCAAATTGAGGACACGTTCAATCAATGGTGATCACATCTACCACTACCACAGCGGAGCTACTCTACTACGGCATGTCAATTGACAGCTCAGATGCAATAGATGTGTGGTTATTTCATCGCATTTTGGACAGTAATCAATGCGCTATCGGCAGCAAACTGTGGAATAATTGTGGTCATGCTTGCAATGGCCTCGCCGTTTACCTTATCAAAGCCAGACACTGATTCCGTGTACCGTTCGTCAACTTGCTGTTTTAATCCAACTAATTCCAATTGCGACAATTTCGTGTCACGGCATTTGGCAGGCGGCGTTCAATGACGCAGTCAGCGTATTGGGCTAATGCAGCCGGATTTCCCAGCGGGCCACGAATAACTTAATCATTGGTGATGTGGGTTGTTTTTGCGGCCAGTGATGGTGCTGGCCTCCAGCGACCTCTGGTGGCCTCCCACAGGCAACCATTCGACTGCATAATCACGGAGGGGAGCTGCAAAAATGAATCACACTTCAAATTTTCGCTTTTTGTTGGGTGTGATATTTTCGTGGTTGGTAAAGAGGTATAAGCGTGCGTGATGCAGCCAGCTGCTTGCTGTTCCACTTTGTAATGTCGATAATGGCTTGTTTTACTCACGATCTTGTTCCTTTTGCTTCTCCCAAATGCACTGCATAATGATGGTCTTTCAGCATGCACACCTAGATGTCACCCATCTCTAAACATTGTATCAGGCTGAAATAAAAATTATTATTACTTTCCTTAGTCTTGGTTTCGTTGCATACCTCTGCACTTCTTCCAGCATCTTAGCAGGCTTTATCTAGAGAGGGTTCCGTGCTGGCGCTGCATACTTCAGGGTAGACCTAATATAGGTCGAATATGCAAATGTGAATGACTGTGTTGGCATTCCTGAAGGCTGCTTTTAGATTTACCATTGAGCATTCACTTCAGAGGTTGATGCGAGTCTCCTGTGATGTGCTTGGCATCATGCTCACCCCTAGATCTTAACTGAGGTTTGCAGCCTCCTGTCTATACTCTGGTTCTGGCTCCTTACCCTATTTTTATAAACTTGTATTTGGTGGTGGGTTGTATTGAAGAAGTAATTTACCTGACCACTTTGTTCAGGTTTAACTGTAGTTTTCTTCTTTTTTATCGTTCTTTTTATTCTTATTAATTTTACCTCATCTGCAAGCTGAGATACATCTGACTATCACTTCTGGTATGCCATTTGTGATTCTAATAGTGATTCTTGCAGGATTCTTAAATTGCCGCAGCAGCAGCACTAGTAGTAACACTAGCAGCAGCACCAGTAGTAACACTAGCAGCAGCACCAGTAGTAACACTAGCAGCAGCACCAGTAGTAACACTAGCAGCAGCACCAGTAGTAACACTAGCAGCAGCACCAGTAGTAACACTAGCAGCAGCACCAGTAGTAACACTAGCATGACTTAAGAAATCGTAATGACACGATTGCAAATAAACCATACCCCCGGCCGGGATTGAACCCGCGGTCATAGAGTCTCAAAACTCCAGCCCGTCGCGCTAGCCACTAGACCAGCCAGCCACAATAAGATTCATCCAACTAGGTATATTTCTACACCATAGGAAAGTTAGCACAGGCACCTCTGTGGCCACAAATGCAAGTTTTTACAGACGAATCTCCAGCTAGCGTGGCCGTGGCGAACTCTAGCTCAAGTCCCTTCACTGCCGTCAACATGACTTAAGAAATCGTAATGACACGATTGCAAATAAACCATACCCCCGGCCGGGATTGAACCCGCGGTCATAGAGTCTCAAAACTCCAGCCCGTCGCGCTAGCCACTAGACCAGCTAGCCACAATAAGATTCATCCAACTAGGTATATTTCTACACCATAGGAAAGTTAGCACAGGCACCTCTGTGGCCACAAATGCAAGTTTTTACAGACGAATCTCCAGCTAGCGTGGCCGTGACGAACTCTAGCTCAAGTCCCTTCACTGCCGTCAACATGACGGCAGTGAAGGGACTTGAGCTAGAGTTCGCCACGGCCACGCTAGCTGGAGATTCGTCTGTAAAAACTTGCATTTGTGGCCACAGAGGTGCCTGTGCTAACTTTCCTATGGTGTAGAAATATTACCTAGTTGGATGAATCTTATTGTGGCTGGCTGGTCTAGTGGCTAGCGCGACGGGCTGGAGTTTTGAGACTCTATGACCGCGGGTTCAATCCCGGCCGGGGGTATGGTTTATTTGCAATCGTGTCATTACGATTTCTTAAGTCATGTTGACGGCAGTGAAGGGACTTGAGCTAGAGTTCGCCACGGCCACGCTAGCTGGAGAATCGTCTGTAAAAAACTTGCATTTGTGGCCACAGAGGTGCCTGTGCTAACTTTCCTATGGTGTAGAAATATACCTAGTTGGATGAATCTTATTGTGGCTGGCTGGTCTAGTGGCTAGCGCGACGGGCTGGAGTTTTGAGACTCTATGACCGCGGGTTCAATCCCGGCCGGGGGTATGGTTTATTTGCAATCGTGTCATTACGATTTCTTAAGTCATGTTGACGGCAGTGAAGGGACTTGAGCTAGAGTTCGCCACGGCCACGCTAGCTGGAGATTCGTCTGTAAAAACTTGCATTTGTGGCCACAGAGGTGCCTGTGCTAACTTTCCTATGGTGTAGAAATATACCTAGTGGATGAATCTTATTGTGGCTGGCTGGTCTAGTGGCTAGCGCGACGGGCTGGAGTTTTGAGACTCTATGACCGCGGGTTCAATCCGGCCGGGGGTATGGTTTATTTGCAATCGTGTCATTACGATTTCTTAAGTCATGTTGACGGCAGTGAAGGGACTTGAGCTAGAGTTCGCCACGGCCACGCTAGCTGGAGATTCGTCTGTAAAAACTTGCATTTGTGGCCACAGAGGTGCCTGTGCTAACTTTCCTATGGTGTAGAAATATACCTAGTTGGATGAATCTTATTGTGGCTGGCTGGTCTAGTGGCTAGCGCGACGGGCTGGAGTTTTGAGACTCTATGACCGCGGGTTCAATCCCGGCCGGGGGTATGGTTTATTTGCAATCGTGTCATTACGATTTCTTAAGTCATGTTGACGGCAGTGAAGGGACTTGAGCTAGAGTTCGCCACGGCCACGCTAGCTGGAGATTCGTCTGTAAAAACTTGCATTTGTGGCCACAGAGGTGCCTGTGCTAACTTTCCTATGGTGTAGAGAAATATACCTAGTTGGATGAATCTTATTGTGGCTGGCTGGTCTAGTGGCTAGCGCGACGGGCTGGAGTTTTGAGACTCTATGACCGCGGGTTCAATCCCGGCCGGGGGTATGGTTTATTTGCAATCGTGTCATTACGATTTCTTAAGTCATGTTGACGGCAGTGAAGGGACTTGAGCTAGAGTTCGCCACGGCCACGCTAGCTGGAGATTCGTCTGTAAAAAACTTGCATTTGTGGCCACAGAGGTGCCTGTGCTAACTTTCCTATGGTGTAGAAATATACCTAGTTGGATGAATCTTATTGTGGCTGGCTGGTCTAGTGGCTAGCGCGACGGGCTGGAGTTTTGAGACTCTATGACCGCGGGTTCAATCCCGGCCGGGGGTATGGTTTATTTGCAATCGTGTCATTACGATTTCTTAAGTCATGTTGACGGCAGTGAAGGGACTTGAGCTAGAGTTCGCCACGGCCACGCTAGCTGGAGATTCGTCTGTAAAAACTTGCATTTGTGGCCACAGAGGTGCCTGTGCTAACTTTCCTATGGTGTAGAAATATACCTAGTTGGATGAATCTTATTGTGGCTGGCTGGTCTAGTGGCTAGCGCGACGGGCTGGAGTTTTGAGACTCTATGACCGCGGGTTCAATCCCGGCCGGGGGTATGGTTTAACACTAGCAGCAGCACCAGTAGTAACACTAGCAGCAGCACCAGTAGTAACACTAGCAGCAACACCAGTAGTAACACTAGCAGCAGCACCAGTAGTAACACTAGCAGCAGCACCAGTAGTAACACTAGCAGCAGCACCAGCAACAACAGCGATACAACAGCCACGAGTAGCAGTACACGCATTTTTTTATTTTATACTCTGATTTCTCGGACAATCATCACTGTTGTCTTCCTGTAAGATGCTCTTTGATCTACTGGTGCGTCTTCTCTGTTAGTGTCTGCTCCTCATGGCTCTGCAATTTATCTCTCTCTCTCTCTCTCTCTCTCTCTCTCTCTCTCTCTTGCTTCACTTCTTGTATTTAGCAAAAGAACTCCAAGAGGTTTATGATTTAACATTGACCATCTCTAAACCAGTACTGATTATCGTTTATAGAACCACTTCTCTCCAAGTGCTCTACCACTCTTCCTGATGATCTCTACCACCTTACTACACATGCCAGAGATAATGGTCTCTGGTTTAATGCTTCCCTTCTCCTTTCTTAAATATTGGAATTACATTTGCTGTCTTCCAGACCTCTGGCAATTGCCCATATCATTTGACTTGTAATTTTCATTTATTGGGTCATATAGTGTTTCGTCTGCCTCTCTCAAAACGCATGGAGACACATTTTCAGGTCCCATTGCTCTTTCAAAAATACTTATTTTCCACCTCTTTCCCAGTTAAGTGTATTGTGTCCAGAAGTAAGGAAAAGGGACAAGTGTTTCCTAACGTGGGTCTTAGTCATATGATGACACGCATATGATGGTGCCTTTGGTCATCTGATCGAGGCCTTCCACTGGCTTACCAGTCCACCTCCTTAATTATATTTAAACCCGTTGTGTTTGACTCTCTGGTGTTGCCGCTGTTCTCACCAAGAACACTTAAATTGTCCGTTCCGCTCCTTGCAGCCTTCCTAAGCTCTTCTTCCTGTTTCACTCCTATTGTCTGGTCTTTTACTGTGGTCTTTCTTCTGGTGTAACGGGGATGAAACAGTGGTTCTAACTTGACTTTCCTGCTCATGCCATTCTCATACCGTCACTCAGCTTCTCTTCTTACTCTTATTTATTCGTGTGTGTGTGTGTGTGTGTGTGTGTGTGTGTGTGTGTGTGTGTGTGTGACGCTGTGTGGGATGAGGGACCACGTCTTATACTCTCTTCTGTTTAAAGTTCTGCAAGGCAAGGCTGGGGAGGGACTGATTACATTAACTACTGACTTTGTATGCCATCTCCGTATGGAACTGAAAAATGCTACTGGTCTGCAACACGTCTTCACATTAAGATACTCAGGTACCGCACCTATGTCTCCTTCCTCGGCTTGTCGGAATTATGTACCAGTGTTGTCATTTTTATTAAACTTTGTAATAAATTGAAAAATATGCATCTACGAATCCCAAAAGTCTTAGGTACCAGTCTGCTCATAAGCTCCGTCAGCCACTGAAGACTTAAGCCGTTCTTAAAAGGCACGTCAGCTATTAAAGACTGAAGCCATTCTGGAAATGGACGTTAGGTATTCAAGTCTGAAGCCATGTGCTGAGTGTGGCAACCAGTGCTGAGTGTGGCAACCAGTGCTGAGTGTGGCAACCAGTGCTGAGTGTGGCAGCCAGTGCTGAGTGTGGCAACCAGTGCTGAGTGTGGCAACCAGTGCTGAGTGTGGCAACCAGTGCTGAGTGTGGCAACCAGTGCTGAGTGTGGCAACCAGTGCTGAGTGTGGCAGCCAGTGCTGAGTGTGGCAGCCAGTGCTGAGTGTGGCAGCCAGTGCTGAGTGTGGCAGCCAGTGCTGAGTGTGGCAACCAGTGCTGAGTGTGGCAACCAGTGCTGAGTGTGGCACCAGTGCTGAGTGGCAACCAGTGCTGAGTGTGGCAACCAGTGCTGAGTGGCAACCAGTGCTGAGTGTGGCAACCAGTGCTGAGTGGCAACCAGTGCTGAGTGTGGCAACCAGTGCTGAGTGTGGCAGCCAGTGCTGAGTGTGGCAGCCAGTGCTGAGTGTGGCAACCAGTGCTGAGTGTGGCAACCAGTGCTGAGTGTGGCAGCCAGTGCTGAGTGTGGCAACCAGTGCTGAGTGTGGCAACCAGTGCTGAGTGTGGCAACCAGTGCTGAGTGTGGCAACCAGTGCTGAGTGTGGGCAGCCAGTGCTGAGTGTGGCAACCAGTGCTGAGTGTGGCAACCAGTGCTGAGTGTGGCAGCCAGTGCTGAGTGTGGCAGCAGTGCTGAGTGTGGCAACCAGTGCTGAGTGTGGCAACCAGTGCTGAGTGTGGGCAACCAGTGCTGAGTGTGGCAGCCAGTGCTGAGTGTGGCAGCCAGTGCTGAGTGTGGCAACCAGTGCTGAGTGTGGCAACCAGTGCTGAGTGTGGGAACCAGTGCTGAGTGTGGCAGCCAGTGCTGAGTGTGGCAACCAGTGCTGAGTGTGGCAACCAGTGCTGAGTGTGGCAGCCAGTGCTGAGTGTGGCAACCAGTGCTGAGTGTGGCAACCAGTGCTGAGTGTGGCAACCAGTGCTGAGTGTGGCAACCAGTGCTGAGTGTGGCAGCCAGTGCTGAGTGTGGCAGCCAGTGCTGAGTGTGGCAACCAGTGCTGAGTGTGGCAACCAGTGCTGAGTGTGGCAGCCAGTGCTGAGTGTGGCAGCCAGTGCTGAGTGTGGCAACCAGTGCTGAGTGTGGCAACCAGTGCTGAGTGTGGCAACCAGTGCTGAGTGTGGCAGCCAGTGCTGAGTGTGGCAGCCAGTGCTGAGTGTGGCAACCAGTGCTGAGTGTGGCAACCAGTGCTGAGTGTGGCAACTCGTGTAATAGATGACGCTGAGAAAATTCTCAAAAAATAATAATGAATTAATGGCAACTATTTAGGCTTTGTTTTTTTTCTCTATTAGTCTCGTCGAGGTTGCTAATATCTCTCTCTCTCTCTCTCTCTCTCTCTCTCTCTCTCTCTCTCTCTCTCTCTCTCTCTCTCTCTCTCTCTCTCTCATAATTTGTCTCACCTCACACAAATATTCTCAACAACGGGTTTAAAGATCCGCAATGCAGAAAATCTTGACTTTGCACAACGTTTCGCTCAATAGTGAATTAACTTATTAACCCTGAGGAGGATTAATAACCCAAAGCTATATACCATGGCTTGCTCTTCCCTCTGGTACTTCTTCCTCCCCCATGATGCGACTTATATTAGTCGATTATGTCCTAGATATTATTTAATGGTAATTAAACAGTGGGTAATAGAAGGAGACAAGTGTATACATCTCGCATCACCCAGAAATCAAACCCGGGTCATTTTGATTGTGACCCGACCCCAAAAAAGTCGAAGTGACTTATTTCCATAGGTATCAAGTCAAGCAACTGCACCTCTGACAGGTACTACTTACCAACTGATTCTGATAGGCAGTAACGGTACTTACCAACTGGTTCTGATAGGCAGTGACGGCAGTGAACACTGTTTCAGGGAAGATGAACGTTTTGTGGTCTTCCAGATCGAGGTCCGCGACGGGTCCCTGACCGGAATCGTGGCGCCTCACCAGGTGGATCCTGGGCTGGTATCTGTGCATCGAGTTGAGTACGATCTGCAGGAGGAACACGGGAGTGTAGCTGAGTACACAGGCAGGATTCCACACGACTTGACGTGTCAGTGGTCTTATGAATTACAATAAACACGAGTGAAATATCACGTTCAGTGGCTCCATCAGTATAATACATCAACTAGTATAGACAGACTAATATTTTATCATGTCAGTATCGTACGCCATTCATGTTGTAACGTCAGAGTGTTCATATGTATACTACGTAAAGCTTAAGTATATGTTATTTGTAATTTACTAAGAATTTTTATTGTGTGTTAAGAACGGTTGCTTAGATTTCTTAAAAAATACTGAAATTACATTAAAATCATCACTTGAGGGCCATTGCTTGCCCTTTGAAAACGCTTTCAAAAATATTCGCGAATTTTCAACAGGACTGGAAAAAAATCGTATTATTGAATGTTATATTGCTGAATAAACACTGACCATGACTCACTAATATTCACTACTTACTGATATTCACTATTTACTGATATTCACTATTTACTGATATTCACTACTTACTGATATTCACTACTTACTGATATTCACTACTTACTGATATTCACTACTTACTGATATTCACTACTTACTGATATTCACTACTTACTGATATTCACTACTTACTGATATTCACTACTTACTGATATTCACTACTTACTGATATTCACTACTTACTGATATTCATACTTACTGATATTCACTATTTACTGATATTCACTACTTACTGATATTCACTACTTACTGATATTCACTATTTACTGATATACTTACTGAAAAATCTTACCTGGAAAATCCTAGAGGGACTAGTACTGAACTTGCACACGAAAATCACTCACAACGAAAGCAAAAGACTCGGCAGACGATGCAACATCCTCCCCAATGAAAAGCAGGGGTGTCACTAGCACGTTAAGAGACCATACAATAAGTGTCAGGGGCCCGAGACTGTTCAACTTCCTCCCGGAATACATAAAGGGGATTACCAATAGACCCCTGGCTGTCTTCAAGTAAGCACTGGACAAGCACCTAAAGTCAGTACCTGACCAGCCGGGCTGTGGCTCGTACGTTGGATTGCGTGCAGCCAGCAGTAACAGCCTGGTTGATCAGGCTCTGATTCACCATAAGGCCTGGTCACAGACCGGGCCGCGGGGGCGTTGACCCCCGGAACTCTCTCCAGGTGAACTCCAGGTAAACTGATATACTGATATCACTACTTACTGATATTCACTACTTACTGATATTCACTACTTACTGATATTCACTACTTACTGATATTCACTACTTACTGATATTCACTACTTACTGATATTCACTACTTACGTGGCCGTGTTTGTCCATCTCGTTGTTGGTGAGTTTGACTTTCTCGAAGGAGACAATCTGCTTCTTGAGTTGGTCGCCGGTGTAGGGTGAGTCAGGGTGAGCGTAGAGACGGTAGGGAGGCGGTGGGTCCGCTTTTCCTGCTACCAACCACGACGACCGGTGGTACGCGTACCTGTGTGGACATTATCACTAGTAGTAGTAATAGCAACAGTAATAGTAGTAGCAATAATAGTAATAGTAGTAGTAGTAATAGTAGTAGTAATAATAGTAATAGCAACAGTAATAGTAGTAGTAGTAAGAGTAATAGTAGTAAGAGTAACAGTAGTAATAGCAGTAGTAATAATAGTAATAGTAATAATATTATTAGTAGTATTAGTAGTAGTAGTAATAGTAATAGTAGTAGTAGTGTAGTAGTAGCACTAGTATTAGAGGAAATACCGGTAGTGGAGGGTCCGCGGTAGTAAGCGTATCTGAGTGCAAAATGTGTGTGTGTGTGTGTGTGTGTGTGTGTGTGTGTGTGTGTGTGTGTGTGTGTGTGTGTGTGTGTGTGTGTGTGTGTGTGTGTGTGTGTGTGTAAAAACATTATCTCAGACCAGGGCAAAATTCAAAACTATGTACTCTGTATCAAAAGCACGAAGTATTGCGCCACACAGCTAGACGCCCAGTAGCCACTATGAGTCGTTTACCATACTCGCAGCCACCAGCTTAGTCTTCCACTTGTTACCTTTCATCCCCAGCCAATCAGAGATTTTAGAAGGTTTGAGGTTGAAGTTCCTCCGTCTTCTAGTATCATGTTCATTTTTCCACTATAATCTACCTTGTCCATAATTACTATCACATTTGCTTTCTCTGCTTCGTAAGGTGAAGTCCAGGATCTTCCTTTAATTCATGGTATAACTTAACAAATCTCTGAGGATAGTTGTGTTGCAGAGGTCTGAGCAAAGCTGAGATCTCTGCAACACAGTTGTCCTCAAAGATTTGTTAAGTTATACCATGAATTAAGGAAAGATCCTGGACTTCACCTTACGAAACTAAGCAAATGCGATGGTAATTATGGACAAGGAAGATTATAGTGGAAAAATGAACATGATATTAGAAGACGGAGGAACTTACGTGCCTCTTAACAATTCGTAAAAGCGTTCCAGTCTGAAATAACGTTTGGAAATAATTTCATTCACTTCGCAAATTGTAACACTTCGCAAATTGTAAAACATTTTTATCACTGTATTCAGATAAGAAAGTATAGAGGAGAGTAAACACTGCCAGAAATTCTACGAATGTCTTGACAGGAATGGTACAGATAAGATGTTACTGGACATGAATAGGAGGTAATGTATATGAGAATGAATGACGAGGAAGAGAGAGCAAGGAGAGAACATGTTATAGACGATGTACAACCCTTACGTGTGCTAGATTCACAGGTCTACATCACACCCAACCTATCACCGAAGCGCATACACATACACACAGAGTCGTCAGGAAGTGGAATAGCCTAGCAAGTGATGTAGTGGAGGCAGGAACAATACATAGCTTTAAGACGAGGTATGACAAAGCTCAGGGAGCAGAGAGAGCACCTAGTAGCGATCAGTGAAGAGGCGGGGCCAGGAGCTGAGTCTCGGCCCCTGTAATTACAATTAGGTAAATACAATTAGGTGAGTACACACACACACACACACACACACACACATGAAAAAATAGGTAAAGAAGATTTCTTAGTACCTACAGCAGGGATAACACGAAGCCACTGTGGCAAATTGAAGGGTGGAAAGGGCAACAGAAGTGTTTTCTTGTTAGAGTGGCTGGCCAGTGGAATACATTAAAACAGAGATTAGCAGGCTCTTCAAACACTGGAAACTGTTATTATATATATATATATTATATATATATATATATATATATATATATATATATATATATATATATATATATATATAATAATTATTGTAACCACGAACGAGTGCTATTGATCAGTAACAACACTGCGACTAGCCAAGGACTCGAACCCATGCTGCTTTGGCCCGCCTCATGGTGAGCGAAAACACATCACGCTCTAACCCACAGGACCACGCAGTCCTACTGGTCCTGTGAGTTGCTGAGTCGTGTGTTTTCGTTCGCTATTGAGGCGGGCCAAAGAGCTTGGTTCGAGCCTTTGCTAGTCGCAATGTTGTTATTGATTATATATATATATATATATATATATATTATATAATATTATATATATATATTATATATATATATATATATATTATATATATCGTGCCGAATAGGTAAAACTGGTCAATTAGCAAGAACTCATTTAAAATTAAGTCCTTTCTAAAATTTTCTCTTATGTGTTTAAAGACATCTTTTAATTTATGTTAATGTAAAAATTAATAATTTTGTCCCAAAAGAACCTTAAGAAACTTACCTAACCTTATTATAACAAGCGCAATTGAATTTAGCCTAATCCAAATAAATATATTTTAGATGAATTTACAATAATTACTAATAAACAAAGGTAATTAAACATATTTTTATCGTTAGGTTCAGAATAATTTTTGCGAAATTATTGCATACACAAATTTTGGTTTGCCTTTTTCGGCAAGAAGAGCGTTGCTATTTAAGCCAAGATACGATATATATATGATCAGAGCTCTAAATACAGGTCACCAGGGGAATAACTGTGCTACTGTAGTTACAAATGTGTAATTACACTGCAAACATACACACAGACACACACCTGTATCTCTTATTGTCCATAGGGACGATATCCAGGAGCACCAGGTAGCGATCCTCACTCTTGAGACCCGTGAAGGACACTCTCACTGTAGGGAACATCCGTCTGCAGTAGGGAGAAAACGGAGGAAGGTTACGGAACAATTTATCAAGAGAAAGTTATCAATAATAATAATAATAATAATAATAATAATAATAATAATAATAATAACTTATTTATTTCTTAATAATGCATACAAATGTTCTGGAAATTTTTGAAAATGCTCAGTAAAAATTTCGGTAAACCGGAAGATTTAAAATATATAATATATTTATATATTATATATATATATATTATATATATATATATATTAATATATAAAATTTTTTACTTAAAATCTCAGGCCCCATATTTTATTTTCTTTCAACACACCGGCCGTATCCCACCGGGCAGGGTGGCCCAAAAGGAAAACAAAAGTTTCTCTTTTACATTTAGTAATATATACAGCAGAAGGGGTTACTAGCCCCCTTTCTCCGGCATTTTAGTCGCCTCTTCAACACGCATGGCTTACGGAGGAAGAATTCTGTTCACTTCCCATGGAGATAAGAGGAAATAAACAAGAATAAGAACTAGAAAGAAAATGAAGAAAACCAGAGGGTGTGTATATATGTGCTTGTACATGTATGTGTAGTGGACCAGGTGTAAGTAGAAAGTTGCAACGTTTCCTGAAATCTTGCATGTTCATGAGACAGAAAAAAGGAACCAGCATCTACCATTATGTTAAAACAATTACAGGGTTCGTTTTAAATACTTGGCAGGACGGTTTGTACCTCTGGGCGGGTTGCTGTCTACCAACCTATATAATATTATATATATATATATATATATATTTATATATATATATATTTATTATATTATTATTTTATAATATTTTATAATATATATATTTACATATCATATTATAATATACATATTATTATATACATTATATACATTACATTATATTTCATATACATATACATATTATTACATTACATTTATATACTTTTAATTTTTACATATATATATTACATATAATTATTTAATTTTACATATATATACATATACTTTTAGTTATTTTACATTTATTTTACATATAATTATAAAACATTTACTTATATTTTAATATACATATTATATAATATACATTTTTATATTCATATAATTTTATACATATCATATACTTATTTAATATTATTTTTTAATATCATATTTTTACATATAATTTTTTATAATATCATATATATACATTTACTTATATACATATTACTTATTAACTATCATATTTACATATAATATATATATTATTTTATATTTATATATATATATATATTATATATTATATATATATATATATATATATATATATATATATATGGGGCCCGAGATTTAATTAAAAAATTTTATTTACGTGGGAAAATATACAGTGAAATAAACTGGATGATGTGGCAGTTGAGGCGGATTCTTTACGTAGCTTAAAGAATAGGTATGATTTAAAATGGTCATGTGACCGAACACCAGGATATATTACAAAATATTTCGGTCCTGGGCTCTAGATCCAGGTCCCGGGAGCGAAACGTTGTGTCCAGGTGTTTACCTCAGTTTCTTTTATACCAGGTAACAGCATCAGTTACCGTCAATTATTATGGGTCCAGGAGCTACGACTCGGCTTCCTCACTCACAACTACTAAGAAGACAACCATACCACTATTCCCTAGATCATTATAATATCCCTCCTTGAGCGCTAAACTCTTATGGATCATACAGCTCATATGCAATGATTTGTTCCATGACTTAAGTGTTCCATTACTGGAACAATTCATCAGAAGCCCGTATATAGGAGGGAAACGTTGTGACGATGTTTCGCCCCTTTCTGGACCATTGTCAAGTCATAACTTTGGCAAAAAAAATTAGATAACAACACGGTATCGGGTGGAAGTTGTAGTAATAGTAGTAATAGTAATACTAGCAGCTGTACTAGTAACAATAGTAGTTGCACTACTCGTACTAGCATAGTATTAATAGTAGTGCTATTAATATTACTATTAATACTACTATTAGTAGCACTACTATTAGTAGTAGTAATAGTAGTAATAGTAATACTAGCAGCTGTACTAGTAATAATAGTAGTTGCACTAGTCGTACTAGCATAGTATTATAGTAGTGCTGTTAATATTACTATTAGTACTATTAATACTACTATTAGTAGCACTACTATTAGTAGTAGTAATAGTAAAAGTAGAAGTAATAGTATTAGTGTTGGACGTAGACTTGGTACCAGGAGTAGTGGTACTAGTACAACCAGTTGAGTACAACCAGATGATTACAAGCAGGTGAGTACAACCAGGTAAGCACAACCAGGAGAGTACAACCAGGTGAGCCCAACCAGGTAAGTACAAACAGGTAAGTACAATCAGGTAAGTACAAGCAGGTGAGTACAACCAGATGAGTACAAGCAGGCGAGTACAACCAGGTAAGCACAACCAGGAGAGTACAGCCAGGTAAGTACAACTAGGTGAGTACAACCAGGTAAGTACAACCAGGTAAGAACAACCAGGTGAGTACAACCAGATAAGTAGAACCAGATGAGTACAAGCAGGTGAGTACAACAAGGTAAGTACAACAAGGTAAGTACAACAAGGTAAGTACAAACAGGTAAATACAAGCAGGTAAGTACAAGCAGGTGAGTACAACTAGGTAAGTACAACCAGGTGAGTACAACCGGGTGAGTACAAGCAGGTAAGTACAAGTAGGTAAGTACAACCATGTAAGTACAACCAGGTGAGTACAACCAGGTAAGTACAACCAGGTGAGAACAACCGGCTAAGTACAAACAGGTAAGTACACGCAGGTGAGTACAACCATGTAAGTACAACCAGGTGAGTACAACCAGGTGAGTACAACCAGGTGAGTACAACCGGGTGAGCGCAAGTAGGTAAGTACAATCAGGTAAGTACAACCAGGTAAGTACAACCAGGTGAGAACAACCGGCTAATTACAAACAGGTAAGTACAAGCAGGTGAGTACAACCAGGTAAGTACAACCAGGTAAGTACAACCAGGTGAGAACAACCGGCTAATTACAAACAGGTAAGTACAAGCAGGTGAGTACAACCATGTAAATACAACCAGTTGAGTACAACCAGGTGAGTACAACCAGGTAAGTACAACCAGGTAAGTACAACCAGGTGAGAACAACCGGCTAATTACAAACAGGTAGTACAACCAGGTGAGTACAACCATGTAAGTTACAACCAGGTAAGCAACCAGGTGAGAACAAACCGGCTAATTACAAACAGGTAAGTACAAGCAGGTGAGTACAACCATGTTAAAATACAACCAGGAGTACAACCAGGTGAGAAAAATAGGAAGTTAAAAACCAGGTATTTAAAACCGGTAAGTAAAACCCAGGTGGTACAACCGGGGTGAGTACAACCGGGTGGGGGCCAAGCAGGTAAGTTACAACAGGTAATACAACCGGGTTGAGTACAACCAGGAAGTAAACCGGGTAAGTCAACCGGATTTAAAACCAGGTAGTACAACCAGTGATACAACCGGGGGTGAGTAAACCAGGGGAGTACAACCGGGGAGTAAAACCCAGGGGTACAACCAGGTGAGTACAACCGGGAAGTACAATCAGAGTACAACCGGGAAAGTACAACCGGGAGAAAACCCGGGGTACAACCAAAGTACCCGGTAGTACACCAAAAAATAAAACCAAAAAGTAAAACCCGGAAAGTACAACCAGGTAAGTACACCGGTGAGTACAACCGGTGAGTAAAACAGTAAGCAATCAGGTAATAAAACCTAAAACAGTTAAGTAAAACCCAGGTAAGACAAACCCGGAAAGTCCAGGTAAGAACAACCCCCGGGAGCACCCAGGTAAGTACAACCGGGGTAAGTACACCGTTCCCGGAGCAGAGTGCCCGGGTAAGTAAACGGGAAAGTACACACATTTCCGCGGAGGAGAGTGCCAGGTAAGTACACCACTTGCCGGGGGGGAGGGGTGCCAGGAAAATAAAAACCAGTAATACACCCCTTCCGCAAAAACGGAGTGCCAGGAAAGTACAACCAGGTAAGTACACACACTTCCCCGGGGGGGAGTGCCGGTAAGTCAACCAGATTAAGTACCCACCCCCGCAAAACGAGAGTGCCGGAAGTCAACCAGGTAAGTACCACATTTCCCCCGCGGAGCGAGAGTGCCGGGTTTTGTAAACCAGGTAAGTAAACACATTTCCCCGCGAACGAGAGTCCCGGTAAGTACAACCAGGAAAGGGAACCATTTCCCCCGCGGGGCGAGAGTCCCAGGTAATACAACTAGGTAAGTAAAAAACACTTCCCGCGGAGCGAGAGTGCCAGGTAAGCAACCAGGTAAGTACCAACTTCCGCGGACGGGGGTGCCAGGTAGCAACCCAGGTAAGTACACACATTCCCCGCGGACCGAGAGTGCCAGGAAAGTCAACCCAGGAAAAGTACACCATTTTCGCGGACGAGAGTGCCAGGTAAGTAAAACCCAGGTAAGTACACACCTTCCCCGCGGGCGAGATGCCGGGTAAGTAAAAACCAGGTAATCCCAACATTCCCGGGGAGCGAGAGTCCCGGGATCAATATTAACCCGGGTGGACTGTGCTAGCGACTAATCGCCTTGAAGAGCCTCGTCATAAAAAAAGCTGCGGCATTTTGGGGGCAAACCATATTTTACGCTGCCGTGGATGCTGAGGGGCAGTTTGCGTGTGTCTAACCCCCGTGCGGGCCCAACGATCTCGTAAACAAGCGCCTCTCCTGTGAGGAGAAGTGAAATGGGTATATCAGTGTCAATGTTTGTGTGATGAGGTGGGGACTTTGGGGGTATGGGCGTGAGGGAGGGGTGAGGGAGGGGGTGAGGAAAGATTGGGGGGGGAGGGGAGAGAGGGGTGAGGGAGAGATGGAGGGGGAGGGGGGTTTTGAGGGAAGATTGGGTTTAGGGAGGAGGGGGGTGTGAAGGAGGGTGGAGGGGGAGGGAGGGTGTGGGGGGGGGAGGGCGGAGAGAGGGGGTGGGAGAGAGGGTGGGAGAGTGGAGGGTGTGAGGGGGATGGGAGGGGGAGGGAAAGGGTGGGAGGGGGAGAGTGAGGGAAGGTGTTGGGGGGGTGGGGGGAGGTTTGAAGATAAAAGGGGGACTGTGAGAGTATAAAGGAGAATCTGGGGGAATAAGGAGAAATGAGGGAGAATCTGAAGGAAAAGGGGGGTTTTGGGGTGTAAGGGTGCAAAAAAATTTTCTTAATATTAATCAAATTTTAATTATTTAAAAAATTTTCACCCCAAAATATTACGAAAAAAAATTCAAACAGAAAATTTTTTTACCTCTAAAAAAATACAACAACAAAAAATTTTTTTTTTTAATCGTTTTTTAAATTAACAAAGAGTCGATGTCATTTCTGTAACCAATGACGTCCCTGGTGATACCGACACGTCAAAGGACCTAACTCGGTGACATCACAAAGGAATATGATACGTCCAATGAGAACAACGTAATTTGGTGGCGTCACTGGTAATGCTGACGTTTTAAAAAAGTGAATTTTTTTGTGACCTCCAGAAATGTGATACGTCAGTACGACGTAACTTGGTGGAAGGGACGGAAAGGACGAGGAAGGGGAGTCAGGTGGTGAGTCAGGGCTGAGTGAGCGGTCAGGTATGAGTGATATGAGGACAGGGTCATGTGATGACCGTGCTGCTTGTACGTGAGGTCAGGTAATGAGGCGAGTTTCCTCCTCATTTGACCCGTACTGTTTTATAGGTGACCGGGTTGCTGGGGAGGGGTGATGGTTTTTCGATGGGTGACCTGGGTTTTTGCATGAGTGACCTGGGGTTTCTGCATGAATGTTTTGGGGCCTGGGTTGCTGCATGAAAGACCTGGGCGGGTTGCTGCACGGGTCAGGGCCCGTGCTGGGAGGTGCTACAAAAATGTCGAATTTGACCCTTAAATTTTTTCTTCGTTTTTCTGTCGTAGTGTGTCTGGATACAAGGGGTTCCTATTCACCTTCCCCTGATGCTTTCACCTATATGTGACAAGCGTTGTGGGGGTCCCCGCCATAAAATTTGGGTCTTTTCCCCGCGTATACGATTTTTTGTTGCCGGGGAAACTGTACACTGTACTTGGGGAGTGGGACGTTATCTCAAGAGTAGCCCTTTTTCTTCATCTCATTCAAATGACCTGTTGGTAGCACCTGCCTCACCCATGCACGGTCAAAATCACAGACCCAGGGTTTTAACCTCATTCACCGGCCTTCCCCGCATCTGACTTCACCCCCTACAACAGGTTACCCTTCTATAGCTGAAACTTACAGGGGACTCTTGTAAACAAAATAGAAACCCACAGCTGAACTTCATTGGTACTCTTATAAACAAACTAAACCCACCAGCTGAGACTTACATTGGTACTCTTAGTAAACAACTGAAACCCCCACTGAAAATTACATTGGTATCTTGTAAAAAAACTAGAACCTCCCGAAACTTCTTTGGGACTCTTTGTAAAAAAACTAGAAACCCACCAGCTGAAACTTTCATTGGTACTTTAGTAAACAAAAATAGAACCCCACCCGCTGAAACTTACATTTGGGACTCTTATAAACAAACTAGAACCTACCACTGAAAATTACTTGGTCTCTTATAAACAAACGAACTACCAGCTGAACTTACATTGGTACTCTTAGTAAACAACTGAACCTTTCCAGAAAATTGGTACTTATAAAATATCTTATTATTGTATAAACAGAATAGTATTAATTTTTATTTTAAAATTGAAATCCTAACCCCTTGTCCAGTAAAAAACTAATTAAAAGTATAGAATTAAAATTGGGGAATTTTTTTACCGAATTTTGGGAGTGGTTTATGTTTCTTGAAAAATTTTAGGAAAACCACTTTAAAAAAACGTTGATAAGGAATTTTTCCCGAATAGCGAAACTTTTTGGTTCTTTTATGTACGTGAAAAGGACTCAGGGGACTGACCCCCTGGACTCATTGTTACGTTTAATGATAAAACCTTAATTGATTTTAAGAATGTGAACATTGGGGACTATACTGATGAAACTTTGCCGTTCAGTAGACTTCTTCAGTCAAAACAACACAGGGTAAGGAAATAAAATGTAATCAGTCCTTTTAACCTTGGAAATTTTTGATTTGGTCAGTCCCCAAAAGGGACTTCTTGATTAATATATGAAAAAAAATTATGGAATAGATAAATGTAAAATAGTGTTACTGGCAGAAAGACATATATAAAAAAGAAATTTGTAATATATGGATAGATTTTATGTGGGAAATTTGATTTTGGTTTAGCGCCCCAAAAAAAAGGGTTGAAAAGTTTTAGGAAAAGCCCCCGCGGAGGACGTTTGCGGCCCCCCACTGATGGGAGGCCCCCTGTTGTTTTTCAGAAGCTGTTTACTTTTTAAAATCCACATTAAAAATAAAATTTGTAAGAATCAAAGCCCACCTTCTTAGAATTAGGAAACGCCTATGTTGAAAGTTTGATGTCGATCGGAAGAGGCATTCTGAATTATTGCACGGAATCGAAATTCGAAGAAAGTCTACACAACATTCACCAGATGGCACGTGTACATGTCATCAACGGCATAAACCTTTCCTTAGTTAAAGTACACAAGAGTTGAAAATTTCAAGCCGATCGGCATGAAGCATTCTCAAGTTGTAAACACAAACTTTGGAGGAATAGGAAAATATAGACAATCATTATCAGACCCCTCAGGGATACCCAGTAATGACACTATGCAGCAAATGGGAATCTTTAATCAGGAAACGTTTCGCCACACAGTGGCTTCATCAGTCCAATACAAAGAGGAAGGCGTAAGGAGAGGAGGAGAATGAGGTAATCAGTCCCTCAACCTGGAGTCGATGTGTTCAGTCCATCAATCTTGTAGAATGTACAGCATAGGGCCGTAGACGTGGCTTATATACTATAGTGAGGTGAGGTGAAGCAGATGGAGGCGGGGTCATAGTGGTACCATCCACTAGTCGAAGTAGGTCTTCGTCCAAAGGTTGAACAAGTGTTGAAGAATTCTGCATAAGTGTCTCAATCTTCAACTTGTCGGTTTTTCAAACCATTCATCACATACCCAGTAATCATTCATGGTTCCCAAACCTTGTGATTCTTCTCTCGTAAACTACCACTTTCAGACGCCTTCATTACCACTTAAAAGCAATATCTTACAAATCATCTCTGTCTTCCTATCACACAAAAATTCAGCACTGATTTATTGCTCAATCAATATACTAAAAATTGTTCCCTACCATCACTCATTGCATATACTGGTGTAGGTGCGGCTCTGCTGTATACGGAGTCACTCTGGTGTAGGTGCGGCTCTGCTGTATACGGAGTCACACTGGTGTAGGTGCGGCTCTGCTGTATACAGAGTCACACTGGTGTAGGTGCGGCGCTGCTGTATACGGAGTCACACTGGCGTAGGTGCGGCTCTGCTGTATACGGAGTCACACTGGCGTAGGTGCGGCGCTGCTGTATACGGAGTCACACTGGTGTAGGTGCGGCGCTGCTGTATACGGAGTCACACTGGTGTAGGTGCGGCGCTGCTGTATACGGAGTCACACTGGTGTAGGTGCGGCGCTGCTGTATACGGAGTCACACTGGCGTAGGTGCGGCTCTGCTGTATACGGAGTCACACTGGCGTAGGTGCGGCGCTGCTGTATACGGAGTCACACTGGTGTAGGTGCGGCGCTTGCTGTATTTCGGAGTCACACTGGTGTAGGTGCGGCGCTGCTGTATACGGAGTCACACTGGCGTAGGTGCGGCTCTGCTGTATACGGAGTCACACTGGCGTAGGTGCGGCGCTGCTGTATACGGAGTCACACTGGTGTAGGTGCGGCTCTGCTGTATACGGAGTCAAACTGGTGTAGGTGCGGCGCTGCTGTATACAGAGTCACACTGGCGTAGGTGCGGCGCTGCTGTATACGGAGTCACACTGGCGTAGGTGCGGCGCTGCTGTAATACGGAGTCACACTGGGTAGGTGCGGCGCTGCTGTATACGGAGGTCACAAATGGTGTAGGTGCGGCGCTGCTGTATACAGAGTCACACTGGTGTAGGTGCGGCCTGCTGTATACGGAGTCACACTGGTGTAGCGTGCGGCGCTGCTGTATACGAGTCACACTGGTGTAGGTGCGGCGCTGCTGTATACGGAGTCACACTGGCGTAGGTGCGGCGCTGCTGTATACGGAGTCACACTGGCGTAGGTGCGGCGCTGCTGTATACGGAGTCACACTGGTGTAGGTGCGGCGCTGCTGTATACGGAGTCACACTGGTGTAGGTGCGGCGCTGCTGTATACAGAGTCACACTGGTGTAGGTGCGGCGCTGCTGTATACGGAAGTCACACTGGTGTAGGTGCGGCGCTGCTGTATACGGAGTCACACTGGCGTAGGTGCGGCGCTGCTGTTATAGGAAGTCACACTGGCGTAGGTTGGCGGCGCTTGCTGTTATACAGGAGTCACACTGGTGTAGGTGCGGCGCGCTTGTATACGGAGTCACACTGGCGTAGGTGCGGCTCTGCTGTATACGGAGTCACACTGGCGTAGGTGCGGCGCTGCTGTATACGGAGTCAAACTGGTCGTAGGTGCGCGGGTCTGCTGTATACAGGGGTCACACTGGCGTAGGTGCGGCGCTGCTGTATATGGAGTCACACTGGCGTAGGTGCGGCGCTGCTGTATACGGAGTCACACTGGCGTAGGTGCGGCGCTGCTGTATACGGAGTCACACTGGTGTTAGGTGCGGCGCTTGCTTGTATACAGAGTCACACTGGCGTAGGTGCGGCTCTGCTGTATACGGAGTCAAACTGGTGTAGGTGCGGCGCTGCTGTATACAGAGTCACACTGGCGTAGGTGCGGCGCTGCTGTATACGGAGTCACACTGGCGTAAAGGGGCGGCGCTGCTGAATACGGAGTCACACTGGCGTAGGTGGGGGCGCTACTGTATACGGAGTCACACTGGTGTAGGTGGCGGCGCGCTGTTATACAGAGTCACACTGGTGTAGGTGCGGCTCTGCTGTATACAGGAGTCACACTGGTGGGAGGTGCGGCGCTGCTGTATACAGAGTCACACTGGTGTAGGTGCGGCGCTGCTGTATACGGAAATCACACTGGCGTAGGTGCGGCTGCTGTATACGGAGTCACACTGGCGTAGGTGCGGCGCTCTGTATACGGAGTCCACTGGTGTAGGTGCGGCGCTTGCTGTATACAGAGTCACACTGGTGTAGGTGCGGCTCTGCTGTATACAGGAGTCACACTGGGTAGGTGCGGCGCTGCTGTATACAGAGTCACACTGGTGTAGGTGGCGGGCGCTCTGCTGTATACAGGAGTCACACTGGCGTTAGGTGCGGCTCTGCTGTTTACGGAGTCACACTGGCGTAGGTGCGGCTCTGCTGTATACGGAGTCACATGGTGTAGGTGCGGCTCTGCTGTATACGGAGTCACACTGGCGTAGGTGCGGCTCTGCTGTATACGATGTCACACTAGTACACCCTTATACGAAGCAAACTTTGGTAGTTTCTGTGTAAAAAAATATGCGTGCTGTATAGGAAACTAGCTAGGTTGGGGTGCTGAAAGAGCCCTGGGGAGGGGCCTTCCGGAAGTACATGTAGTCACTTGCTGTTGCAGAGTTTTACAAGTTAGGTGCGCACTGTGTATAACAAATGTGTAAGGTCAGCGGACGGAACAAGTCCACTGGCGTGGTCGCCGTGAGATTACGTGAGTACATGCGTGGTTTCGGCCTCATAGGGACCCGTTGCCGCTACTTTTAAATACGAATCAAAGTTGTATGGCGCGGTCGCTGTCTCGGGATAGAGAATCATTGGCACATGGGCGGTGCGGCGCTGCCAAGGCATCATCCATCGGTGTGTGGGGCTGCTGTAACGGAGTCACGTGTAGGTGGCTTGGTGGGTGACGGGAGGCGTAGGGAGACCGCTTTCTCATGCTTATACGGAAGCACACGTTAGTCGCTTTGCTGATCATGAGTTTTACATGGGAGGTTCCGGCTCTCACGTGGTATGCGTAGTTGTGATATATTCGGTAGTCAAACCGTATGTGGGCTAGCTGTATTTCAGAGACATTTAGTCCTCTCAAAGGCACACACGTAGGGCCATGTGAAGGTTCACCTGGTTATCTTTATACACACCAGGTCGGCTGCTTTAAAATCCTTAAATAAAAGAATGAAACTAAATTTTGTAGAGGGAGAAAAAATAAGGCTTACTTTTAAATACATTGGATGTGCTAAAACCATTGATTCTTGATATTACTTTGAGATAAATTACTCATGGGTTTGTGCTTGTAATAAGAATATTACAAGGATATATATAAATGTATACGATGAACAATATTATTGTACAGTACGTAATGCGTGGTATTGATCAAGAATCCCAAAAACTGTCTAAACTACAAATCAAAGATTCACGCACTTAATGACGTCGGTCAGTCTAGGTTCTCCGCGTATAGAGAACTCATTTGGCAGTGTCGGTGTGGCGTGCCAAGGCATCATCCATCGGCTGTTGTGACAGCGACTTCAGTGAAGCTGTCTTGGTGGGTGACGAGGGAGGGAGGGAGACCCAGCTCTTCTCAATGATTATGGGAAACACGTTACACTTTGGACGTGATCAATGAAGCTTTACCATGGGAGTTCCGGACCTCACAGTGGTATTGTATTGTGATATATTTCGCTAACCGCTAAACCCATGTGGCTAGTTAGTTTATGAGAATTTAAATCCTCACGGCTACACGAGGGCCATTGAGGTTCCATGTTATCTTTACACCACCAGTCAAGGATGCTTTAATCCTTAAAATAGAGATGAAACTAAATGCTTTGTATATAGAGGGAGAGACGAATCAAGGCGTATCTATGTATATATACATTGAAGGCTACTTCTATTGCATCTCTTGATGTATATACATTGAGATACACATACCTCTAGGTGTGCTTGTATATATATATATATATATATGTCGTGCCGAATATGTAAAACTGGTCAATTAGCAAGAACTCATTTAAAATTAAATCTTTTCTAAAATTTTCTCTTATACGTTTAAAGATATACTTTTTTCATTAGTGTTAATGTAAAAAATTTTAATTTTGCTACAAAAGAATCTTAGAAAACTTACCTAACCTTATTATAACAAGAACAATTTATTTTAGCCTAACCCAACTAAATATATTTTAGATTTGTTTACAATAATTTAATACTAAACAAGCACAGTGAAATATATTTTTTTCGTTAGGTTCAGAATGATTTTGGCGAAATTATTGCATACACAAATTTTCACTTGTCCTATATGGCAAGATGAGCGTTGCTATTTAAGCCAAGATCGCAAGTTCTGCCTATTCGGCACGACATATATATATATATATATATATATATATATATATATATATATATATATATATATATATATATATATTATTGTAACCACGAACCAGTGGTATTGATCAATAACAACACTGCGCTAACCAAGGATTCGAACCCATGTTGCACTGGCCAGCCATTGCGAGAGAGAACCACATGACGCCTTAACCCACAGGGCCACCCAATACTACAAGAACCAAGCACCCAGCCAAGCTAAGTGTGTTACTCTTGGTCCTAGGATATACGGAGGTGTGGGAGCTTTCAAGCTAATTTCATTCTCGATAGCTCCCACACCTCCGTATGTCCTCGGACCAAGAATAATACACCTAGCTTGGCTGGGTGCTTGGTTTTTGTATGATTGGGTGGTCTTGTGGGTTAAGGTGTCATGTGGTTCTCTTTGACAATGGCGGACCAGTACAACATGGGTTCGAATCCTTGGTTAGCGCAGTGTTGTTATTGATCAATACCACTAGTTCGTGGTTACAATAATTAATATATATATATATATATATATATATATATATATATATATATATATATATTAACAATTTCCAAACAGGCGAAATTATTTGCAAACATTGTCTCTACGTCCACAGCAGGACTCGAACCTGCCAACTCTGTATCAGAGTCCACAGTACTTTACCACTGAGCCAGACCCAAGAGAAGTATGAACATCCAGCCGGAGCCAGACGATGTTACCCCATACCCCCGGGCACCATACCCCCGGGTACCAAGCTCGTTTTGAAAGTTATTTCATCGAATCCTGCCACATGTAGTGGATAACGAAAGAGATCTGAAATGCTTAACAATTCGCAAACAGGCGAAATTATCTACATTGTCTCTACGTCCACTGGATTATTGCTGCACCGAGTGGGCTCCATTTCGCACAGTTTATGTCATCTCCTGCGATGTTTACATCATAGTTTCCTGAAGTGGAATCATTATACGCTTCAAAAATCTTTTTGAGGGGAAACCAGAATTTCCTTTCAAAACGAACAAATTCTTCCAAAAACGGAAAAGTCCCCTCAAAAACGAATAAATCCCATCAAAAAATGAATAAATCCTTTCAAAACAAATAAATCCCTTCAAAACCGAATAAATTCTTTAAAAAAAATCCCTTGAAAAACGAATAAATCCCTTCAGTAACGAATAAACACCTTGAAAAACGAATAAATCCCTTCAATAACGAATAAATCCCTTGAAAAGCGAATAAATCCCTTCAATAACGAATAAATCCCTTGAAAAGCGAATAAATCCCTTAAAAAATAATATATCTTTCGCCTTTTACTGAACACAAGAAGAATATCTTCAATCTTGACTATGTGGATTTCGCTTAGTATCTTGAAGGTCGTCAAGTCAATGATTTAGAAAACTCACAAGAATGAGACACTTGTCCAACATTTGGGAATCTTTATTGACGAAACGTTTAGCCAGCCAGTGACTTCTTCAGTCCAATATGGAGAAAAGCGGTGGAAGATGAGGTAATCAGTCCCTCAACCTGGGGTTGATGTGTTCAGTCAGACGTGACTGAACACATCAACTCTAGGATAAGGGACTGATTACTTTAAACTACTCCTCCTCTTCCACCGTTCTTCTCTGTATTGGACTGAAGATGCCACTGGCTGGTGAAATGATTCCTCAGTCAAAATTCCCAAATATTGCACAGGTGTCTTATTCTTTATCTTGGTGGTTTTAAGGTGGTCATTTCTTAACCACTGTTTAATGAGAGAGAACAAGATGAGCGCCTTAAGGATCTCTTGGCTCACGAAATCGTAATAACACGATTGCAAAGAAACCACGGAACAGGTGGGTCTTGAACTCACTCGCCATGGGTTCAAACCCCACCCGCTACCGTAGTTTGATTTTCTCGGTATGGTTTGGTTTTTAAAGATTATACAAGATTGGGTTTCCTTCTTCCTACCTTATTCAGTTTATCGCCATTTTTGATGAAATCAAAGTAACAGAAATGGACAGCCCATTCGAGGGGGCTGACATAAGAACATAAGGAAGAACACTGCAGTAGGCCTACTGGCCCATATTAGGCAGGACTTTTTCAAACCCAAACTAACAAAAATATTTGCCCAACCCATTATCAATGCTACCCAAGAAATAAGCTTTGATAACCCTATTAACTCATGGACAACGCCCATTATAATCTAATTGTCTTTTATGTTTTGTGTTCAGTTATTTTTGCAATGTTGGCTTTGGTCCTAGTAAATTTAACACTCAGAATTTGATTCCATATTTTTTAAAGGGGTGGACGGGTAAGCCAGCTGAAGGCCTCGGTCAAATGACCTAAAGCTATACTGGGGGGTCATCATAAGACTAACTAACCTGAGAGAGAGAGATGATGTAGGTAACAGCTCGTAGCTTGTAAATATATCTAGCAACCTTAACGAAGTGGGTGAGGAAGTGGGAAAAGAAAATAAGTAAGGGGAAGATAGGAGGTAAAGACGGGAGAGAGAGAGAGAGAGAGAGAGAGAGAGAGAGAGAGAGAGAGAGAGAGAGAGAGAGAGAGAGAGAGAGAGAGAGAGATAGACAGACAGACAGACACAGACAGAGAGACATTATTATTATTACAATCAAGGGGGAAGCGCTAAACCCGGAGGATTATACAGCGCCTGGGGGGGATGTGGAAGGCATTCAGGCTTAATTTGGGGAACTGAAGCACAGATCCAATTCCCTAAATCAAGAGCCCCTCACCAACATCAAGGAACCTTCCTTGAGGGGAGACAGAGAGACAGAGAGAGACAGAGACAGAGACAGACAGAGAGAGAGACAAAGAGAGAGAGAGAGAGAGAGAGAGAGAGAGAGAGACAGAGACAGAGAGAGAGAATAAGAGAGCATCGGTGAATAAAAAAGGAGAATGGAAGAACAATGTATTCAGCATGAGTGTAATATGGCGTGTGCTGAGTTTATTAAGTCGTCAGATGTGAGGTCGTCTCAGTGGGTTGAGTGTGATAGGGCCACCCCTCGATTTATTAATATGAACCTCTGCTGCCATAATGGCCGCTGTGTTAGGCTCCCACCACATCTAAAATAACCCTTACGGACAGCGGCCCTGAGGGCCATTTCGACCAAGTCCCCGGCAGACGCTCGTAGCGCCCCCGTTATGCTGTACGATCTGACGGATGGATGAGAATGTGTAACAGCCGAGGCTATAGAGATGAATTTCCCGATACATAATGCATAAGACTCGGCCTTGAGGATGGGCTTCCTTACCGCCCCGTTATATTGAGTCGTAGTCCCCCCCCCTGCTTCTATGACTGCACATCAGACAACAGTTGGTCGGTCTGGTCTTGGTAAGACATGGTAGACCGTGAGATACACACCCCTGGGTCTCAAGACCAAATATTGTGTCCAGACCACAAGTTACATAAGCCTGGAGCACAGGACCACACGTGTCCAGACCACAAGTTACACAGCCCTGGAGCCCAGGACCACACGTGTCCAGACCACAAGTTACACAGCCCTGGAGCCCAGGACCACACGTGTCCAGACCACAAGTTACATAGCCCTGGAGCCCAGGACCACACGTGTCCAGACCACAAGTTACACAGCCCTGGAGCCCAGGACCTCACGTGTCCAGACCACAAGTTACACAGCACTGGAGCCCAGGACCACACGTGTCCAGACCACAAGTTACACAGCCCTGGAGCCCAGGACCACACGTGTCCAGACCACAAGTTACACAGCCCTGGAGCCCAGGACCACACGTGTCCAGACCACAAGTTACACAGCCCTGGAGCCCAGGACCACACGTGTCCAGACCACAAGTTACACAGCCCTGGAGACCAGGACCACACGTGTCCAGACCACAAGTTACACAGCCCTGGAGCCCAGGACCACACGTGACCAGACCACAAGTTACACAGCCCTGGAGCCCAGGACCACACGTGTCCAGACCACAAGTTACACAGCCCTGGAGCCAAGGACCACACGTGTCCAGACCACAAGTTACATAGCCCTGGAGCCCAGGACCACACTTGTCCAGACCACAAGTTACACAGCCTTGGAGCCCAGGACCACAAGTTACACAGCCCTAGAGCCCAGGACCACACGTGTCCAGACCACAAGTTACATAACCCTGGAGCCCAGGACCACACGTGTCCAGACCACAAGTTACACAGCCCTGGAGCCCAGGACCACACGTGTCCAGACCACAAGTTACACAGCCCTGGAGCCCAGGACCACACGTATCCAGGCCACATGTTACACAGCCCTGGAGCCCAGGACCACACGTGTCCAGACCACAAGTTACACAACCCTGGATCCCAGGACCACACTTGTCCAGACCACAAGTTACACAGCCCTGGAGCCCAGGACCACACTTGTCCAGACCACAAGTTACACAGCCCTGGAGCCCAGGACCACACGTGTCCAGACCACAAGTTACACAGCCCTGGAGCCCAGGACCACACGTGTCCAGGCCACATGTTACACAGCCCTGGAGCCCAGGACCACACGTGTCCAGACCACAAATTACACAGTCCTGGAGCCCAGGACCACACGTGACCAGACCACAAGTTACACAGCCCTGGAGCCCAGGACCACAAGTTACACAGCCCTGGAGCCCAGGACCACAAGTTACACAGCCCTGGAGCCCAGGACCACACGTGACCAGACCACAAGTTACACAGCCTTGGAGCCCAGGACCACAAGTTACACAGCCCTGGAGCCCATGACCACAAGTTACACAGCCTTGGAGCCCAGGACCACAAGTTACACAGCCCTGGAGCCCAGGACCACAAGTTACACAGCCCTGGAGCCCAGGACCACACTTGTCCAGACCACAAGTTACATAACCCTGGAGCCCAGGACCACACGTGTCCAGACCACAAGTTACACAGCCCTGAAGCCCAGGACCACACTTGTCCAGACCACAAGTTACACAGCCCTGGAGCCCAGGACCACACGTGTCCAGACCACAAGTTACACAGCCCTGGAGCCCAGGACCACACCTGTCCAGACCACAAGTTACACAGCCCTGGAGCCCAGGACCACACTTGTCCAGACCACAAGTTACATAACCCTGGAGCCCAGGACCACAAGTTACACAACCCTGGAGCCCAGGACCACAAGTTACACAGCCCTGGAGCCCAGGACCACAAGTTACACAGCCCTGGAGCCCAGGACCACACTTGTCCAGACCACAAGTTACACAGCCCTGGAGCCCAGGACCACACGTGTCCAGACCACAAGTTACACAGCCCTGGAGCCCAGGACCACACGTGTCCAGACCACAAGTTACACAGCCCTGGAGCCCAGGACCACAAGTTACACAGCCCTGGAGCCCAGGACCACACGTGTCCAGACCACAAGTTACACAGCCCTGGAGCCCAGGACCACACTTGTCCAGACCACAAGTTACACAGCCCTGGAGCCCAGGACCACACGTGTCCAGACCACAAGTTACACAGCCCTGGAGCCCAGGACCACACTTGTCCAGACCACAAGTTACACAGCCCTGGAGCCCAATAATTTCACAAAAATCATTCTGAACCTAACGAAAAAATGTATTTCCTTTTGTTTATTATTAAATTATTGTAAACTTATCTAAAATATATTTACTTGGATTAGGCTAAATATAATTGCGCTTGTTAAAATAACGTCAGGTAAATTTTCTAAGGATCTTTTGGTACAAAAATTATTAATTTTTACATTAACATAAATGAAAAAAAAATTAAACGTACAAGAGAAAATTTTAGTAATGACTTAATTTTAAATGAGTTCTTGCTAATTGAACAGTTTTACCTATTCGGCACGACATATTACTACATATTACTCTTACTAATGAGCAAGTCATGGTTATATTAACACAACAATGACGATACGAGGGTCATTAAGACATCAGTCCCTTACTCGGTAACAAGTGTCTCCCCCCCCCTCCTGTCTCTGATGTCTCATCCTGCCTGACTGACATCACTTGTGGTTTACCTGGAGTTTACCTGGAGAGAGTTTCGGGGGTCAACGCCCCCGCGGCCCGGTCTGTGACCAGGCCTCTGGTGGATCAGCGCCTGATCAACCAGGCTGTTGCTGCTGGCTGCACGCAAACCAACGTACGAGCCACAGCCCGGCTGATCAGGAACTGACTTTAGGTGCTTGTCCAGTGCCAGCTTGAAGACTGCCAGGGGTCTGTTGGTAATCCCCCTTATGTGTGCTGGGAGCAGTTGAACAGTCTCGGGCCCTGACACTTATTGTATGGTCTCTTAACGTGCTAGTGACACCCCTGCTTTTCATTGGGGGGATGGTTGCATCGTCTGCCAAGTCTTTTGCTTTCGTAGTGAGTGATTTCGTGTGCAAGTTCGGTACTAGTCCCTCTAGATTTTCCAGGTGTATATAATCATGTATCTCTCCCTCCTGCGTTCCAGGGAATACAGGTTTAGAAACCTCAAGCGCTCCCAGTAATTGAGGTGTTTTATCTCCGTTATGCGCGCCGTGAAAGTTCTCTGTACATTTTCTAGGTCGGCAATTTCACCTGCCTTGAAAGGTGCTGTTAGAGTGCAGCAATATTCCAGCCTAGATAGAACAAGTGACCTGAAGAGTGTCATCATGGGCTTCGCCTCCCTAGTTTTGAAGGTTCTCATTATCCATCCTGTCATTTTTCTAGCAGATGCGATTGATACAATGTTATGGTCCTTGAAGGTGGAGATCCTCCGACATAATCACTCCCAGGTCTTTGACGTTGGTGTTTCGCTCTATTTTGTGGCCAGAATTTGTTTTGTACTCTGATGAAGATTTAATTTCCTCATGTTTACCATATCTGAGTAATTGAAATTTCTCATCGTTGAACTTCATATTGTTTTCTGCAGCCCACTGAAAGATTTGGTTGATGTCCGCCTGGAGCCTTGTAGTGTCTGCAATGGAAGACACTGTCATGCAGATTCGGGTGTCATCTGCAAAGGAAGACACGGTGCTGTGGCTGTGGTTGTTATAGTTTTCCCATAACAATACTTCATTATCCATACTTCATTATCCATACTTCATTATCCATACTTCATTATCCATACTTCATTATCCATACTTCATTATCCATACTTCATTATCCATACTTCATTATCCATACTTCATTATCCATACTTCATTATCCATACTTCATTATCCATACTTCATTATCCATACTTCATTATTCGTATTTCATTATCCACAGTTCATTATCCATACTTCATTATCCATACTTCATTATCCATACTTCATTATCCATACTTCATTATCCATACTTCATTATCCTACTTCATTATCCATACTTCATTATCCATACTTCATTATCCATACTTCATTATCCATACTTCATTATCCATACTTCATTATCCATACTTCATTATCCATACTTCATTATCCATACTTCATTATCCATACTTCATTATTCGTATTTCATTATCCACAGTTCATTATCCACAGTTCATTATCCATACTTCATTATCCATACTTCATTATCCATACTTCATTATCCATACTTCATTATCCATACTTCATTATCCATACTTCATTATCCATACTTCATTATCCATACTTCATTATCCATACTTCATTATCCATACTTCATTATCCATACTTCATTATCCATACTTCATTATCAATACTTCATTATCCATACTTCATTATCCATACTTCATTATCCATACTTCATTATCCATACTTCATTATCCATACTCTGTTACTCATACTCTATTATCCATACTCTATTATCCATACTCTATTATCCATACTCTATTATCCATACTCTATTATCCATACTCTATTATCCATACTCTATTATCCATACTCTATTATCCATACTCTATTATCCATACTCTATTATCCATACTCTATTATCCATACTCTATTATCCATACTCTATTATCCATACTCTATTATCCATACTCCATTATATAGACTCCATTATATAGACTCCATTATATAGATTCCATGATTTAGACTCCATTAGATTCCATTAGTCTGACGTAAATTTCAGTTTAACAGAGGGAAGCTGTGGGAGAGAGGATTTTGCAGCGTCTGGATGTGACTCCATAATGCCGGGAAAACAAGATGGTTTTAAAAAATAGTGCAAGTGTGAAAGTCTTACTAGACTTCTTCATTCTCTACTTGCTAGTAACAGTCAATGTGCTAGCAACACAATGTGTTATCAACAGTCAATGTGCTAGTAACACAATGTGTTATCAACAGTCAATATGCTAGTAACACAATGTGTTATCAACAGTCAATGTGCTAGTAACACAAT
>NC_069479.1:8035313-8044356 GCF_026875155.1 Cherax quadricarinatus | reverse complement strand
GGGGGTTTCACTGGGCACACAACTCTTCGGAGTTTACCTGGCGATATTAGATATTACTAACCACTATCTATCTCCTGGTACTGAAATAGGGAGAGAGAGAGGGTATAGCATACAACCAGCGGGGCGAGACACTGAGACTTTAGACACTAACCAAAATTAAAACCAAAAATAGGAAAAGTGATGTCGTCTGCACAACAATGGAGGTTCCTGCTGGTCGGCTGCTATCATCTCCTTCAATTTTGTAACTCCTTCAGGAACTTTTATCATGCATTCAAGCTTTTATTTTTTTTTTTCTTTTAAGACTTGGTATTCCCTCTTTTTTCTTTAGTACAGTATTTGGTCATAACAAGTCTGATGATGTTAGCTACCTTCACAACACCAACAGCTGGGGATTGACTAATTTTTTCTTACTTTCAGTATTTACTTTAATCACTCTTTTGTGACCTTATCACTACACTGCTGCTATAATCAACCAACATATGTATTTGTTAATATTTCAGATCACTCCGTTAACCCAATTAACTGTTTGGATATTTTGTTGTCAACACTGCGGCCAGCAGCCTGAATCAGCTGACTGCTACCCTCCTCACTCAAATTTCATTCAAATTTAAATTGTAAAAATTCTTGATCCTATCACATTATTCGCACTCTTGAAAGCTATTGCACTCTTGTAGGTATGTTCACTGATTCACTCACGTACGATGACCGCTAATAATATCTTAGGACAGCCAATAGAACACTAAATCCTGGGAGCACTATTCAGCGATACTGCTTCACGTGTGTGTGTGTGTGTGTGTGTGTGTGTGTGTGTGTGTGTGTGTGTGTGTGTGTGTGTGTGTGTGTGTGTGTGTGTGTGTGTGTGTGTATCAGGCTGGGAGTATTAAATAGTAAAATGCACAATACCGTGACTGGAACAATACCGTGACTGGAACAATACCGTGACTGGAACAATACCGTGACTGGAACAATACCGTGACTGGAACAATAACGTGACTGAAACAATACCGTGACTGGAACACCGTGACTGGAACAATACCGTGACTGAAACAATACTGTGACTGAAACAATGCCGTGACTGGAACAATACCGTGACTGGAACAATACCGTGACTGGAGCAATATCGTGACTGGAACAATACCGTGACTGGAACAATACCATGACTGGAACAAAACCGTGACTGGAACAATACCGTGACTGAAACAATACCATGACTTGAATACCGTGACTGGAACAATACCGTGACGAACAATACCGTGACTGGAACAATACCGTGACTGAAACAATACCGTGACTGAAACAATACCGTGACTGGAATACCGTGACTGGAACAATACCGTGACTGGAACAATACCGTGACTGGAACAATACCGTGACTGGAACAATACCGTGAATGAAACAATACCGTGACTGGAACAATACCGTGACTGAAACAATACCGTGACTTGAATACCGTGACGAACAATACCGTGACTGGAACAATACCGTGACTGAAACAATACCGTGACTGAAACAATACCGTGACTGGAATACCGTGACTGGAACAATACCGTGACTGGAACAATACCGTGACTGGAACAATAACGTGACTGAAACAATACCGTAACTGAAACAATACCGTGACTGAAACAATACCGTGACTGAAACAACACCGTGACTGGAACAATACCGTGACTGAAACAATACTGTGACTGAAACAATACTGTGACTGAAACAATACTGTGACTGAAACAATGCCGTGACTGGAACAATACCGTGACTGGAACAATACCGTGACTGGAGCAATATCGTGACTGGAACAATACCGTGACTGGAACAATACCGTGACTGGAACAATACCGTGACTGGAACAATACCGTGACTGGAACAATACCGTGACTGAAACAATACCGTGACTGGAACAATACCGTGACTGGAACAATACCGTGACTGGAAAATTACCGTGACTGGAACAATACCGTGACTGAAACAATACCGTGACTGGAACAATTCCGTGACTGAAACAATGCCGTGACTGGAACAATACCGTGACTGGAACAATACCGTGACTGGAACAATACCGTGACTGGAACAATACCGTGACTGGAACAATACAGTGACTGGAACAATACCGTGACTGGAACAATACCGCGACTGAAACAATACCGTGTCTGAAACAATGCCGTGACTGGAATACCGTGAATGGAACAATACTGTGACTGGAGCAATATCGTGACTGGAATACCGTGACTGGAACAATACCGTGACTGGAACAATACCGTGACTGGAACAATACCGTGACTGGAACAATACCGTGACTGAAACAATGCCGTGACTGAAACAATACCGTGACTGGAATACCGTGACTGGAACAATACCGTGACTGAAACAATGCCGTGACTGGAACAATACCGTGACTGGAACAATACCGTGACTGGAACAATACCGTGACGAATACCGTGACTGGAACAATACCGTGACTGGAACAATACCGTGACTGGAACAATACCGTGACTGGGACAATACCGTGACTGGAACAATACCGTGACTGAAACAATACCGTGACTGAAACAATACCATGACTGAAACAATACCGTGACTGAAACAATACCGTGACTGGAACAATACCGTGACTGGAACAATACCGTGACTGGAACAATACCGTGACTGGAACAATACCGTGACTGGAACACCGTGACTGGAACACCGTGACTGGAATACCGTGACTGGAACAATGCCATGACTGGAATAATACCGTGACAAACAATACCGTGACTGGAACAATACCGTGGCTGGAATACCGTGATTGAAACAATACCGTGACTGAAAAATACCGTGACTGGAACAATACCGTGAATGGAACAATACCGCGACTGGAATACCGTGACTGAAACAATACCGTGACTGAAACAATACCGTGACTGAAACAATACCGTGACTGAAACAATACCGTGACTGGAACAATACCGTGACTGGAACAATACCGTGACTGGAACAATACCGTGACTGGAACAATACCGTGACTGGAACAATACCGTGACTGAAAACAATACGTGACTGAAACAATACCGTGACTGAAACAATACCGTGACTGAAAACATACCGTGACTGAAACAATACCGTGACTGGAACAATACCGTGACTGAAACAATACCGTGACTGAAACAATACCGTGACTGAACAATACCGTGGACTGAAACAACACCGTGACTGAAACAATACCGTGACTGAAACAATACCGTGAATGAAACAATACCGTGACTGAAACAATACCGTGACTGAAACAATACCGTGACTGAAACAATACCGTGACTGAAACAATACCGTGACTGGAACAATATCGTGAATGAAACAATACCGTGACTGGAACAATACCGTGACTGAAACAATACCGTGACTGGAACAATACACAAATAACAAACACATAAGATGTACAACGTTTCGGTCATACTTGAGCCACTAACTAGTTACACCGAAACGTCGTCATAAGTTGAGTAATTACTGCATTCAAATTCAATTTCAATTTCTCTTCCAGACTTTCAAGTGAAATTGAAATTTCTTCTGGAAAAAAATAGAAAATTATCATTAAATATAACTAATGTTTAGTTACTAATGTTAAAATTATTGTTAAATGTTGGAAATAAAATTTGAACAATGAACAGGTGGAGAACATGAACAAAATGTTTGTTATACTTAAAAAGTCAACGATCTACGCAGACGAGAAACTTAAGTCACAAACTTGTACACGAAAGTCACAAACTTGTACACGAAAGTCACAAACTTGTACACGAAAGTCACAAACTTGTACATGAAAGTCACAAACTTGTACACGAAAGTCACAAACTTGTACACGAAAGTCACAAACTTGTACACGAAAGTCACAAACTTGTACACGAAAGTCACAAACTTGTGCACGAAAGTCACAAACTTGTACATGAAAGTCACAAACTTGTACACGAAAGTCACAAACTTCTACACGAAAGTCACAAACTTGTACACGAAAGTCACAAACTTGTACACGAAAGACAAAATTGTACACGAAAATCACAAACGTGTACTCGAAAGACACAAACTTGTACACGAAAGACACAAACGTGTATACGAAAGTCACAAGTTTGTACACGAAAGTCACAAACTCGCACACGAAAATCACAGACTTGCTCACGAAAATCACAAAGTTATACACGAAAGTCACAAACGTGTACACGAAAATCACAAACTTGTACACGAAAGTCACAAACTTGTACTTGAAAATCACTGCCTACTAAAGCAAGGACGGGGCGGAGAGGCAACATTCAATAAAAAAATAGGACGTCAAGGTACATGAGAGACAACACAATAATGTCGGGGGCCCCAAGATTGTTCAACTCCCTCCGGGCTACATAAGGGGAATACCAACAGCCCCCTGACTGCTCCAAGCACCCCTACACACCCCTTTAGTCGTCCCTACACCGGGTTGTGGTTCTACGTCAGTTGCGCCCGGGACCAGCAGTAACAGCCTGGTTCATCAGACCCTGACCACCACGAACCTTTTTCTCAGACCGGGCCGCGGGGGCTTGCCCCCCCGAAACCCTCTCCAGGTATACTCCAGGTAAAAATTATCTATTGCTCATGTAATGTATTTTACTGGTTAATTTAACTGTTCAATATTTTTTTCATCATTTACTACAGTTTCAACTAAAAAAATTTACTTGAATTCAAAAAAATTTTGGATTGTGCAAAGACTTGTAACAGAAAATTGGAAACGGTTATTGAAGAACGTGTAAGATAAAGAAATATTGGCTTGAATGGAACAACTTCATGTTTTAAATAAAACACTAATAACAACCACATCTACACAACTCACATACCCAACAACATACTCACAAAACCATACACACAACACCATACTCAAACACACATACTACACAACACACATACTACAAACACACATACTACACAACAACATACACCAAAAACCCCATATACACAACTCACATACTACACAACACCAAAAATAACAACACACATCTAAAAAACACATACTAAACAAAACACATATACACAAACCATACTACACAACACACTACTACACAACCACATATACACAACACACATACTACACAACACACATCTACACAACACACAACTACACAAACACATACTACCAAAACACATACTAAACCCCCTCACATACTACACAACACACATACTACACAACACACATACTACACAACACACATACTACACAACACACATACTACACAACTCACATACTACACAACACACATACTACACAACACCATACTACCCACACAATTACTACACAATCACAACTACACAACACACAAACTACCAAACACTTACTACACAACTCACTACTACCAACTCACATACTACACAACTACTACTACAAACACACATAACACAACACACATACTACACAACACACATACTACACAACTCACATACTACACAACACACATACACACAACACATTATAAAATCACAACTACACAATCACATACACAAAAAACACATACTACACAACACACATACTACACAACACACAACTACACAACTCACATATACACAAATCACATACTACACAAACCATATACACAACACACATACTACACAAACACTAACACAACACAATACACCAACTCACATAACCAAATCCATACTACAAAACTCACATACTAACAAATCACATACTACACAACTACATAAACACAACTCACTACTACACAACTCACATACACAAACTCACATACTACACAACTCACATACTACACAACTCACATACTACACCGTTCAAGGGTTCAAGCATGGAAGGTGTTTTGTTTCTAGGTTAACTTGTACAGATTTCACGAAGGTTGTGGCCCAGTTGTGTCTTTCTGGGGGTGTAATTTCAGGTATGCTGATACCCTCTCTCCCCCAAGGGAGGTTCCTTTACGCTGGTGGGGGCTTTGATTAGGGATTGGATCGGCTCCATTCCCTGAACTGAGCCTCATACCTTTTATCCCTGTCCCCCCCTCGCTGTATAAACCCCCACGGATTTTTCCGTCCCCTACGATTATAAAATAATGAGACTATCTCTGATGGTTGATAAATAAACTCTTGTGCAACATTTGGGTGTCTTTATTTGAGAACGTTCCCCCTCAGGGGGTTTTTTTCCATCCAATGTAGAGTTGGGGAAGATGGGAATGAAGGGACGGGAAAAACCCCACATTTCTCTCTTGGTTAAAAGGAAAAACCTAGGAGGAAAGCTCTCCAATAGGACGGGGACCTACACTGAAGCCTATCTTGAAAACCCTTTTCACAAAACCTGTTCCATTTGATCTTGAGTATTTCTTTTCCCTCCCTCTGAAAAATAAAAAGCGTGATATCTCATACGTGAGTTATGTTAGCTAAATGGCCAGATGCAACTAATGGGAATCTTTTCTGTGGAACGATTCACCCCCAGGACTTGTCAACCCGCGTCAAGAGTCAAAAACTCTCGGGGTTCTAACCCCCCCGTGGTAGGTTTGTTTGCATCGTGTCATTACATTTTGTGAGAAATTACATTACCAAATATTCCTTCGGTAATTCAGCATTATTAACAGGGGGTTTTAAAATTAGACTCAATCGATTTATCTATTAACCCTTTTTCACTCTTCTCCCCTCTTAATTCTCTTGCAACAAGGATCCTGATCCCCTTTTTTTTTTCTTTTGAGGGAACCAGTCCCCCTTTAAGGAGGATTAAAATACAACGCTGTTGCAAGTCAGGAAAAGTTGTCTAAAAAACACTTAATACCAACCGGTACACACAACTTTTGGTACCAACACAGTGCACACAACAGTGTTGCCAGAACTATGGTACCGACACAGTACACACAACTATGGTACCAACACAGTGCACAAAACAGTGTTGCCAGAACTAAGGTAACAACACAGTACACACAACAACAGTGTTACCAGAACTAAGGTACCAGCACAGTACACATAACAGTGTTACCAGAAGTAAGGTACCAACACTACACACAACAACAATGATACCAGAACTAAGGTACCAACACTGCACACAAGTGTTACCAGAACTAAGGAACCAACACAGTACACGCAACAACAATGTTACGAGAACTAAGGTACCAACACAGTACACACAACACTGTTACCAGAACTAAGGTACCAACGCAGTACACACAACAACAGTGTTAAAAGAACTAAGGTACCAACACAGTACACACAACAACAGTGTTACCAGAACTAAGGCACCAACACACTACACACAACAATAGTGTTACCAGAACTAAGGTACCAGCACAGTACACATAACAGTGTTACCAGAAGTAAGGTACCAACACTACACACAACAACAATGATACTAGAACTAAGGTACCAACACTGCACACAAGTGTTACCAGAACTAAGGAACCAACACAGTACACACAACAGCAATGTTACCAGAACTAAGGTACCAACACAGTACACACAACAACAGTGTTACCAGAACTAAGGTACCAACACAGTACACACAACAGTGTTACCAGAACTAACACAGTACACACAACAACAGTGATACCAGAACTAAGGTACCAACGCAGTACACACAACAACAGTGTTACCAGAACTAAGGTACCAACGCAATACACACAACAACAGTGTTACCAGAACTAAGATACCAACGCAGTACACACAACAACAGTGTTACCAGAACTAAGGTACCAACGCAGTACACACAACAACAGTGTTACCAGAACTAAGGTACCAACGCAGTACACACAACAAGTGTGTTACAGGAACTAAGGTACCAACGCAGTACCACAACAACAGTGTTTACCAGAACTAAGATACCAACGCAGTACACACAACAACAGTGTTACCAGAACTAAGGTACCAACGCAGTACACACAACAACAGTGTTACCAGAACTAAGATACCAACGCAGTACACACAACAACAGTGTTACCAGAACTAAGGTACCAACGCAGTACACACAACAACAGTGTTACCAGAACTAAGGTACCAACGCAGTACACACAACAACAGTGTTACCAGAACTAAGGAACCAACACAGTACACACAACAACAGTGTTACCAGACCTAAGGTACCAACGCAGTACACACAACAACAATGTTACCAGAACTAAGGTACCAACACAGTACACACAACAACAGTGTTACCAGAACTAAGGTACCAACACAGTGCACAAAACAGTGTTACCAGAACTAAGGTACCAACACAGTACACACAACAACAGTGTTACCAGAACTAAGGTACCAACACAGTACACACAACAACAGTGTTACCAGAACTAAGGTACCAACACAGTACACACAACAACAGTGTTACCAGAACTAAGGTACCAACACAGTACACACAAGTGTTACCAGAACTAAGGTACCAACACAATACACACAACAACAGTGTTACCAGAACTAAGGTACCAACACAGTACACACAACAGTGTTACCAGAACTAAGGTACCAACGCAGTACACACAACAACAGTGTTACCAAAACTAAGGTACCAACGCGGTACACACAACAACAGTGTTACCAGAACTAAGGTACCAACGCAGTACACACAACAACAGTGTTACCAGAACTAAGGTACCAACGCAGTACACACAACAACAGTGTTACCAGAACTAAGGTACCAACGCAGTACACACAACAACAGTGTTACCATAACTAAGGTACCAGCACAGTACACATAACAGTGTTACCAGAACTAAGGTACCAACGCAGTACACACAACAACAGTGTTACCAGAACTAAGGTACCAACGCAGTACACACAACAACAGCGTTACCAGAACTAAGGTACCAACGCAGTACACACAACAACAGTGTTACCAGAACTAAGGTACCAACGCAGTACACACAACAACAGCGTTACCAGAGCTAAGGTACCAACGCAGTACACACAACAACAGTGTTACCAGAACTAAGGTACCAACACAGTACACACAACAACAGTGTTACCAGAACTAAGGTACCAACGCAGTACACACAACAACAGTGTTACCAGAACTAAGGTACCAGCACAGTACACATAACAACAGTGTTACCAGAACTAAGGTACCAACGCAGTACACACA
>NC_069479.1:8022813-8032813 GCF_026875155.1 Cherax quadricarinatus | reverse complement strand
GAGTACAAACACACACCACACACACACACACCACACACACCCCAAAAAGCAGGTATGTGTCACTCTGTGGTGTTTTCCCCGGGTTAGGGTTTTTTCATATATTCTGGGCATCGAGAAGGACACTGATATGGTCAGTAGGGGATGTGGCTACGTGTGTGGCCGTGGTGCTTGGCTACGTGATGCTTCATAGGTACTCTGTTCCATGTTTAATTATTGGCAGTAAATATGATAATATAGATAATATAGTAAAAGCAGTAATAACAACAGCCAGAGCGCAGCAGCGCACAGTGAAATTAGTATATAGTAATAGTAGTAAAATCATTATATAATAGAAGTTCAAAATATAACAGTAGAAATAATAATAATAGTTAAAAATATTATTATAGTAATAATAGTAGTATTAATAGACATAGTTCTGAATAAAAGAAAAAATTTTTAGAATACCCTTTTTATTTATTATTATTATTATTAATATATATAATAACATATTTTTTAAATGGCTGATTTGGTTTTTATAAAAATTTTAAATTTAAATAAGAAAATAGAAAAATTTAGCTTTGAAAAACCTGCAACAGTAAGAAACAAAACAGTAAGAAACGCAGCAACAGTAAGAAAAAGCAGCAAAAAGTAAGAAAAACGCAGCAATAGAAGAAAGCAGAACAAATAAGAAAAGCAGCAACAGTAAGAAAAACAAAAGAAAAAAAAGAGAAAACAGTAAGAAAAGGGAAAAAACATAAAAAAAGGCAAAAAAAAAAAGGGGGTGTGGCAACAAAAAAAACCAGAATAGTAAAACGCAGAAACAAAAAAAACCCAGAATAAAAAAGGAATGAAAAAAAAAACCAGAAAAAAAAAAAAACCCCCCCAAAATGTAAAAAACGCGAAAGAAAGCGGGGAAAAGAAAAAAACGCAGAAATGTAAAAAAGCGAAAGTAGGAGAAAGAAAAAAACGCAGCTGAAAAAACCGAAACAGTGAAAAAAAAAGAAAAAAAGGACGGGGGTAAAAGAAAGAAAAAGGGGGGTAAAAATGTTTGGAAAAAGGGGGGGGGGTGGGGGGGTGGGGTGAAAAATTTTTTTAAAGGGAGGAATTTGGGGGTTTTTTTGGGAAGATAAAGGGAGGACGAGAAAAAAAAAAAAGGATTGTTTTTTGGAAGGGGGGGGAAAATGGGGGAAAGAGGATGGGGGGGGGAATGTGGGGGAATGGAAAACGTATATTTTGGGATGGGGGTATTGGTGGGGGGGAAAAGGGGGTTGGGGGGGGATGGGAAAAAGGAGGGGGGGATGGGAAAAGAGCAGGGGGGGGGAACACGTCAGTCGGTGGGGGATGGGAAAACGTCATTTTGGTGGGGGGGGGGGAAAAAAACGTAATAGATGGAGGAGGGGAAAAAAACGTCAGTTAGGGGGGGGGGATGGCATCATCATTCAGGTGGGGGGAAGGCAACAACGTCAGTCAGGGGGGGACTGGGGATTTATATCATCAGATGATTGGGTAGGTGAGGGGCCCTTTGGGGTCGGCTGGGAATGATATTTTACTGCTTGCTACCCAGAAATGTGTCTGATTTTTCAGGTAGTTAGATTGCAGCGTCTCTTCTCTCCCCCACTCCCCCCGGCGTGGAATGACGAATTTGATTTGTACTACTGTAAAGTGCTGCTACCTATAACCACCCTTACTAAACTTCCCCCTCCAGTTACTTTAGTATACTAATAAAAGTCACAGCACTGGTTTTACTGTAACCACTTCATTACAACCCCCATACTCCTTTTACAACCCCCAAAATTAACTCTTCTGGGTCATCAATTATAGATCTCTTAGATTCTTTTCCAGTGAAATTTGATATTCATTTGTCATTAATTTAGAAGGATTCATATATTTTTATTTAGTCTGGGTTCGGTAAGGGGTTATACACTGTTGATTCAAATTTTTGGGTTGATAGAAACTGTTTGGTCTTCGTGAAAAAGGAAAACTTTACGGTCTATTCAAGCGTAGACATTTTCTGAGGAGGAAACTTCCATATATTGGTTGTTTTCTGTGTATAATTCAAAAAATAGGAGGCAAGAATTTTAAGTAGTTTTTGGGTATACTAAATTATCATACATAGCGCATTGTTAGGAACCTGGGGGTAACCCGAAAATGTCAGAGTGACTTATATCCACTGGGGTCTTTGTGTGGAGTAATAGATGATTCTTATAACTTTCGAAATTAATAATAAAATAATAAAAATAATAATAAAAATAATAATCCAAGCAAAAAAAAGAAATACAATGTAACCATAATTTTATTTGAAAGTAATAGTTTAAGTTGGTGTGTTAAGAAAGGTGTAAGACAAGGGGACATTCTCTCCCCCAATGCTTCTTAAAATATATGTTGATAATGATTTGGCCTCTATGGAAGTGGGTTGTAGGATCCACTTTTTAGAGTACATATTGCTTATGCAAATTTTGTTCTGTTGTACAAATTAACATTTAAAAAAAAATTTAATTCATTGTTTTGTAAAAAGTTGAATTTGTTTTTATTTATGAATTAACACATTTAAAACAAGATATTAATGTTTCGTTACAATACTGGAGCTACCGTATTATCCGGCATATAAGGCGCGCCTTTTTTCTCGACAAGAAAGTCTTGGAAAATCAGCCTGCGCCTTATATTCTCAAGGTCAGAATCAAGGGTAGACTTTGGGTTATGCTTTAGCGTAAAGTAAGAAGGTAATTAGACCTTGAATGTAATTACTGATTTACCGTTTTGATACCTTTGTTGTGCGCCTTATATGCCGGAAAACACCGTAATAATTTTAACAATATTAGCCAGTATGATTTGATTTGAGTGGGACTTGCACATCAGAGCTTATTTCTTGGGTGGCATTGAAAATTGGGTTGGTCAAATGTTTGTTAGTGGGATGAATTGTAAAGGACCTGCCTAGTATGGGCCAACAGGCCTGCTGCAGTGTTCCTCCTTTCTTATGTTCTTATGTTCTTAAAACTACAGACGGAGCGAAACGTTGCCTCGATAAACGTCGAGCAGCGCTACGTGTACCTCTAACACAGTGACAGTGTGGGGAATGACTGTTGATTAGTGAGTTATGTTCTTTACGTGTATAAACACATGTTAATGAAGAACACAGATGTTGATGAAGAACACAGATGTTAATGAAGAACACAGATGTTGATGAAGAACACAGATGTTAATGAAGAACACAGATGTTGATGAAGAACACAGATGTTAATGAAGAACACAGATGTTTATGAAGAACACAGATGTTAATGAAAAACACAGATGTTGATGAAGAACACAGATGTTAATGAAGAACACAGATGTTGATGAAGAACACATATGTTAATGAAGAACACAGATGTTGATGAACACAGATGTTAATGAAGAACACAGATGTTAATGAAGAACACATATGTTAATGAAGAGCACAGATGTTCACTTAGAACACAGATGTTAATGAAGAAAAAATGTTAATAAACGCAGATGTTAATGAAGAACTCAGATGTTAACGAAGAACACAAATGTTAATGAAGAACAGATGAACATGTTAGCGGGCAACACACGCGCATGCATAACAGATGGTTAAGGAGAAATTAATTCAGGATGATCATTGGTGAAAGATAGAAGGGAGAGAGAGAGAGAGAGAGAGAGAGAGAGAGAGGAGAGGAGAGAGACAGGAGAGAGGACAGAGAGAGACAGAGAGGACCCGAGAGAGACAGAGAGAGCAGGACAGAGAGACAGAGAGCAGACAAAAGAGAGACAGAGAGAGAGACAGAGAGAGAGAAGAAAAGAGACGAGAGACAGAGAGAGAGAGACAGAGAGACAGAGCAGAGAGACCAGAGAGAGACAGAGAGAGACAGAGAGAGACAGAGAGAGACAGAGAGCAAGGGGGAGAGAGAGAGAAGAGAGAGAGAGAGAGAAAGAGAAGAGAGAGAGAGAGAGAGAGAGAAGAGAGAGAGAGAGAGAGAGAGAGAGAGAGAGAGAGAGAGAGAGAGGAATGAATTCGAGCATATTAATGAGTAGGAAAACACTTCTGCAGGAACTGTGGAGGCGAGGTGAACGGCAGAGACAAGTGAACTGCAGAGGCGAAGGAACGCAGAGGCAAGTGAACGGCAGAATTAAGTGAACCGGCAGATGCAAGTGAATGGTAGGGACAAGTGAACGGCAGGGACGAGTAAACGGCAGGGACGAGTGAACGGAAGAGACGATTTAACGGTAGAGGCGAGTGAGCGGCAAAGACAATGAAACGAAAAACAAATGAACGGCAGAGAAAAATACAGAAAGAAATGAACGGAAGAGACGGAAGTGAACGGCAGAGGTAGAAATGAACGGCAGGAGACAGAAGTGAACGGCAGAGGTAGAAATAAACAGCAGTGACAGAATGAATGACAGAGGTAGAAGCGAACGGCAGAGGCAGGAATGAACGGCAGAGACAGGCATGAGCGGAAGAGGCAGAAGTGAACGGAAGAGAAACGGTAGAGACAGGCATGAACTATAAAGGCAGAAGTGAACGGCAGAAACAGGAATGAACGGCAGAGACAGGATGAACGGCAGAGGTAGAAGTGAACGGCAGAGACTGAAATGAATGGCAGAGACAGGCATGAACTACAGAGGCAGAAGTGAACGGCAGAGACTGAAATGAACGGCAGAGACAGAAATGAACGGTGGAGACAGGCATGAACTACAGAGGCAGAAGTGAACGGCAGAGACTGAAATGAACGGCAGAGACAGAAATGAACGGTGGAGACAGGCATGAACTACAGAGGCAGAAGTGAACGGCAGAGATAGGAATGAACGGCAGAGGATGCATATTTTGTATCATCCCTGAATGCTCAGTATCTGCATGTGCTGTATCATGCACTGTATGTGCTGTATCATGCACTGTATGTGTTGTATCATGCACTGTATGTGTTGTATCATGCACTGTATGTGTTGTATCATGCACTGTATGTGTTGTATCATGCACTGTATGTGTTGTATCATGCACTGTATGTGTTGTATCATGCACTGTGTGTGTTGTATCATGCACTGTATGTGCTGTATCATGCACTGTATGTGTTGTATCATGCACTGTGTGTGTTGTATCATGCACTGTGTGTGCTGTATCATGCACTGTGTGTGTTGTATCATGCACTGTGTGTGTTGTATCATGCACTGTATGTGTTGTATCATGCACTGTGTGTGTTGTATCATGCACTGTATGTGTTGTATCATGCACTGTATGTGTTGTATCATGCACTGTATGTGTTGTATCATGCACTGTATGTGCTGTATCATGCACTGTATGTGTTGTATCATGCACTGTATGTGTTGTATCATGCACTGTATGTGTTGTATCATGCACTGTATGTGCTGTATCATGCACTGCGTATGTGTTGTATCATGCACTGTGTGTGTTGTATCATGCACTGTATGTGTTGTATCATGCACTGTATGTGTTGTATCATGCACTGTATGTGCTGTATCATGCACTGTATGTGCTGTATCATGCACTGTATGTGTTGTATCATGCACTGTGTGTGTTGTATCATGCACTGTATGTGTTGTATCATGCACTGTATGTGTTGTATCATGCACTGTATGTGCTGTATCATGCACTGTATGTGTTGTATCATGCACTGTATGTGTTGTATCATGCACTGTATGTGTTGTATCATGCACTGTATGTGTTGTATCATGCACTGTATGTGTTGTATCATGCACTGTATGTGTTGTATCATGCACTGTATGTGTTGTATCATGCACTGTATGTGTTGTATCATGCACTGTATGTGTTGTATCATGCACTGTATGTGTTGTATCATGCACTGTATGTGCTGTATCATGCACTGTATGTGTTGTATCATGCACTGTATATGTTGTATCATGCACTGTATATGTTGTATCATGCACTGTATGTGTTGTATCATGCACTGCATGTGTTGTATCATGCACTGTATATGTTGTATCATGCACTGTATGTGTTGTATCATGCACTGCATGTGTTGTATCATGCACTGTATGTGTTGTATCATGCACTGGTATGTGCTGTATAATGCACTGCATGTGTTGTATCATGCACTGTATGTGTTGTATCATGCACTGTATGTGTTGTATCATGCACTGCATGTGTTGTATCATGCACTGTGTGTGTTGTATCATGCACTGCATGTGTTGTATCATGCACTGTATGTGTTGTATCATGCACTGTATGTGTTGTGTCATGCCCTGTATGTGTTGTGTCATGCACTGTATGTGTTGTATCATGCACTGTATGTGTTGTATCATGCACTGTATGTGTTGTGTCATGCACTGTATGTGTTGTATCATGCACTGTATGTGTTGTATCATGCACTATGTGTTGTGTCATGCCCTGTATGTGTTGTGTCATGCACTGTATGTGTTGTATCATGCACTGTATGTGTTGTATCATGCACTGTATGTGTTGTGTCATGCACTGTATGTGTTGTATCATGCACTGTATGTTTTGTATCATGCACTGTATGTGTTGTATCATGCACTGTATGTGTTGTATCATGCACTGTATGTGTTGTGTCATGCACTGTATGTTTTGTATCATGCACTGTATGTGTTGTATCATGCACTGTATGTTGTGTCATGCACTGTATGTGTTGTGTCATGCACTGTATGTGTTGTATCATGCACTGTATGTGTTGTATCATGCACTGTATGTGTTGTATCATGCACTGTATGTGTTGTATCATGCACTGTATGTGTTTGTATCATGCACTGTATGTGTTGTATCATGCACTGTATGTGTTGTATCATGCACTGTATGTGTTGTATCATGCACTGTATATGTTGTATCATGCACTGTATGTGTTGTATCATGCACTGTGAGTGTTGTATCATACACTGTATGTGTTGTATCATGCACTGTATGTGTTGTATCATGCACTGTATGTGTTGTATCATGCACTGTATGTGTTGTATCATGCACTGTATGTGTTGTATCATGCACTGTGAGTGTTGTATCATACACTGTATGTGTTGTATCATGCGCTGTATGTGTTGTATCATGCACTGTATGTGTTGTATCATACACTGTGTTGCATCATGCACTGTATGTGTTGTATCATGCACTGTATGTGTTGTATCATGCACTGTATGTGTTGTATCATGCACTGAATGTGTTGTATCATGCACTGTATGTGTTCTAGCATGCACTGTTTGTGTTATATCATGCACTGTTTGTGTTATATCATGCACTGTTTGTGTTATATCATGCACTGTTTGTGTTCTATCATGCACTGTTTGTGTTATATCATGCACTGTTTGTGTTCTATCATGCACTGTTTGTGTTATATCATGCACTGTTTGTGTTATATCATGCACTGTTTGTGTTCTATCATGCACTGTTTGTGTTATATCATGCACTGTTTGTGTTCTATCATGCACTGTATGTGTTCTATCATGCACTGTTTGTGTTATATCATGCACTGTTTGTGTTCTATCATGCACTATATGTGTTCTATCATGCACTATATGTGTTCTATCATGCACTGTATGTGTTCTATCATGCACTGTATGTGTTCTATCATGCACTGTATGTGTTCTATCATGCACTGTATGTGTTCTATCATGCACTGTATGTGTTCTATCATGCACTATATGTGTTCTATCATGCACTGTATGTGTTCTATCATGCACTGTATGTGTTCTATCATGCACTATATGTGTTCTATCATGCACTATATGTGTTATATCATGCACTGTATGTGTTCCATCATGCACTGTATGTGTTATATCATGCACTGTATCATCCACAACATGCATCATTCGCTGCACATGAACTATCATCCGCACTATGTATATCACCCACATCATTTACAGTATCATTCACATCATGTATATTATCATCCAAATATATCCTTCAAACTACTGGAACAACGAATAGATAGATAGATAGATAGAGACAGAGAGAGATACCTGGTAATATATACCCGGTAGTCTTCAGGACTACGGTGCTCCTAGGCTGAGGGACTGATTATCTCACCTTCCACCATATATTGATAAAATCACTGCAGGGCGAAACGTCTACAAGTAAAGATACCCAGATGCTGCACATGTGGCTAATTCTTCATATATATGGAAGGTGACTCACGAAATCGTAATGACACGATTTCAAGCAAACCATACCACATGCGGGGATAGAACCCGCGATCAGAGAGTCTCAAAACTCTCTCTGATCGCGGGTTCTGTCCCGCCCGTGGTATGGTTTATATGGAAGGTGTTAGAGGTCCAGGCCCGGTTTACATGTACGACCAGTGTAAACCTGGGGCTGAGTATAGAGATGTATACACATAGAGAAGATATAAAGATATACCTGGAGTATACTTGGAGAAGGTTTCGGGGGTTAACGCCCCCGCTGCGCGGTCTGTGACCAGGCCTCATTGTGGATCAGGACCTAATCAATCAGTCTGTTACTGTAGGCCGCACGCAAGCTGACGTACGAACCACAGCCCGGCTGGTCAGGTACTGACTTTAGGTGCCTGTCCAGCGCCTGTTTGAAGACAGTCAGGGGTCTATTGGTAATCCCCCTTACGTGTGCTGGGAGGCAGTTGAACAGTCTTGGGCCCTTGACACTTGAGTGATTTTCGTGTCATGTTTGTTATTAATTCTTCTAGGATTTTCCAAATGTATATAATCATGTCTCTCTCCTGTCTGCGTTCTAGGGAGTACAGTTTTAGGAACCTTAAGCGTTACCAGTAATTGAGGTGTTTTATCGCAATTATGTGTGCTGTGAAGGTTCTCTGTACATTTTCTAGGTCAGCAATTTCACCTGCCTTGAAAGGTACTGTTAGTATGCAGCAATATTCCAGCCTAGATAGAACAAGCGACCTGAAGAGTGTCATTATGTGCTTGGGATCCCTAGTTTTGAAGGTTCTCATTATGCATCTCCTCATTTTTCTAGTGAGATTCTCTGACATGGTCACTCCCAGGTCTTTTACATTAGTTTTTCGCTCTATTGTGTGGGTGGAATTTGCTTTATACTCCGATGTAGTTTTAATTTTCTCACGTTTTCCATATCGGAGTAATTGAAATTTCTCATCATTGAACTTCATATTGTTTTCTGCGGCCCATTTAAAGATTTGGTTGATGTCCGCTTGGAGTCTTGCGATATCTTCAGTGGAGGACACTGTCATGCAGATTCGGGTGTTATCTGCAAAGGAAGACACGGCACTGTGGTTTGTATCCCTGTCTATGTCAGATGTGAGGATGAGGAACAAGATGGGAGCGAGTACTCTGCCTTGTGGAACAGAGCTTTTCACCGCAGCCGCCTCAGACTTTACTCTGTTGACTACTACTCTTGTGTTCTATTTGTTCGGAAACTCTAGATCCATTTACCAACTTTGCTTGTTATTCCTGCATCACGCAATTTGTGCGCTATCACATAACATAAGAATGGAGGAACACTGCTGAAGGCCTACTGGCCCATACAAGGCAGGTCCTTATCAAAATGACCTCTACCCAAAGCTACCCAAGAATTTACTCCCAATGACACCAGTCAAACCCAGCCCCTCCCACTCATATATTTGGTGACCTGTACTTAGCTCAGAGGTGACCTGTACTTAGCTCAGTGAGGACGTGTCGAGTGTGCTCTCTACGGACTGAACCAAGATGCCCTCCATCGAGCAACTTTACCAACAGCTTAAGGAAGAATTGAGGATGGCGAAGATGGAGATTCGGCGACTGACCGAGGAAAACACGAAGATTCGTAGTAGTCCTCCTGTTTTGAGTCCTCAGGTCAAGAAGGGAAACTGGTCAGTGGCTGGACAGCATGGAACGAAGTTGACGATCAAGAAAACGAATGGAAATGTAGAAACGATGAAGAAGAAAGAGACTGCTGTGGAAACTGTTGTGGAAACATCTAATGCATTCTCTGTGCTACTCGACGAATGTGAGCCGACTACTGGGAACGTCACGACGAACGACACCCAAGGAAGGTAAGAATATTGTTGTTGTTGGGGGTAGCCCAAGTTTGGTACATGGTAGGGGGTTCTGCTTTAAGGCA
>NC_069479.1:7909197-8022313 GCF_026875155.1 Cherax quadricarinatus | reverse complement strand
TGCTGCTGCTGTTGCAGCTGCTGCTGCTGTTGCAGCTACTGCTGCTGTTGCAGCTGCTGCTGCTGTTGCAGCTACTGCTGCTGTTGCAGCTGCTGCTGCTGTTGCAGCTGCTGCTGCTGTTGCAGCTGCTGCTGCTGTTGCAGCTACTGCTGCTGTTGCAGCTGCTGCTGCTGTTGCAGCTACTGCTGCTGTTGCAGCTGCTGCTGCTGTTGCAGCTGCTGCTGCTGTTGCAGCTGCTGCTGCTGTTGCAGCAGCTGCTGCTGTTGCAGCTGCTGCTGCTGTTGCAGCTGCTGCTGCTGTTGCAGCTGCTGCTGCTGTTGCAGCTGCTGCTGCTGTTGCAGCTGCTGCTGCTGTTGCAGCTGCTGCTCCGGGGATTTTCAACAAAACAATGATATTTGTGAGTACATTTAAGTGTAAATTTATGCTGTACATTATGGCAAGGTGTGTGTGTGTGTGTGTGTGTGTGTGTGTGTGTGTGTGTGTGTGTGTGTGTGTGTGTGTGTGTGTGTGTGTGTGTGTGTGTGTTTTATACAGGAAATATAGTTTTATGTCTGTTTTTTTCAGTAGAATGTTTATGAGACAAAACCTCTCACCTCCAGTTATTGATCAAACACACACTCACCTGTCTGCTAGGTGCTCAAGCCTCCGGCACTCAAAACTTCCTTAGCACCCTCCTGCAACCCTGAATGTGACTTCACTCACACAAGTTTCAATCCTCTCTACATTTATACACCCACTCAGTCAGCACAGAATCCAGTCTGCCTATAACAGCAAAAGACTAGGCAGACGATGCAACAAACTCCCCCCCAGTGAAAAGCAGGGGCGCCACTAGCATAATAAGAGACAACACAGTAAGTGTCAGGGGCCCAAGACTGCTCAACTGCCTCCCAGCATACATCAGGGGGATTACGAATAGACCCCTGGCTGTCTTCAAGCATGCACTGGACAAGCACCTGAAGTCAGTACCTGACCAGCCGGGTTGTGGTTCATGCGTTGGATTACGCGTGGCCAGCAGTAACAGCCTGGTTGATCAGGCCCTGATCCACCATGAGGCCTGGTCACAGACCCGGGTCGCGGGGGCGTTGATCCCCGGAACTCTCTCCAGGTATACTCCAGGTATTAATAAACCATAAGAATTAAGACTGGAGGAGCACTGCAGCAGGCCTACTGGCCCATGCAAGGCAACTCTATCAAAAACACCGTAGCCTGGTGGCTAAGGCTCTCGCTTCACACGGAGAGGGTCCGAGTTCGATTCCCGACGAAGGTAGAAACATTGAGCGCGCGCGCACACACACACACACACACACACACACACACACACACACAACACACACACACACACACACACACACACACACACAGAAGAGATATGATAAAGCTTATGGAGCAGGGAGAGAGTGGACCTAGTGGCTATCAGTGGAGAGGCGGGGCGAGGAGCTGTGAATCGACCCTTGCAACCACATTTAGGTGAGTAGGCACACACCAAAGTACTGCATACTTTTATGCAGAGTGTGCAGGTTCAAATCCTGCTGTGGACTGAAAGACAATATTATAAATAATTTTGCCCGTTTGCGAATTTATATATATATATATATATATATATATATTATATATATATATATATATATATATATATATATTATATATATATATATATATGTCGTGCCGAATATGTAAAACTGGTCAATTAGCAAGAACTCATTTAAAATTAAGTCCTTTCAAAAATTTTCTCTTATACATTTAAAGATATATTTTTTTCATTAATGTTAATGCAAAAATTTTTAATTTTGCACCAAAAGAATCTTAGAAAACTTACCTAACCTTATTGTAACAAGAACAATTTATTTTAGCCTAACCCAACTATATATATTTTAGATTTGTTTACAATAATTTAGTATTAAACAAACACAATCAAATATATTTTTTTCGTTAGGTTCAGAATGATTTTGGCGAAATTATTGCATACACAACTTTTCACTTGTCCTATATGGCAAGATGAGCGTTGCTATTTAAGCCAAGATCTCAAGTTCTGCCTATTCGGCACGACATTATATATATTATATATATATATATATATATATATATATATATATATATATATATACACATACATACATACATCTCCCTCTCTGTGGTTACGTGTCTCTTCATTACTCGACATAACAAAGCATGTACGTACTTACTTTCCTCGGAGTTTCATTTTATCTCTGTCACGGAAGATACTCAAAATAATCGCCTCTCTCACTTGTGTAAATCTATTTCTCAAATAAAATTGGGCAACAGCGGTCACCAGAAACACTTGTTCGATCCACATACTTCATGGTACGTCTGGCACATACAGTTAGGTACGAGAGGATGATACTTACAATATATCAGTAGGCAATTTAGATATAAACACAGTGAGGAGGATACGTTTCGCCCTTTAGTATATATATATATGTTATTAGCATATATATGTTATACACAACTCGTTCATAAGTAACGTGTGGAGAAGCATCTGGCTGTTCGTTCCGTTGATGACTCTTAAATGCGGTCATGTTACTGTTACTCACTCAATAGATGGTAATGACTCTTGTTACATTTGCTAATTGTCTAGTTATTGGGGGCGAGGGAACGAGTTGTTAGTGAGCAACCCCCTTCCCCTTTAAGAGGAGAAAGGGGGAAAAGGGTGCCTTGATGCTAGTGGGAGATTGATTTGGTTTGATCCCGAGGAAGGAGAGGGGTTAGTTCCAATTCTTTGGATCAAGAGCCTGCATCAGCATCTAGGCATCCCCTCCCCTCTCCTTGAAGGGAACAAAACGTGTGGTACAAACTGAGGAGGGTCTGAGCGGAAAAGGCGAAATATCCAGTACTTGAATTCTGTTTTATTTCCAGCGTGTTACCTGGGGGTTATTCCGGGGATCAACGCCCCCGCGGCCCGGTCCATGACCAGACCTCGCCTGTGTTGATGATATAGTTTTTATATATTGATGACATTGAATATAATACTGTTTTCTAAGTTATTTGAGGTGTATCCTTCTCTCTCTCTCTTGCTGTGTCTCTCTCTGGCTACAGTGGTCACCAGAAACACCTCTTCGATCTACACGTTTCGTAGGTCTGGCGAGCACTGTTAGGTACGAGAGGATGATATGTATAGTATAGCAATAGGCAATTTGGATAGATAAATACAGTGAGGCTATGTTTCGCCCACCAGGAGCAACACACAGGCTAAATTTAGTACACAGAAGGTTGCATTGGTAATTCATTTGCTTAAGCAATTAGGTGTTATGTTCTCTTGTTTCCTTTCAGTACGAAAAACTTCACTACCTTATTAAATTTAACAAAAAACATTCATTAAAATTCATAGCTAATGTTTTTAATATTTTTAAATTAAAAACATCTCTCCCTCCATTACAGGACGGTGGATCGACTCTCCATCACTCTTAGAAGGACAAATCATCCTGCGCTGCGATCGAAGTCACCCACCAAGACCGCTAATGTGACCGCATTCTTGTTGTTATTGTGTGTATATGTTCGCGTGCGCCACACCGTCATCTGGTAAGTGTGTAGCGAATGATGATTAATTTTCTCGACTTGTATTGATGGACTGAGTGCTGTCATAGTGGATGTAAATGGTCCTCATGGCAACATTACTGTGGTCGCTTGGGGCGAGCCAGCGTGCACTCCTGTATTCCTCCTCATGTTTACCTCGTCCTTCTTCCCTCCTTCTCTGACCCTTGTCTCTTAGTGCTTCAAATATATATATAAAATAACAATAGGGGAGTTGAATGATAGTTGTCGGTTTTTTAATTGCAATCAACGCATCAGGTGCTTGCATCAGGCAGATTCATTCAGGGAAAATGACTCACTCCGGAATGATATTTATGGTCCTATACTCATGAGTATAGAGAGGAGGCAAATATCTCTGGGTAGTGGTAAACTGGTTGAACGGAACCACTTATATATGAGATCAAATAGAGTGCACAAGAAAAGGAGCATAGACAGTCTTACCAGCACTGCATTAGGCAAGCAGGTTCGTGTTCAGTGACTCCGCCAGTGTACTCACACTTACACTAACTGGCGGAGTCAATGAGTAGGAACCTGCATGCCTACTGCAGTGCTTAACTCTTACATTTTTTCCATATTCCAATGAATCTAGTTTAGATATACAAAATTCACGAAGGCCGGGCGACCTAACACACTTCTTTAGGCCACGACGTCTTCTCTCAGTTTTAGTTATGCCCTAAAGAGCATAATCTATGCAGCTAGCCAAGATTAATACTCATAAATAGTGACAAAAAGCCCCCTCTCGTGATATTACAAGCCAGTGTGTTAATCTTGACTATAAAGCCATTATCTGGGGTAATAGCCGGGAGAGCGACATATGTCCCCTCTACTTCCAGGGAATAAAACTCCATCAGTGATGAGGTTTACCGAATATTTTGGACAATCCAATCGTGTAAAAGTGACGAGGCTGTGCCATAAATCCTAATACTCATTACGCTTATTGTACAGCGCGGGGAGAGGCCAGGTGCAGTGGTTCCTAAGTCCGTGCTGGGCTCTGCCTGCCAATAGCTTCGTTCGTTTATTAGGTTTAAAGCCTATCGGCCACATGAGGGCCGTTGAGCTGCATGTAACCTGCTTCCCACTAGTCACGGATATTTTAATAATTTAAAATTGGAGAGCGAAACGTTGCCACAATAAAATGTCACATTAGTTGCATTTGTGTCCTTTTACTAAACCTAAAATGAGGATTAAAGTATACGTTCGGTGTTTACATTGATATACATCTCTCGGTGTGAGGTAAGACACATATGCAACAGTTAGGTATCTTTATTTCGAAACGTTTCGCCTACACATATTGTTTCAGACTATGGAACAATGCTCTTCTCCAGACTGAGGGACTGACCACCTCAGAACTTTAAGGGTGATGGACTGATTACATCGTCTTCAAGTCTCTTCTGCTTCTATCAACTTTTCTGTACTCGACTGAAGAAGCCTACTGTGTAGGCGAAACGTTTCGAAATAAAGATACCTAACTGTTGCATATGTGTCTTACCTAACAACCTGTCGGTATTTTATACCATTTTAATGTTCAATCTGTCGGTGTATTTACACTAAGATACACACACACCTTTCGATGTATATAGTGAAATATACAAACTTGTTAGTGTATATAACTATGAAGAATGAAACACTTGTTCAACATTTGGGAATGTTTACTGAGGAAACGTTTCACCTGCCAGCGACTTCTTCAGTCCAATACAGAAAATAACAGAGGAAAATGAGGGAGGGGTATAAAGCAATCAGTCCCTCAGCCTGGAATCGATGCGTTTCGTCCATCAGTCTTGAAAAACGTACTGAATACATCGATTCCAGGCTTAGGGGACTGATTACCTCCTCCTCCTCATCTTCCTCATTTATTCTCTGTATTGCACTGAAGAAGCCACTGGCTGGCGAAACGTTTCCTCAATAAAGATTCTCAAATGTTGCACAAGCATCTCATTCTTGAATTTGTCGGTGCAACATTTGGGTATCCTTATCGTGGAAACGTTTCGCCACTATAGCGGCTTCATCAGTCCAATACAAAGAATAATGGTGAAGATGAGTTTGAGGTAATCAGTCCATCAATCTTGATAAAAATACAGCATATGCTGTATTCTTATCAAGACCGATAGACTGATTATATCGACTCCAAGCTAAGGGACTGATTACCTCAAACTCCTCATCTTCACCATTCTTCTTTGCCTTGGACTGATGAAACCACTGTGTGGCGAAACGTTTCCACAATAAAGATACCCAAGTGTTACACATGTGTGTTATATATCAACCTATCGATTCTATGTCGAGCTTTGTCAAGTCTTTATCAGAGCTCAATCAAGCTCAACACAAAAGCTTCGTCCCAGTGAAAGCTTATTCTGAAAAATACTCTACTCTTAACTGTTGAGAATAAGCTGAATGCTTGGAAATATAAACACATATGCAGTATAATGTGATCCTTTATTGACTACGTTTCGCCCACACAGTGGGCTTGTGACTTGAAAAAGCCCACTGTGTGGGCGAAACGTAGTCAATAAAGGATCACATTATACTGCATGTGTGTTTATATTTCCACTGTGTCGGTATTTTATACCATTTATTTCCAAGCTGAATGCTTAATGGCATTCAAAGGCTGTCGACTATACGAGGGTTTTTAAGGCTGCATGACGCCTGTGCACCACCAGCCAAGAACTCTTTTATCCATAAAGGATTAAAGTAAACTCAAGGTATATGACTGCTCTTGAAGGCTGGTATACTGAACAGCATGAGGCTGAAATTAGTCTCTGAGGCTCCACGACCAGGAATGTCCTTGCATCAGGATAACATGCTCAGTACTGCTGGGCGCCTGGTGTTTAAAGATGGTGGTATAGTGGATAGAGGGATGTGTAATTCGTTCAGTTCACACGGGGCTGGGCACAGGAACGCAGGATCGAGTCCTGGCCAAGCCGCAGTTCTGTTAATGATTCAAAATCATTTGTTTCGTGATTTCAATGAAATCACGAAAGGACTTAATTTTAAATGGCCAATTTTATCTATTCGGCACGACATTATATATATGTCGTGCCGAATAGGTAAAACTGGTCAATTAGCAAGAACTCATTTAAAAGTCCTTTCTAAAATTTTCTCTTATACGTTTAAAGATATATTTTTTTCATTTATGTTAATGTAAAAAATAATAATTTTGTACCAAAAGAACCTTAGAAAACTTATCTAACCTTATTATAGTAATAATAATAAACACAATGAAATTTTTTTTCGTTAGGTTCAGAATGATTTTTGCGAAATTATGGCATACACAAATTTTCGCTTGCCTTATTCGGCAAGAAGAGCGTTGATATTTAAGCCGAAATAGCAAGCTTTACCTATTCGGCACGACACAGACGCATACACCTCGCGGTGTATATGTCCTGGCCTGCGAGTGACCACTCAAGAAGAGAGGTCAAACTGCTCCTGCTACCACTTGATTATTCCTTTTGTTACGACAAGTTCCGCGATGAGCAGGTGGTTAAGGGGGTTAATTAGAGGTGATCACAGCGCGTTTCCCTGCCCTGATGGCCCTGGTGGCCCTGATGGCCATAATTACATCTTATCTACATTGGCCCCTTTGCTGAGTCCCTGACCAGCAATTTCCTTGCGGCTTCTACTTTCCAACTTTCTCTTCCCCTTCAGGAAGGATGCCTTGATGTCCGTGCAGAGCTCTTGATTCAAGGAGTTGAAACTGATCTTGGACTGAGTCTGACTGCCTTACATTTCTATTACTCCTTCAGCTCTTCATCCAAGGAACTGGGGTGTGCTTCCTTTCCTTTTCCCCTACCCTGGCAGATCATATCTAATTGCCTCCCTTTCCTCAGGCGTTCAGCCCTACAAGTTTAGCGCTTCCCCTTGATTATCATAACTGTTCTCTTTCAACAGTGACAGAATGAGGCCTCAACAGCGATAGACCGAGACATCAACTTCAGTTGTGATAGACTGAGACATCTGCTTCAATGGTAAAAGACTCAGACATCTATTTCAACAGTCACAGATTCAGATATCCACTTCAACAGTAATAGACTGAAGCCTCATCAATGATGGACTGAGGCCTCAACAGTGATAGACTGAGACATGTCAACTGAGACATCAACAGTGACAGATTAAGGCACTGACTTAAACAGTGAACCATTGAGACAACGACGATAGATTGAAACATCAACAGTGACAGATTGAGACATCAACAGTGATAGACTGAGACATCAGTGATAGACTGAGAAATCAACAGTGATAGATTGAGACACCTAGTTCAACGGTCTTCCTGATAAAGTTAAGGAAATGCTTTATACATTAATGTAAGAGGCGTGTGAGAGCATACAGGTAACACGGTCCACGGGAAGGGCAGGAATATGGATATACACACGAACACGAGAATGAATTGATATCCTCCGTATACACAATCACGTTTACACACACACACACACGTCCGCATGCTGGTACGCACATGCACACGCTGATCTACACACAGGCACACACATACACACACACGAACAGAAGCAGGAATATGTCAAAAATATATAATAACTAAAAGAAATGTTTCGCCGCCCAGCAGACTTCATCAGTCGAATACAGAGGAGACAGCAGAAGCAGTGAAGATGTAATGATGCAATCAGTCTATCACCCTGGAAGACGTAGGTTTGAAGTGGTCAGTCCCCCAGCCTGGAGAAGAGTTCAGCTCTGTGATACTCAACTGTTGCACAAAGCAACAAAAGCGAGATTAGAATGAGCCATTGGTTCACTCTGAGGCGTTGAAAGGCTGAGGCAAGAACTGCTATAGCATGAAAATAAAAATATAGAGAGTAAAATATTTAGGAAAACAAGGAAACGATGAGAAGAGACAGAAACGAATACGTATGTTAGAGGAGAGAGCTTCAGTGACAGTCTGAGAATGACAGCATCGACAGGAAGATGCCAACGAAAACTGCATCTCATCAAGAGGACATCATGCGAAGGGTAAAAAAACAGTAAAGAACTGGGTAATCAGGTTGAAGAAGGAAGGAGAGTTCGCAAGAAATGACTAGGAAATCTGTAAGAAGTTTAAGGAGGTATTCTCGGAGAAAATAGGGACGATACCAAAGAGCCAATGCACCAGCGAGTAATGAACATAATAGGTGCAATAGGAAAATAGGTGATAAAACTTTTAAGCTCGATACCTCGAATACAGTGAGACCAAATATCTTTTCGTGGCTCCTGAGGTGAAAGTACTGTGTGGGCCACTTGCCATCATCTTCAAGACTCAAGAAATCGTTATGACACGATTGCAAACAAACCATACCCCCGGCCGGGATTGAACCCGCGGTCATAGAGTCTCAAAACTCCAGTCCGTCGCGTTAGCTGGTCTGTGATGAATGGTTTGAAAAACCGACAAGTTGAAGATTGAGACACTTATGCAGCATATGGAAATCTTTATTCAGGAAACGTTTCGCCACACAGTGGCTTCATCAGTCCAATACAAAGAGGAAGGCGTAAGGAGAGGAGGAGAATGAGGTAATCAGTCCCTCAACCTGGAGTCGATGTGTTCAGTCCATCAATCTTGTAGAATGTACAGCATAGGGCCGTAGACGTGGCTTATATACTGTAGTGAGGTGACGTGAAGCAGATGGAGGCGGGGTCATAGTGGTACCATCCCACTAGTCGAAGTAGGTCTTCGTCCAAAGGTTGAACAAGTGTTGAAGAATTCTTTGTAACAAGATCCCATGATGCTGCAGTGTCTGACAGTTGTGATGAATGGTTTGAAAAACCGACAACTGTCAGACACTGCAGCATCATGGGATCTTGTTACAAAGAATTCTTCAACACTTGTTCAACCTTTGGACGAAGACCTACTTCGACTAGTGGATGGTACCACTATGACCCCGCCTCCATCTGCTTCACGTCACCTCACTACAGTATATAAGCCACGTCTACGGCCCTATGCTGTACATTCTACAAGATTGATGGACTGAACACATCGACTCCAGGTTGAGGGACTGATTACCTCATTCTCCTCCTCTCCTTACGCCTTCCTCTTTGTATTGGACTGATGAAGCCACTGTGTGGCGAAACGTTTCCTGAATAAAGATTTCCATATGCTGCATAAGTGTCTCAATCTTAGCTGGTCTAGTGGCTAACGCGACGGACTGGAGTTTTGAGACTCTATGACCGCGGGTTCAATCCCGGCCGGGGGTATGGTTCATCATCTTCAACATGTCAAGCGACATAGGGTAACTGCTAGAGGTGTGGAAGACAGCAAATGAAGTCCCAGTATTTAAGAAAGGGGACAGAACAGGGTCCCCTGACACGGGTCTTATCAGATGATGACCTGTCACAGGCTGACCTACCAGAGCTACTGTTAACACCCCATTTAAAAAAACAAAATCACCTTGGATAATGAATTCTGAAATACGACCATAGTCATCCAGTTATGTTAAAGACTTTCATAGCCGGGTCCAGGAGCTATAAGTCAACACCTATAATGATATATAGGTAAACACATGTAGGTGAGCACACACACACACACACACACACACACACACACACACACACACACACACACACACACACACACACACACACACACACACACACACAGGTGAGTAAATATTGGTGAATACTCTATCACCCACCCTTCCACCCACCCAACCATTCAACTTTACACCCACCCACTCTTCCACCCACCCAACCATTCAACTTTACACCCACCCACTCTTCCACCCACCCAACCGCCCACCATACCACCCACACTAACTAGCAGTACACCGCCTAACCTACAACTTAATTAATATTCAGCCAACGTTACCACCCAAAATACCACCCACCCCATCAGTCACCCTACCACCCACCCATCAGTCACCCTACCACCCACCCATCAGTCACCTACCACCCACCATCAGTCACCCTACCACCCCTCCATCAGTCACCCTACCACCCACCCATCAGTCACCGTATCACCCACCCCATCAGTCACCCTACCACCCACCCCATCAGTCACCGTATCACCCACCCCATCAGTCACCCTACCACCCACCCCATCAGTCACCCTACCACCCACCCCATCAGTCACCCTACACCCACCCCATCAGTCACCCTACCACCCACCCATCAGTCACTCTACCACCCACCCCATCAGACACCCTGCCACCCACCCATCAGTCACCCTACCAACCCACCCCATCAGTCACCCTACCACCCACCCCATCAGTCACCCTACCACCCACCCCATCAGTCACCTTACCACCCACCCCATCAGACACCCTGCCACCCACATCAGTCACCCTACCACCCACCCCATCAGTCACCTACCACCACCCATCAGTCACCCTACCACCACCCTCAGTCACCCTACCACCTACCCCATCAGTCACCCTACCACCCACCCCATCAGTCACCCTACCACCCACCCATCAGTCACCCTACCACCCACCCCATCAGTCACCCTATCACCCACCCATCAGTCACCCTACCACCCATCACGTAACTCACCCTACCACCACCCGATCAGTCACTTACCACCCACTCCACAAGTCACCCTACCACTCACCCTACAACACACCCTACCACTCACTATATCCGTCACCCTACTACCCACCATGCCACCCAGCCAACCACCCACCCTACCACTCACTACCACCCATCCTGCACTCTACCACCCACCCTGCACTCAACCACCCACCCTGCCACCCAACCACCCACCCTGCCACCCAACCACCCACCCTGCCACCCAACCACCCACCCTGCCACTCTGACCAAAAGACTGGTGAAGCGGCAAGAAGTAATGGTTGTTAATTACATTTTAACTGCCTATTCAACACTTGTTACACTTGTTGGCAATACTGCGTGAGGAGGGGAGACTAGCAGAGCAGTGAAGAGGGGAGACTAGCAGAGCAGTGAAGAGGGGAGACTAGCAGAGCAGTGAAGAGGGGAGACTAGCAGAGCAGTGAAGAGGGGAGACTAGCAGAGCAGATGTAAGCAGAACAGTGAAGAGGGGAGACTAGCAGAGCAGATGTAAGCAGGACAGTGAAGAGGGGAGACTAGCAGAGCAGATGTGTTGTGCCGAGTAGGTAAAACTTGCGATTTTGGATTAAATTGCAACTCTCTTCTTGCCGAATAAGGCAAGCGACAGTGTGTGTTTCAATTTCGTAAAAATCATTTTAAACCTAACGAAAAGAATGTTTTGTGCTTGTTTATTGTTAAATTATTGTAACGTTATCTAAAACATATTTAGTTGGATTAGGCTAAATTAAATTGCGCTTGTTACTAATAAGTTTAGGTAAGTTTTCTAAGGTTCTTTAGGTACAAAATTAATTTTTACATTAACATAAACGAAAAAAAAAATATCTTTAAACATATCAGATAAATTTTTAGAAAGGACTTAATTTTAAAAGAGTTCTTGCTAATTAACCAGTTTTACCTATTCGGCACGACATATATATATATATATATATATATATATATATATATATATATATATATTTATATATATATATATTATATATATATATATTATAAGGCATTATAAAGGGCCCATCTTGGTGAAACACGCGTCATTAAGCAGGAGATATTGTCTGTTATGACTTTCATGGAGATCATTTGTGATTTAACACCAACTAGTAAAATTATGAAGGATCTGCGATTACAATCTGGTGGGAAGCGAGCATCAAGACGTAGCCATAAGGAGTTCCGATCCTTCTGCTTCAAGATACCTTTAGGGTTACCCTCGTCAAGGGGAACACTTTTAACGTTAACTATGATAAACGTGTCGTTGCCTTATCTTCAACTGGTTTACCCGTTTCCTGTTGGGAGATGTGTCAGGGGTGATCGCACTCCAGATCACCTTAAGGTTGTCTTCACGAGTTAATACTTAGAGAATATCGACTTTATTGACGGTGGCCTACCCGTGCAGGTCGAGTGAGGACCAAGAAGTATCGTTCAACACTAGTGATCGCCTCACTCTTCATAAATCTCTTACTTAAAATGAATATTTATTTAAATTTTTACGTGTGACAGCAATTTGTTCTAATCAAGCACTTCGATCTCTCTCTATTTTTTATTCCTTGCGCTTTGTGAGTAAATTCAGTATGAAATTAGGTACTGAAATCCCTTAAGCTTAACGTCACCAGAGTTTTTTTTTAGTTCTAGCTGAAGTCTGGGCGTGAACGATGTGAAGGGAGACTAAACGAAACTCAGCAGGAAGGACGCGGCGGACAGGGCAGAGGCGTATATATGTATCAGATATTCATCTCTCAAGTATTCCTCCCTAATAGATAGACATGGGAATGGTGCTGTGCTGAACCATTTTAAAAGAAATTGCGCACGCTTGTATCAACTCGATTTTCATTTGTTTTGTCTCTATAATGTGAGCTTCACACAACACAAATAGGAACACACAACACAAATAGGAACACACAACACAAATAGGAAACATGTGTAGCTGGGTATTAACTCGGTGAGAACAAGTCAACATAGCATGAACAATAAGACACAGGTGCAATATCTGGGTATGATAAATTAGACACATGTGCAACTCTTGGATATCTTTATTGAGGAAACGTTTCGCCACGCAGTGGCTTCATCAGTCCATACAAAGGAGAATCTTGAAGAACAGGAGGAGAATGAGGTAATCAGTCCCTCAACCTTGAGTCGATGTGTTCAGTCCATCAATCTTGAGATTGTTCTTCAAGTTTCTCCTACGTATGGACTGATGAAGCCACTGTGTGGCGAAACGTTTCCTCAATAAAGATACCCAAGAGTTGCACATGTGTCTAATTTATCAACATGTCGGTTCTCTGAACCATTCATCTACAAACATCTGGGTATCTTTGTTGTAGACGTTTCGCCCTCCAGTGGCTTTATCAATATAAATTCAAGGACATAATGTGAAGATAGATAGATATATATACAAAAGAAGAGATAATCAGTCCCACAGCCTTGAGTCGATGTAATCAGTCTATCAGTCTTTTCAAGATTGATGGATTGATTATATCGACTCAAGGCTGAGGGACTGATTACCTCAAACTCCTCCTCTTCTTCTACCGTTCTTTGTATGGACTGATGAAGCCGCTGTGTGGCGAAATGTTTCCTCATTAAAGATACCCAACTTGTCGGTTCTCTTTACCGACAAGTCGGTACTGTATCCATTCATTGTCTACATAGTATATACACACCGAGAGGTGTAGTTCTATATTCTTAATTTTTAAAGGGGTGGAGGGGTAAGCCAGTGGAAGGCCTCGGCCAGATGACCAAAAGCTCCAACAGTGGGTCATCATCTAAGACCCACGTCAGGGAACACTAGTTCTCTTTCCTGACCAATCTTACACGTGAAGAGGTCACGTGTAGCCTGAATGACCCCGATGTAGTCGATAGGCTTTAAACCTCATTAACCAACCTAACTGGACAAAGATATACATCAGAATGTATATGCCTCTCAGTGTATATATACAAAGAGTTCACTTTAATCCCTATTTTAGGTATTAAAGTATTATTGCCTGGTCGTACACAGATGACATGCTGCCTAATGATCGTGTAGTAGATAGGCTTCAAACCTCATTAATCATTATAGAAACGAATCAGAGTAAAAGAAAAACTTAAGAATCTTAGAAATTTATGGAATTTTAGTGAGGTTCTACGGAGTTATGAACCTTGTATTACGTTTAATGTTGAAAATAAATACTACGTTCACGGGGGAACCTTTCCCAGGGGTTATAGAACCCCTGGGAAAGAGAAGGTAATTAGGTTTAAGCCAATAAAGGGGGAGGTAGTAGCTCCAATTCCTTGGATCAAGAGCCCTTATGGATCGTCAAGAGAACGCGTGGTGAGCGATCTCGACTTTTTGACTTCTAGAGTGACCGTTCTGCTCGTTCTTCACATCCTGTCAGCGGGGAGCCTTGACTGTGAAGGGCTCTTGGTCCAAGGACCTGGAGTTAGCCTCCTCCTTTCTTCAAACCTCATTGCCTTCCATACTTCAGGCGTTGTATGACCCGTGAGTGTTTACCTCTTCCTCCTACAGTACCTCCACTGTGTTATATTCTCTGAACACAAAGTCGTTGGAATCTTTTTGTATTTTATTCGCGATTAGTCAGTATCTTCAGGTACACTTCGTGAAGATGGTGTGATAATCTCACGAGACATCAGATATATCTTGTAGGTGACGTCAGGCTCGGTGTTGACCTCCTTACCGACGACTGCAGGTGATGTCACTAGAAGTTATCCTCGTAGCCCTCCTTATCCAGCGTCAAGAGAGCAGAGTAATCCTACGACGCTATACTCGGTATTACACTCGTCATATTTTACCCCAGGCATGTTGCATGACCCCTACGGCTTTAGTTCTTCCTTAAATGCATACAGCATTTATACAGGATCCTGAATTTCATTGCACAACGCCATTATCCTTCCTTCGAAGCAAGGTAAAAATATTTTATCACCACATTCATTCCTAATTCCAAATCAACATTGGTTTCCTAAAACCGACTTAAGGCCACATAAAAATCCATTACAAAGCAGTAAGGGTCAGGAAAGTCTCCAGCGAGGTTTATAATGGCCGCGATAGGGCCATTGTTTTGGTGTCATTGTCGCTCGACCAATAGGGAGCCAGGGACCTGATCTTGGCTGCTTCACCACACAAAGTCTGATTTTTACATTCTACCCAACGTTCATTTTGGACATGTTTTCAGTTACCTCGTTACCTTTCTTTCCCTCTCCTTATCCCATGGCTTAAATGGTTTTTAACTATTTCTCTCTCCATCACACTAACTGGTTCCATCTCACTACTCTTACGAAAGCCAGCGAGATAAAAATCACAAAAATATCATCCGTGTATCACCAAAACTTTAGCGTACACACAAACAAGTGTGTCTCTCGAAGAGTGGAAACGCTGGCAGACTGTTACGATCTGACTGGAGTTTACAGCGAAGTGAGCGAAATTCTGGAAAGCCACTTACGTTTCAGGGGACATTAAACCTCTTGTAATTTGTTCCCTCCAGAGATCCTCTCCAGTGAGCCGCATTGCTGGACACATTCGCGAGTTCTCCACCGTGTTTACCTCCACTGTCTCGAATTAGTTAAGGACTGTGAATGTGTGCATCTGTGTGTGTGTGTGCTTGTCTACTTATATGTGCACTTGTGTTTCCTTGTGTGCACACCTATGCATACATATTTCTTTACTTATTTATTATAAGACGTCATTAATAATTCTATGATTACTATTTCGTAAAAGAATTCAAGTTTTAATATCAGACTAACTTGATATTAAGTTAAAAAAAAGAAAGAGTACTAATATATATATATATATATATATATATATATATATATATATATATATATATATATATATATATATAATATATATATATATATAACGTGTATAAAACATAAGTAATATATAAGAGGTTACATAATAAATGAGAGGGGTTTAGGGTCTGTGATAACCTCGGTTCATTAAGGGAATGTGTCAGCCAAGACTATGTAAATATCTACTGGTCGTTTATGCCACTATAATCACCTTTTAATAACCTTGTCTGGCGTTCCACGCAGGGAGATGCTGCGCCCTTCCCAAATTTTTGGAATGTGTTTCTCCCTCCCTCCCTCTCTCCCTCCCTTCCTCCCTCCCTCTCTCCCTCGTGTTCGTCACTTCTTTAGTACAGATTTTTCTCTGTATTAAGGAGCTGAACACTTCTCCAGGCTGAGGGACTGACTACCTCAATACTACTCCTTGAAGAATAATAGACTAATCACATTACCTCTACACTGTTTATGTCTTCTTTATAATCATCTCTGTGTTAGACTGAAGAAGCCTACTGTGTAGGCGAAACGTTTCGGAAATAAAGACACCTAACTGTTGCACATGTGTCTTACTTTCTTCGTGTTTGTTTTTGGTACAAATTACTTGTACAATATGCGAAGAGTTGTCATTGTTAATACTTTTCATTATAATTACGTAGCATTATAGTTCTAAAATATTTACATATATCCTTGTGTTGTATTGATAAAGCTACGGGAGGGCAAAACGTGCACAGAGATACCTAGATGTTGCACATGTGTCTAGTTCTTCATTTGAATAAAATGTTTGTGCTTACCTAGTTGTGGTTGCAGGGGTCGAGTCACAGCTCCTGGCCCCGCTCTTCACTTATCGCTACTCTGTCACTCTTCCTCTTCCATGAGCTTTATCATACCTCTTCTTAAAGCTATGTATGGATCCTGCCTCCACTACATCACTTCCCAGAGTGTTCCACTTCCTGACAACTCTGTGACTGAAGAAATACTTCCTAACATCCCTGTGATTCATCTGAGTCTCCCTTGTTGCTGTGACTCCGTCCTCTTCGAGACTAACCTAGTTGCAAACCTTTGCACTTTCTCTAATTTTCTCATATGCTTGGCTAGGTGCGGGTTCCAAACTGGTGCTGCATACTCCAATATAGGTCTGACATACACGGTGTACAGGGTCCTTAACGATTACTTATTGAGATGTCGGCAATGCTGTTCTTAGGTTTGCTAGGCGTCCCATATGCTGCAGCAGTTATTTGGTTGATGTGCGTCTCAGATGTGTCCGGTGTTATACTCACCTCAAGTTCCTTTTCCTTGAGTGAGGTTTGTAGTCTCTGGCCCCCTAGACTGTACTCCGTCTGCGGTCTTCTTTGCCCTTTCCCAATCTTCATGACTTTGCACTTGGTGGGGTTGAACTCCAGGAGCCAGTTTCTGGACCAGGCCTTCAGCCTGTTCAGATCCCTTTGTAGTTCCGCCTGGTCCTCCTCCGATTGAATTTTCTCATCATCATCTGCAAACAGGGAAACTTCTGAGTCTATTCCTTCCGTCATGTCGTTCACATATACCAGAAACAGCACTGGTCCTAGGACTGACCCCTGTGGAACCCCGCTCGTCACAGGTGCCCACTCTGACACCTCGTCACGTACCATGACTCGCTGCTGTCTTCCTGACAGGCATTCCCTGATGCACTGCAGTACCTTCCCTGTTATACCTGGTGTATGTGTGTGTGTGTGTGTGTGTGTGTGTGTGTGTGTGTGTGTGTGTGTGTGTGTGTGTGTCACAAAGAGGCACAGACTGCAGGACAACATTTCTCTCCACCTGGTTCTTCACCAAGACTTGATATAGCTGTCCTTGAGCGAGATTTTATCTTAAGTTTTTTCTTTTTTTTTTTTTGGTTCCATATGACTTTGTACAACCTAAAAGTTTGTCTCTGGAGAGTACTTAATAACACAGTAGTAACTGCTTGGCAGGTGTCCCGTGGCTTGGTAGGTAACGCACTCGCCTCACACACTAAGCGTCCGCGGCTCAGTCCCCGGAAAGGGTGAAAATGTTGCCCATGTTTCTATACACTTGATGCCACTGTTCACCTAGCAGTAAGTAGGTACTCAGGTGTTACTTAACTGTTGTAGGTGGCTTCCTGGGGGACATGATTGAAGGACCACAGTGGAAAATAAGACAGAAATTCTAGATGACTCACCAACTTTCTTGAGTTATCCCGGGTGGCTAACCCCCCGGGGTTAAAAATCTGGGATTTAAAAAATAGTCTCATTTAATTTCTTAGTTTCAGCTAGGTATGTAAACCACACGTAGAATGTATCAAATCTTTTAATTATACGTTTCGCCTTAATTAGGGTGCTTTAAATTAGAGCGAAACGTCATCTAAGCTAGCTGGCTGGGCAGTCTCTTATAACCCTGGTTGGTGGCTTGCTCGGTATTCGTTACAACTTGTGCTGACTTGTACAGTAGTGACCATCAGGAGTGGTAATGTATATACAAGGTATATACACTCAGCTTCTCTGTTACAAGACAAACACCATGACGACTCCAGTTGACGCTCTACTGACGTTATCTGAGTCTATGAAATATGAACCTGGCAGAGAGCTAAACCTTTCAGTCGTATTCATAGGTTCATCAGGAAACAACTTTCTCATTTTCATTCTAAAGTTCTTAGCTTGTTAGGTTCAAGGATTATTGACTCCGACTTATATATATATATATATATATATATATATATATATATATATATATATATATATATATATATATATATATATATATAATATATATATATATATGCGCAATAATCGTGAACAAACGATATAAGATGAAAAACACACACTGTGACTCGAATGATCAGCAAGAATATATTTGGAATTAGATCTGCAGTTACCTGTTTCATGCAGATTTAATAAATTTGCTTAATATGGCTTGTATCTTACTTTCATTATTAAGATGCCTTGACATATCACATAGGTCAAGATATCATATTAATGAAAATAAGATACCACTCAAGTAGCAAGTCCTTATATATATATTCCTATACCCACCATGCCAGACAGCACATAACTCTGGGCATCCTGTAGATACTAGGGGTGGTTTCCACAGAGCCGGTGCCACCAGGCAGGTGGTTGAGGACTCTGACCGTTGTTCTGCTAGCTCGTATAACTGATTATACCAACAATAAGTCACGCATCCTTATGGTTTGTTGAGCACCATGACTCAAACATCACCGGTGTTCGACTGCCTACCAGACGTAAAGTTCTTCGCAGTTTTTACTTATATCTGTCACGAAGAAAACGAAAGACGAAGCTGCAGCTACAAAAATAATTCTTTAAGCAGTTTTAGCGTTATTACCTGGAGTTTACCTGGAGAGAGTTCCGGGGGCAACGCCCCCGCGGCCCGGTCTGAGACCAGGCCTCCTGGTGGATCAGAGCCTGATCAACCAGGCTGTTGCTGCTGGCTGCACGCAAACCAACATACGAGCCACAGCCCGGCTGATCCGGAACTGACTTTAGGTGCTTGTCCAGTGCCAGCTTGAAGACTGCCAGGGGTCTGTTGGTAATCCCCCTTATGTGTGCTGGGAGGCAGTTGAACAGTCTCGGGCCCCTGACACTTATTGTATGGTCTCTTAACGTGCTAGTGACACCCCTGCTTTTCATTGGGGGGATGGTGCATCGTCTGCCAAGTCTTTTGCTTTCGTAGTGGGTGATTTTCGTGTGCAAGTTCGGTACTAGTCCCTCTAGGATTTTCCAGGTGTATATAATCATGTATCTCTCCCTCCTGCGTTCCAGGGAATACAGGTTTAGGAACCTCAAGCGCTCCCAATAATTGAGGTGTTTTATCTCCGTTATGCGCGCCGTGAAAGTTCTCTGTACATTTTCTAGGTCGGCAATTTCACCTGCCTTGAAAGGTGCTGTTAGTGTGCAGCAATATTCCAGCCTAGGTTAAAAATCCTAACGTCTACCCTGGTTTGCATCACAAACTTTTGAAAATGGTTCATGAATAAGACATGCTCATGAAAATCCATCAAGACTACGAGATGTGTTGTACTCAAGGTCTCTTGTGGCTCACAAGGATGTGTTGACAATCGTGTCAAACTAAGAGGATAAAACCTTCCTGGTGAGCCAGAGGGAAGACTGATCATCCTTCATTGCCGAGATCGATGTTATTGACCAAAGTCGTAGAGAAAAAGAGGCAAAAAGAGATGAGGAAATACCCTAATTAGAATGCTTTCTACAGAAGAGTCACGTCCAGTTTACGCTCAAGATGGTAGTTTACCAAAAAGAAGGAAGAAGATTGTGGGTTCTGTCTAGACCACCAGTGACTGCAACTATGGTTCGATTCAACATCTCGGACCGGACTACCACTGGCCTTTCGGGAGCCCTGGGAGAATATGAAGACGATATCTAAAACTTCCAATAACATCGATCTCGGCCATGAAGGATGATCAGTCTTCCCTCTGGCTCACCAGGAAGGTTTTATCCTCTTCATTTGACACGATTGTCACCACATCCTTGTGAGCCACAAGAGACCTTCTTGAGTACAACACATCTCGTAGTCTTGATGGATTTTCATGAGCAAGTCTTATTCATGAACCATTTTCAAAAGTTTGTCTGTGATGCAAACCAGGGTAGACGTTAGGATTTTTAACCTATAACGCTAAAACTGCTTAAAGAATTATTTTTGTAGCTGCAGCTTCGTCTCTCGTTTTCTTCGTGACAGATATAAGTAAAAACTGCTAAGAACTTTACGTCTGGTAGGCAGTCGAACACCGGTGATGTTTGAGTCATGGCGCTCAACAAGCCATAAGGATGATCAACAGGGAAGCACTGGTAATGACAAATAGGAACCTAAGCGTCCCTTCTAAAGAACACTTCTGCAATGGGAGTCAAAGCATCTTCCTCATGATTTCAAGAAGGTTGACAGGATTGTCATTGCAAACAAGAGAGCCTTCTCTGGGTTCTCGATATCGGCAGCAGAACGGGCATGAACCAATCGAATGCTTGCTTTGCTGCACTTAAAGAGTGGAACCTCGTGGATCATGTGGATGCTTGCCACTCGACACCACTGTCTCCAACACTGGTGTGTTCAAGAAAGCTCAAGAAAATGTTTCCATCAGCCAGGAGATTATCGCGATTTTTCTCCTCGCCGTGTCTCCAAGATTAAATATGGACCATCCGGAGGCCTGCAATATTCCCTTGTTCGTGTGATTCATCACTGATGAATACCGATGGATGTCAGCACCTGACGATGGGAACCTCGAGGAAGATTTCTCTGGCAGGATTCAAAGGGCAGTGAAGGATCTGAAGGCGGCAGTCGAGTCGAAGGCTCACCCCAGGGACGATAACAAGAATCTCCTGGTTCTGTTGTGCACACTAGAGGAGATTTCAGAAGGATGTGTAAAGTTTAGTGAACCTGGAGCCATCCTTCAAACCTAGTGGATGGCAAAGGCCATATACGCTCTGAAGACCTTCGTCTTCAGAGAGAAGTTCCGTCTCACTGTTTATGAAATACTTATGTGAGGAACCTCGGCCCCATTTCTTTCTTCTAAATCAAGTACTGACATCAAACAACAATTCTCATTTCCCTCTGCTACATCAACTACTGACATCAACAACAATCCTATCATATATCCCAGAAAACGACCTTGACTTCATAAAGGATCTTGAGAACGCAATTACAAATCACCAGTTGGCGAACACTGCTTTCATAGCCTATTTATTTTATTATTTTTTTATTAACACATTGGCCGTTACCCATCAAGGTAGGTCGGGCCGAAAAAGAAAAGCTTTCGCCATCATTCCCGCCATCACTCTCTTGCCAGAGACGCGCTTAACTACAGTTATAAAACTACAACATTAACACCCCTCCATCAGAGTGCAGACACTGTACTTCCCATCTCCAGGACTCAAGTCCGGCCTGCCGGTTTCCTTGAATCCCTTCATAAATATTACCCTGTTCACACTCCAACAGCACGCCAAGTCCTCAAAACCATTTGCCTCCATCCTCTCCTAACACGTTCACGCATGCTAGCTGAAGTCCAAGCCTCTCGCACATAAAAACCTCCTTTACCCCCTCCCTCCAACCTTTCTTACGCCGACCTCTACCCTGCCTTCGCTCCACTACTGATTTCTACACTCGCGAAGTCATTCTATTTTGTTCCATCCTCTCTACATGTCCGAACCAGTTCAACAACCCCTCCTCCCCCCTTTGGATAATAGTTTAGGTAGTACCATACATCCTCCTAATTTCCAAATTACGAATTCTCTGTATTATATTCACACCACACATTGCCCTCAGACACGATATCTCCACTGCCTCCAGCCTTCTCCTTGTTGCAACATTCACCACCCATGCTTCACACCCATATAAGAACGTTGGTATAACTATTCTCTCATACATTTCCCACTTTGCTTCCACGGATAAAATTATTTGTTCCCACAGACTCCTCAGTGCACCACTCACCTTCAGCCCCCTCATCAATTCTATGATTCACCTCATCTTTCATAGACCCATCTGCTGACACGTCCACTCCTAAATATCTGAATACATTCACCACCTCCATACTCTCTCCCTCCAATCTGATATTCAATCTTTCGTTACCTATTTTTTTTTATCCTCATCACATTACTCTTTCCTAAATTCACTTTAAATTTTCTTCTTTTACATACCCTACCAAACTCATCCACCAACCTCTGCAACTTCTCTTCAGAATCTCCCAAAAGCACAGTGTCATCAGCAAAGAGCAACTGTGACAACTCCCACTTTGAGTTAGATTCTTTATCTTTTAACTCCACACCTCTTGCCAACACCCGAGCATTCACTTCTCTTACAACCCCATCTATAAATATATTGAACAACCATGGTGACATCACACATCCTTGTCTAAGGCCTACTTTTACTGGGAAATAATCTCCCTTTCCCCTGCATACTCTAACCTGAGCCTCACTATCCTCGCAAAAACTTTTCACTGCTTTCAATAACCTACCTCCTATTTCATACATTTCCAACATCTGCCACATTGCTCCCCTACCCACCCTGTCGTACGCCTTTTCCAAATCTATAATTGCGAGAAAAACTTCTTAATCCTTATCTAAATGCTGTAAACACTTGGTCTACACACTCCCTACCTTCCTAAAGCCTCCTTATTCATCTGTTATCCAACTCTGTCTTACTATTAATTCTTTCAATAATAACTCTACCATACACTTTACCAGGTACACTCAACAGATTCCCCTTTTGTCCCCATTGTCATTAAGGAACTATGCATGCTTTATGTACCCTAGGTACCTTACTGTCTTCTATACATTTATTAAATAAAAACATCAACCACTTCATAACTATATCTCCACCTGCTTTTAACATTTCTATCTTTATCCCATCAATCCCGGCTGCCTTACCCCCTTTCATTTTACCTACTGCCTCACGAACTTCCCCCACACTCACAACTGGCTCTTCCTCACTCCTACAAGATGTTATTCCTCCTTGCCCTGTACACGAAATCACAGCTTCTCTATCTTCATCAACATTTAACAATTTCTCAAAATATTCCTTCCATCTTCCTGATACCTCTAACTCTCCATTTAATAACTCTCCTCTCCTATTTTTAACTGTCAAATAAATTCGTTGTCTAGGCTTCCTCAACTTATTAATCTCACTCCAAATCTTTTTCTTATTAAGAAAATTTGTTGATAACATCTCCCCCACTCTCTCATTTCCTCTCTTTTTACATTCCTTCACCATTCTCTTAAACTCTCTTTTTCTCTCCATATACTCCTCCCTCCTTGCATCACTTCTACTTTGTAATAACCTCTCATATGCTAACTAACTTTTTCTCTGTTACTGCTCTCTTTACACCATCATTCCACCATTCGCTCTTCTTCCCTCCTGCACCCACTTTCCTGTAACCACAAACTTCTGCTGAACACTCTAACACTACATTTTTAAACCTACCCCAAACATCTTCAACTACATGCCTATACTCTCACTAGCCCTCTATCCTCCAACAGTTGTTTATATCTTGCCCTAACTGCCTCCTCCTTTAGTTTATAAACCTTCACCTCTCTTACTGCTACTTATATTTTCCATGTATCCCATCTACCTTTTACTTTCACTGTAGCTACAACTGCAAAGTGAGCTGATATATCTGTAGCCCCTCTATAAATATGCACTTCTTGAAATCTAGCCAACAGTCTTATCTACCAATACATAATCCAACAAACTACTGTCATTTCGCCCTACATCATATCATGTATGCTTATTTATCCTCTTTTTCTTAAAATATGTATTATCTATAACCAAACCCCCTTTTTATACAAAGTTCAATCAAAGGGCTCCAATTATTATTCACACCTGGCACCCCACACGTACCTACCATACCCTCTCTAAATGTTTCTCCTACTTTAGCATTTAGGTTCCCTACCACAATTACTCTCTCACTTGGTTCAAAAGAACCTACACACTCGCTTAACATCTCTCAAAATCTCTCTCCTCTACACTACTCTCTTCTCCTTCTTCTTAGACAGTCCTCGATGACGCACTGACTTTCTTGGGTTATCCTGGGTGGCTAACCCTCCGGGGTTAAAAATCCGAACGAAATCTTATCTTATCTTACACGCTTATTATGAACCACTTTTCGCCTCCGACTCACGCGCATGCGTGACTTAAGTGCGTGACGCTTCGATCCAGGGAAATCTATGATGAATTAGACACATGTGCAACATTTGGGTATCTTTGTAGATGTTTTGCCATCCAGTGGCTTCATCAGTAAAATACAAGGACATAATATGAAGACCGTAGAAATATATACAGAAGACAGTTGAAGGTGAGGTAATCAGTCCCTCAGACTGACTACACAATATTCCCCTACAATAATCGTCCTTCTGTCATTGAAGACTGTCATGATGCACAATACTCTGATACAATACCCCTCCTTGCATCACTACAGTATGTCACCACACACACTACAATACCCCTCATTCCGTCACTACATTATGGCACCATACACACTACAATACCCCTCCTTCCATCACTACAGTATGTCATCATACACACTACAATACCCCTCATTCCATCACTACAGTATGTCACCATACACACTACAATATCCCTCATTCCATCACTACAGTATGTCATCATACACACTACAATACCCCCATTCCATCATTACAGTATGTCACCATACACACTACAATACCCCCCATTCCATCATTACAGTATGTCACCATACACACTACAATACCCCCCATTCCATCATTACAGTATGGCACCATACACACTACAATACCCCCCATTCCATCATTACAGTATGGCACCATACACACTACAATACCCCCCATTCCATCACTACAGTATGTCACCATACACACTACAATACCCCTCCTTCCATCACTACAGTATGGCACCATACACACTACAATATCCCTCCTTCCATCACTACAGTATGTCACCATACACACTACAATATCCCTCCTTCCACCACTACAGTATGTCACCATACACACTACAATACCCCTCCTTCCATCACTACAGTATGGCACCATACACACTACAATATCCCTCCTTCCATCACTACAGTATGTCACCATACACACAATACCCCTCATTCCATCACTACAGTATGTCACCATACACACAATACCTCTCATTCCATCACAGTATGTCACCATACACACTACAATACCCCTCCTTCCATCACTACAGTATGTCACCATACACACTACAATATCCCTCCTTCCATCACTACAGTATGTCACCATACACACAATACCCCTCATTCCATCACTACAGTATGTCACCATACACACAATACTCTCATTCCATCACAGTATGTCACCATACACACTACAATACCCCTCCTTCCATCACTACAGTATGTCACCATACACACTACAATATCCCTCCTTCCATCACTACAGTATGTCACCATACACACAATACCCCTCATTCCATCACTACAGTATGTCACCATACACACAATACCTCTCATTCCATCACAGTATGTCACCATACACACTACAATACCGCTCCTTCCATCACTACAGTATGTCACCATACACACTACAATATCCCTCCTTCCATCACTACAGTATGTCACCATACACACAATACCCTCATTCCATCACTACAGTATGTCACCATACACACAATACCTCTCATTCCATCACAGTATGTCACCATACACACTACAATATCCCTCATTCCATCACTACAGTATGTCACCATACACACTACAATACCCCTCCTTCCATCACTACAGTATGTCACCATACACACTACAGTATCCCTCCTTCCATCACTACAGTATGGCACCATACACACTACAATACCGCTCCTTCCATCACTACAGTATGGCATCATACACACTGCAATACCCCTCCTTCCATCACTACAGTATGTCACCATACACACTACAATACCCCTCCTTCCATCACTACAGTATGGCACCATACACACTACAATACCCCTCCTTCCATCACTACAGTATGGCACCATACACACTACAATATCCCTCCTTCCATCACTACAGTATGTCACCATACACACTACAATATCCCTCCTTCCATCACTACAGTATGTCACCATACACACTACAATACCCCTCCTTCCATCACTACAGTATGGCACCACACACACTACAATATCCCTCCATCACTACAGTATGTCACCATACACACAATACCCCTCCTTCCATCACTACAGTATGGCACCATACACACTACAATACCCCTCATTCCATCACTACAGTATGTCACCATACACACTACAATATCCCTCATTCCATCACTACAGTATGTCATCATACACACTACAATACCCCCCATTCCATCATTACAGTATGTCACCATACACACTACAATACCCCCCATTCCATCATTACAGTATGTCACCATACACACTACAATACCCCCCATTCCATCATTACAGTATGGCACCATACACACTACAATACCCCCCATTCCATCATTACAGTATGGCACCATACACACTACAATACCCCCCATTCCATCACTACAGTATGTCACCATACTCACTACAATACCCCTCCTTCCATCACTACAGTATGGCACCATACACACTACAATATCCCTCCTTCCATCACTACAGTATGTCACCATACACACTACAATATCCCTCCTTCCACCACTACAGTATGTCACCATACACACTACAATACCCCTCCTTCCATCACTACAGTATGGCACCATACACACTACAATATCCCTCCTTCCATCACTACAGTATGTCACCATACACACAATACCCCTCATTCCATCACTACAGTATGTCACCATACACACAATACCTCTCATTCCATCACAGTATGTCACCATACACACTACAATACCCCTCCTTCCATCACTACAGTATGTCACCATACACACTACAATATCCCTCCTTCCATCACTACAGTATGTCACCATACACACAATACCCCTCATTCCATCACTACAGTATGTCACCATACACACAATACCTTCATTCCATCACAGTATGTCACCATACACACTACAATACCCCTCCTTCCATCACTACAGTATGTCACCATACACACTACAATATCCCTCCTTCCATCACTACAGTATGTCACCATACACACAATACCCCTCATTCCATCACTACAGTATGTCACCATACACACAATACCTCTCATTCCATCACAGTATGTCACCATACACACTACAATACCCCTCCTTCCATCACTACAGTATGTCACCATACACACTACAATATCCCTCCTTCCATCACTACAGTATGTCACCATACACACATACCCCTCATTCCATCACTACAGTATGTCACCATACACACAATACCTCTCATTCCATCACAGTATGTCACCATACACATTACAATATCCCTCATTCCATCACTACACTATGTCACCATACACACTACAATACCCCTCCTTCCATCACTACAGTATGTCACCATACACACTACAGTATCCCTCCTTCCATCACTACAGTATGGCACCATACACACTACAATACCGCTCCTTCCATCACTACAGTATGGCATCATACACACTGCAATACCCCTCCTTCCATCACTACAGTATGTCACCATACACACTACAATACCCCTCCTTCCATCACTACAGTATGGCACCATACACACTACAATACCCCTCCTTCCATCACTACAGTATGGCACCATACACACTACAATATCCCTCCTTCCATCACTACAGTATGTCACCATACACACTACAATATCCCTCCTTCCATCACTACAGTATGTCACCATACACACTACAATACCCCTCCTTCCATCACTACAGTATGGCACCACACACACTACAATATCCCTCCATCACTACAGTATGTCACCATACACACAATACCCCTCCTTCCATCACTACAGTATGGCACCATACACACTACAATACCCCTCCTTCCATCACTACAGTATGGCACCATACACACTACAATACCCCTCCTTCCATCACTACAGTATGGCACCATACACACTACAATACCCCTCCTTCCATCACTACAGTATGGCACCATACACACTACAATACCCCTCCTTCCATCACTACAGTATGGCACCATACACACTACAATATCCCTCCTTCCATCACTACAGTATGGCACCATACACACTACAATACCCCTCCTTCCATCACTACAGTATGGCACCATACACACTACAATATCCCTCCTTCCATCACTACAGTATGTCACCATACACACTACAATATCCCTCCTTCCATCACTACAGTATGTCACCATACACACTACAATACCCCTCCTTCCATCACTACAGTATGGCACCACACACACTACAATATCCCTCCTTCCATCACTACAGTATGTCACCATACGCACTACAATACCCCTCCTTCCATCACTACAGTATGGCACCACACACACTACAATATCCCTCCTTCCATCACTACAGTATGTCACCATACACACTACAATACCCCTCCTTCCATCACTACAGTATGTCACCATACACACTACAATACCCCTCCATCCATCACTACAGTATGTCATCATACACACAATACCCCTCCTTCCACCACTACAGTATGTCACCATACACACTACAATACCCCTCCTTCCATCACTACAGTATGTCATCATACACACTACAATACCCCTCCTTCCACCCCTACAGTATGTCACCATACACACTACAATACTCCTCCTTCCATCACTACAGTATGTCACCATACACACTACAATACCCCTCCTTCCATCACTACAGTATGTCACCATACACTACAATACCCCTCCTTCCATCACTACAGTATGGCACCATACACACTACAATACCCCTCCTTCCATCACTACAGTATGGCACCATACACACTACAATACCCCTCCTTCCATCACTACAGTATGGCACCATACACACTACAATACCCCTCCTTCCATCACTACAGTATGGCACCATACACACTACAATACCCCTCCTTCCATCACTACAGTATGGCACCATACACACAATACCCCTCCTTCCATCACTACAGTATGGCACCATACACACAATACCCCTCCTTCCATCACTACAGTATGGCACCATACACACAATACCCCTCCTTCCATCACTACAGTATGGCATCACACACACTACAATACCCCTCCTTCCATCACTACAGTATGTCACCATACACACTACAATACCCCTCCTTCCATCACTACAGTATGTCACCATACACACTACAATACCCCTCCTTCCATCACTACAGTATGGCACCATACACACTACAATACCCCTCCTTCCATCACTACAGTATGTCACCATACACACTACAATACCCCTCCTTCCATCACTACAGTATGGCACCATACACACTACAATATCCCTCCTTCCATCACTACAGTATGTCACCATACACACTACAATACCCCTCCTTCCATCACTACAGTATGGCACCATACACACTACAATACCCCTCCTTCCATCACTACAGTATGGCACCATACGCACTACAATACCCTTCCTTCCATCACTACAGTATGTCACCATACGCACTACAATACCCCTCCTTCCACCACTACAGTATGTCACCATACACACTACAATATCCCTCCTTCCATCAGTACAGTATGGCACCATACACACTACAATATTCCTTCATTCTCTCGTTGTTCAATATGAAGAAGGTAAGCCGAGCCTGTTCGTGCTCTCTGGTGTTTACAGTAAACAAGGCAAGTTATTTGGACCAGTTTTATGGATACACAGCTGAAGTGAGTCTTGCTGGAGGTGAGATCAGGTTTCTCAGTCACTGTCGTGTGTGTGTGAGAAAGAGAAAGAGCGAGAGAGAGAGAGAGAGAGAGAGAGAGAGAGAGAGAGAGAGAGAGAGAGAGAGATGGTGACTACTGATGTTGGGGTGTCGGGTTTACCTCAGAAAACAACCTCAGGTTATCGTCATCAAGTTGAAGAAGACTGACAGCGGAGGAAGGGAGATCGGGGGGAGGGAGAAAGAGAAAGAGAGAGAGAGAGAGAGAGAGAGAGAGAGAGAGAGAGAGAGAGAGAGAGAGAGAGAGAGATTGAAGCTAACACCTTCTGTAGCTTTAGAAACTCGGTAGATAAATCGTGACTCACGAAATCGTAGTGACACGATTGGTTAGAGAAATGCGTAAGAGAATTTTTAATGTAACACGAAGTTTCGTACACCAGGACCTTCATCAGTTCATGAATAGATAAACCAAATGAACCAGATTCATCACGACTGATGAACCTAACACCTCCTTACAAAGTTGAGATGATCACCTCAAACTGCTTTAAATCTTTCACTGTCTCCTACAGATTCATCAAGGTGAGGGACTGACCACCTCGAAACTTCTTTTTCGTGTCTTCCACCGTCTCCAGGCTCATTATTTGTATTAGACTGATAAAGTCACTGGTGGGCAAAACGTCGCCTCACTAAATATGCCCATATGTTGCACATATGTCTCATCAATTCAATGGGACGAAGCCAATCTACCCAAACCCACACTTTAAAAATTCTTTTCACGAAGTTTTGGTCCGTCCTAGACCGCTCCCCCCATCCCCTTCTCCACTTCTCTCACCTCAGTTGCGACTTGACAATAATCCAGGACACAGCAAAAATTCGTGCGAGTTATTGGTGAACTGTTCCAGCCACGGTGACACTGGTTTTTTTCTGAACAAAATTAAGGTGATCATCCTAGAGCCAGAGTTAAGAAGACACGAGTTTTTTCCACTATAATCTACCTTAACCATAATTACTATCGCATTTGCTTAGTTTCGTAAGGTGAAGTCCAGGATCTTTCCTTAATTCATGGTATAACTTAACAAATCTTTGAGGACAACTGTGTTGCAGAGATCTCAGCTTTGCTCAGACCTCTGCAACACAACTATCCTCAGAGATTTGTTAAGTTATACCATGAATTAAAGGAAATCCTGGACTTCACCTTACGAAACAAAGGAAATGCGATAGTAATTATGGACAAGGTAGATTATAGTGGAAAAATGAGCATGTTATTAGAAGACGGAGGGACTTACGTGCCTCTTAATAACGCTAACAAATACAGTGGAGCAGAAAGAAAGAAGCAATATCTGCCAGGTGTGTATATATCGTTCTTAAATTATAATAATCACAACTAAACGCTAAACCCACAAGGGTCGCACACGTCGTTCTTAAAGATGTCTTCAACCATCCATCTCGGGACATTTTATCAGGTTATTTCTTATTCCTTCATTGATATACTTAGTTCTTTGATTCTTCCCCATTCATCGCACGTTTCGCTTCTCACAACCATTTACTTTCTGCTCCTCATATTATCACCCAAAGTTTCTCCCCTGTTTTCCCTTTCCCTTAGTCCATTTTTCTCCTCTCCTGATCCCATCTCCCCCTCCCCTAACTTTAATCTTCCTCTCCCTCCTAACTCCCCAGCTACCCCTCTCTATGCTTAACCCCCTTCCTCTTCCGTTTCTCTCTCCCAGTCTCCCTTCCCCCTATCTCTTCCCTCTCCCTCTCTGCTTCTCCTCCCTTAATGTCCTACTCCATCCTTCCTTTCCCTACTCATCCTCACCTTTCTTGTTCCTTTCTTCCCTCCTCCCTTTACTCCCTCCCTTCCACCCTGCTCCTCCCTTTCACCCCTCCTCCATTCCCCCCTGCTTCTACCCTTCACCCCTCCTTCACTCCCCCCTGCTCCCCTACACGGTGTTGGGCAGTGTGGTGTGTCAGGGTCAAACATTAGCTTGGTTGACACTGAGGCGGGATGGGTGATAGCGGCCCCACCTCACACGCTTGTCAGAACTTCAAAGCCACTTAATGATCAATTTGTCCCCGGTCCATCCTGCCAGAGGCGTCGGTGGCGGTGGGGTCTTCGGACCATTCCGCCAGAAGCGGCGGTGGGGTCTCTCGACCATCCTGCCAGAAGCGGCGGTGGGGTCTCTGGACCATCCTGCCAGAAGAGGCGTGAGGTCTTCGGACCATCCTGCAGCATGTCTCCGGACCATCCTGCCAGTTGCGGTGGTGGCGGCGGCATTGGTTAAGTCTCCAGACATTCCTAACAGAGGCGACAGCAACACTGGTGGACCTCACCAACATTTATCCTTCCCTCCGTTTCCACTGTCCACTCGTGAGCGACAACGCTGTATGAGTATTCCTTTATCACTGTAAGTGAGCGAGAGAGCCAGCCTCCCTCTCCTCTGATCTACGTCAAATCACGTAAATATATGTCAATAAGGAACTTGGTGGTGGTTAAAACGCACGGTGGTAACTGCTACTACGACCCACCTATCCTCTGGCATCCACTAAAAGAGCAATTTGTCTCTAAGTATGATAATATCTGTTTTTGACGTTTTCACATTAGGTTCCATTGTGATGTCAGAGATGGAGTTACCGGGAGTGTCTAGCGACTGCTGTGGGCTGGGTTTCCCGATTTCGACTCTACGTACGTAGATCCAGAGGGATCATATTCCTCGCTTAGGGCCTGCGAATCTGAGCCTTATTTGACTTGGCACTCGAGGCATAGATTCGCAGATGGCGTCACTTCGCTGTTTGTTTACCTGACAGGTTGAGTGGCGGAGTCGAAGTCGGATTATGAAAACGTGTGTTTGTGTATCTGTGTTTACATTTGTGGTCACACGATCAGGGTGTGTGTGTCTGTGTGTGTGTGTGTGTGTGTTGTACTCACCTAGTTGTGGTTGCAGGAGTCGAGTCACAGCTCCTGGCCCCGCCTCTTCATGGTCGCTACTAGGTCACTGCTTCATGAGCTTTATTCATACTTCTTCTTAAAGCTATGTATGGATCCTGCCTCCACTATATCACTTTCCAGACTATTCCACTTCCTGACTACTCTGCGGCTGGAGGAATACTTCCTAACATCCCTGTGATTCATCTGAGTCTTCAACTTCCAACTGTGTCCCCTTGTTGCTCTGTCCCATCTCTGGAACATCTTGTTTCTGTCCACATTGTCGATTCCTCTCAGTATTTTATGTATTATCATGTCCCCCCTATCTCTCCTGTCCTCCAGTGTCGTCAGGACATACCCCTTAGCTCCGGGACTAAGCTTGTTGCAAATCTTTGCACTTTCTCTAGTTTCCTTGCATGCTTGGCTAGGTGTGGGTTCTAAACTGGTGCTGCATACTCCAATATGGGCCTAACGTACACAGTGTACAGGGTCCTGAACGATTCCTTATTAAGATGTCGGAATGCTGTTCTTGGGTTTGCTAGGCGCCCATATGCTGCAGCAGTTATTTGGTTGATGTACGCTTCAGGGGATGTGCCTGGTGTTATACTCACACCAAGATCCTTTTCCTTGAGTGAGGTTTGTAGTCTCTGGCTCCCTAGACTGTACTCCGTCTGTGGTCTTCTTTGCCCTTCCCCAATCGTCATGACTTTGCACTTGGTGGGGTTGAGCTCCAGGAGCCAGTTCCTGGACCAGGCCTGGAGCCTGTCCAGATCCCTTTGTAGTTCTGCCTGGTCCTCGTCCGATTGAATTCTCATCAGCTTCACATCATCTGCAAACAGGGACACTTCGGAGTCTATTCCTTCCGTCATGTCATTCACAAATACTGGTCCTAGGACTGACCCCTGTGGCACCCCGCTCGTCACAGGCGCCCACTCTGACACCTCGCCACGTACCATGACTCGCTGTTGTCTTCCTGACAGATATTCCCTGATCCATTGTAGTGCCTTCCCTGTTATCCCTGCCTGGTCCTCCAGCTTTTGCACTACCCTCTTGTGTGGAACTGTGTCATACGCCTTTCTACAGTCCAAGAAAATGCATCTACCCACCCCTCTCCTCTCGTGTTACTGCTGTCACTCTGTCATAGAACTCCAGTAGGTTTGTAACACAGGATTTCCCATCCTTGAAACCGTGCTGGCTGTTGTTGATAAGCTCATTCCTTTCTAGGTGCTCCGCCACTTCTGATAATCTTGTCAATAACCTTGCATACTATACATGTCAGTGACGCTGGTCTGTAGTTTAGTGTGTCGTAAATGTCTCTTTTTTTTTTAATTGGGACTACATTTGCTGTCTTCCATACCTCAGGTAGTCTCCCTGTTTCGATAGATGTGTTGAGTGATACACATAACGCCTCTGCTCCCTCTCTCAAGACCCATGGAGAGATGTCATCCGGCTCCATCGCCTTTGAGATATCTAGCTCGCTTAGCAGCCTCTTGCTTCTTCCTCGGTTGTATGTATTATGTTCAATACTTGACGGTGTACCCCACCTCTCCGTCTCTCTGGAGTCCCTTCTGTCTCCTCTGTGAACACTTCTTTAAATCTCATGTTGAGCTCCTCACATACTAGTCCCGGAGCTAAGGGGCATGTTCTACGACGAGAGGTTAAGAAAATCGACCCGACAACAATGGAGGACAGGAGGGACAGGGGGAACATGATAACCACATAAAATACTGAGAGAAATTGAGAAGGTGGTAAGGGACTGGATGTTTCAGAGATGGGACACTACAACAAGGGCCATAGTTGGAAGATGAAGACTAAGATGAACCACAGGGATGTTAGGAAGTATTTCTTCAGCCATAGAGTTGTCAGTGGATAAGCCTGGTGAAGAAGCATGATAAAGCTCATGGAGAAAGGAGAGAGTGGACCTAGTGGCGACCAGTGAAGAGTCGGAGCCAGGAGCTATGAATCGACCCCTGCAACCACAATTAGGTGAGTACAAGGTCCTCCGAGGACCTTAGCTGCTCCCACTACACAATGACCGGCGGGTATAAATCAACTCCTAAGTGTCACTGTTTGCTGATGACGCCAAACTAATGTTAAGATTAGTACCAGTACGAGGCTTGGTTCTGGAAGGGCCGTAGGCTCACTGACCCCCCCCCCACCCTCCGAGCACCTTCCAGGTGTACTCTAAGAGAGCCTGCAGGAAGTCTACAACAAGCTGCAAGTAAAGTCAGACAAGTGATGACAAAGTCCACTTAGAACTTCCAAGAGAGAGAGAGAAGCCGGTGTCTACAACATGCATACTGTTAAAGTTCCAGTGACGATATTAAGAATATCTGGTCACTTGGAAATGAGATTCTTTACAGAAAACCAACATGGATTTAGGGATGGAAAAGTCCTGTCTTGCAAATTTCCCGGAGTTCAGTGACAGAGTCACGGAACTCAAACAAGAAATACAGGCCTGGGGGGAATTGCATCTTCTTGGAATGCAGGAACTAGTCGAGTACAAATCGGAAGTGCGTCTGTCTCACGTTCAGCAAACGGAAGATCAAGCTTCCAGCACGTTTTGCCCTGAATGATCCACATGGGCTTAGCGCTTAACATTAATAATAATAATAATCTTGGACTGCAGGAAAACATTTGATGCAGTACCGTACACAAGATGATCATAATGAGACAGAGTAACACGTGAGGGGTCCACATAGACCCCCACTCCCCCACTTGTTACGTATATGAACGACATACCAGAGGGGACTGAGTCCTATGTGTCTTTGCGTATGACGTAAAACTAACTAGCACAGTAAAAACAGAAGAGGATACTGATAAACTTCAGGAAGGCCTCAGTAAACTTGAGATACGTTAAACAAGTGGCTTCTCGAGTTCGGTTCGGTGATGACAGACTGGACACATTTCAGTATTGGTAGAGAAAAGCTGCAAATAACAAAGTGAAAAGGGTGGGTCAAGGCCTGAGCAACAAGGCTGTTACTGCTGGCTGCGCGTGGTCCAACGTATGATCCACAGCCCGGCTGATCAGACTGTGGTTCATAAACGTCCAAAGGGTTGCAACGAAGGAAGTATCAGAAGTGAATTGAATGGAGGATGAGGAGAGGTTGAAGGAACTAAACCTGACATCCTTAAAAAGAAGAACAAGGGGAGACACAATTACGACATGCAAAATCTTAAGAGGAATGTATATTGCAGATAGGGACCAGGATTAAGGGGAACAGAAAGAAACTAAAAATACATATGAACCTAAAGGAATGTAAGGGAGTGTCTCTTTAAATTTAAGTGTTGCTGAAAAGTGGAATGACTTACGTGAGGCGGTCGTGGAGTCAAACTTAATACGCAGCTTCAAGAGAAGATATGATAAAACCCAAGAGACCTAATTCGGTGATTATAATCACAGTGGTCTAGGAGTCGAGGCAGGAGACTTGTCTCGACCCACGGGAACGCAACTGGGTGAGTACACACACACACCACACACACACACACACACACACCCCACACACACAAAACACACACACACAACACACACACACACAATAATGAAACAATTACCAGAGCCATAAAAGACAAAACGAGAGATAAAACGAAGCAGTAACAGTTACGGAGACAACAGGAGGCAGTAAAACTCCATAACAACGAGGTGCAACGGAGAAGAATTAGAATAATGTCAGGGAAGAGAGAAATAATAAATAATAATGGAGGAAGAAGAGGACTAATAACCTCGGGTAAAGTGGATAAGGAGGAGAATAATGGTAGAGTCTTGTAACAACGTAAACAGTAAGGACAGTGTTGACAAGAAGACTGATATCACCCAGTCATTAGTTATATCACATTACTAATTGTGATGATACTTCAAGTGACAGGGTATATACGTAGGGAGATGTGTATCTCTGTGTATATTCCCTGAGTGGTGTGTGTGTGTGTGTGTGTGTGTGTCTGTGTATATTCCTTGAGTGGTGTGTGTGTGTGTGTGTGTGTGTGTGTGTGTGTGTGTGTGTGTGTGTGTGTGTGTGTGTGTGTGTGTGTATTTCTTGAGTGTTGTGTGTGTGTGTATTCCTTGAGTGGTGTGTGTGTGTGTGTGTGTGTGTGTGTGTGTGTGGTGTATTCCTTGAGTGGTGTGTGTGTGTGTATCAGGCTGGGAGTATTAAATAGTAAAATGCACAATACCGTGACTGGAACAATACCGTGACTGGAACAGTACCGTGACTGGAACAATACCGTGACTGGAACAATACCGTGGCTGGAATACCGTGATTGAAACAATACCGTGACTGGAACAATACCGTGACTGGAATAATACCGTGACTGAAACAATACCGTGACTGGAACAATACCGTGACTGGAACAATATCGTGACTGGAACAATACCATGACTGGAACAATACCGTGACTGGAACAATACCGTGACTGAAACAATATCGTGACTGGAACAATACCGTGACTGAAACAATATCGTGACTGGAACAATACCGTGACTGGAACAATATCGTGACTGGAACAATACCGTGACTGGAACAATACCGTGACTGGAATAATACCGTGACTGAAACAATACCGTGACTGGAATACCGTGACTGGAACAATACCGTGGCTGGAATACCGTGATTGAAACAATACCGTGACTGAAACAATACCGTGACTGAAACAATACCGTGACTGAAACAATACCGTGACTGAAACAATACCGTGACTGAAACAATATCGCGACTGGAACAATACCATGACTGGAACAATACCGTGACTGGAATACCGTGACTGGAATAATACCATGACTGGAACAATACCGTGACTGGAACAATACCGTGACTGAAACAATACCGTGACTGGAACAATATCGTGACTGGAACAATACCGTGACTGGAACAATATCGTGACGAACAATACCGTGACTGGAACAATACCGTGACTGGAATAATACCGTGACTGAAACAATACCGTGACTGGAATACCGTGACTGGAACAATACCGTGGCTGGAATACCGTGACTGAAACAATACCGTGACTGAAACAATATCGCGACTGGAACAATACCGTGACTGGAACAATACCGTGACTGGAACAATACCGTGACTGGAACAATACCGTGACTGAAACAATGCCGTGACTGAAAACAATACCGTGACTGAAACAATACCGTGACTGGAACAATACCGTGACTGAAACAATACCGTGACTGGAACAATACCGTGACTGGAACAATACCGTGACTGAAACAATGCCGTGACTGAAACAATACCGTGACTGAAACAATACCGTGACTGGAACAATACCGTGACTGAAACAATACCGTGACTGGAACAATACCGTGACTGGAACAATACGTGACTGGAACAATACCGTGACTGGAACAATACCGTGACTGAAACAATGCCGTGACTGAAACAATACCGTGACTGAAACAATACCGTGACTGAAACAATACCGTGACTGAAACAATACCGTGACTGGAACAATACCGTGACTGAAACAATACCGTGACTGAAACAATACGTGACTGAAACAACAAACCGTGACTGAAACAATACCGTGACTGAAACACCAACGTGACTGAAACAATACCGTGACTGAAACAACACCGTGACTGAAACAATACCGTGACTGAAACAATACCGTGACTGAAACAACACCGTGACTGAAACAATACCGTGACTGAAACACCAACGTGACTGAAACAATACTGTGACTGAAACAATACCGTGACTGAAACAACACCGTGACTGAAACAATACCGTGACTGAAACACCAACGTGACTGAAACAATACCGTGACTGAAACAATACCGTGACTGGAACAATACCGTGACTTGGGAAAAATACCGTGACTGGAACAATACCGTGACTGAAACAATGCCGTGACTGAAACAATACCGTGACTGAAACAATACCGTGACTGAAACAATACCGTGACTGAAACAATACCGTGACTGGAACAATACCGTGACTGGAACAATACCGTGACTGAAACAATGCCGTGACTGAAACAATACCGTGACTGAAACAATACCGTGACTGGAACAATACCGTGACTGAAACAATACCGTGACTGAAACAATACCGTGACTGAAACAATACCGTGACTGAAACAACACCGTGACTGAAACAATACCGTGACTGAAACACCAACGTGACTGAAACAATACCGTGACTGAAACACCAACGTGACTGAAACAATACGGTGACTGAAACACCAACGTGACTGAAACAATACCGTGACTGAAACAATACCGTGACTGAAACAGCACCGTGACTGAAACAATACCGTGACTGAAACAATACCGTGACTGAAACAACACCGTGACTGAAACAATACCGTGACTGGAACAATACCGTGACTGAAACAATACCGTGACTGGAACAATACCGTGACTGGAACAATACCGTGACTGGAACAATACCGTGACTGGAACAATACCGTGACTGAAACAATGCCGTGACTGAAACAATACCGTGACTGAAACAATACCGTGACTGAAACAATACCGTGACTGAAACAATACCGTGACTGGAACAATACCGTGACTGGAACAATACCGTGACTGAAACATGCCGTGACTGAAACAATACCGTGACTGAAAAAAATACCGTGACTGGAACAATACCGTGACTGAAACAATACCGTGACTGAAACAATACCGTGACTGAAACAATACCGTGACTGAAACAACACCGTGACTGAAACAATACCGTGACTGAAACACCAACGTGACTGAAACAATACCGTGACTGAAACACCAACGTGACTGAAACAATACGGTGACTGAAACACCAACGTGACTGAAACAATACCGTGACTGAAACAATACCGTGACTGAAACAACACCGTGACTGAAACAATACCATGACTGAAACAATACCGTGACTGAAACAACACCGTGACTGAAACAATACCGTGACTGAAACACCAACGTGACTGAAACAATACCGTGACTGAAACAATACCGTGACTGAAACAACACCGTGACTGAAACAATACCGTGACTGAAACACCAACGTGACTGAAACAATACCCTGACTGAAACAATACCGTGACTGAAACAACACCGTGACTGAAACAATACCGTGACTGAAACACCAACGTGACTGAAACAATACCGTGACTGAAACACCAACGTGACTGAAACAATAAACAAATAACCAACACATAAGATGTACAACGTTTCGGTCATACTTGAGCCACTAACTAGTCACACCGAAACGTCGTCATAAGTTGAGTAATTACTGTATTCAAATTCAATTTCAATTTCTCTTCCAGACTTTCAAGTGAAATTGAAATTTCTTCTGGAAAAAAATAGAAAATTATCATTAAATATAACTAATGTTTAGTATAAGTTTTTTTCTTTACTCCAAATGTTACTAATGTTAAAATTATTGTTAAATGTTGGAAATAAAATTTGAACAATGAACAGGTGGAGAACATGAACAAAATATTTGTTATACTTAAAAAGTCAACGATCTACGCAGACGAGAAACTTAAGTCACAAGTTTGTACACGAAAGTCACAAACTTGTACACGAAAGACAAAATTGTACACGAAAATCACAAACGTGTATACGAAAGTCACAAGTTTGTACTCGAAAGTCACAAGTTTGTACACGAAAGTCACAAACTCGCACACGAAAATCACAAACTTGTACACGAAAATCACAAACTTGTACACGAAAGTCACAAACTCGCACACGAAAATCACAAACTTGTACACGAAAATCACAAACTTGTACACGAAAATCACAAACTCGCACACGAAAATCACAGACTTGCTCACGAAAATCACAAACGTGTACACGAAAATCACAAACGTGTACACGAAAATCACAAACGTGTACACGAAAATCACAAACTTGTACACGAAAATCACAAACTCGCACACGAAAATCACAGACTTGCTCACGAAAATCACAACGTGTACACAAAAAATCACAAACATTGTACACGAAAATCACAAATTTTGTAACGAAAATCACAAACTCGCACACGAAAATCACAGACTTGCTCACGAAAATCACAAACGTGTACACGAAAATCACAAACGTGTACACGAAAATCACAAACGTGTACACGAAAATCACAAACTTGTACACGAAAATCACAAATTGTAAAACAAAATCACAAACTCGCACCGAAAATCACAGACTTGCTCACGAAAAATCACAAACGTGTACACGAAAAATCACAAACGTGTACACGAAAATCACAAACTTGTACACGAAAATCACAAACTTGTACACGAAAATCACAAACTCGCACACGAAAATCACAGACTTGCTCACGAAAATCACAAACGTGTACACGAAAATCACAAACGTGTACACGAAAATCACAAACGTGTACACGAAAATCACAAACTTGTACACGAAAATCACAAACTCGCACACGAAAATCACAGACTTGCTCAAAAAATTTCACAAACGTGTACACGAAAATCACAAACTTGTACACGAAAATCACAAACTTGTACACGAAAATCACAAACTCGCACACGAAAATCACAGACTTGCTCACGAAAATCACAAACGTGTACACGAAAATCACTGCCTACTAAAGCAAGAGACGCGGCAGGAGAGGCAACATTCCAATAAAAAATAGGAGCGTCAAGAGTACACTGAGAGACAACACAATAAGTGTCAGGGGCCCAAGACTGTTCAACTGCCTCCCAGCATACATAAGGGGAATTACCAACAGACCCCTGACTCTCTTCAAGCAGGCACTGGACACACACCTAAAGTCAGTACCTGATCAGCCGGGTTGTGGTTCGTACGTCAGCTTGCGTCCGACCAACAGTAACAGCCTGATTGATCAGACCCTGATCCACCACGAGGCCTGGTCTCAGACCGGGCCGCGGGGGCGTTGACCCCCGAAACCCTCTCCAGGTATACTCCAGGTAACTAAATTATCTATTGCTCATGTAATGTATTTTACTGTGTTAGATTTAACTGTTCAATATTTTTTTCATCATTGACTACAGTTTCAACTAGAAAAGTTTACCTTGAATATCAAGAAAATTTTGAGAATTGTGGCAAAGACTTGTAACAGAAAATTGGAAACGAGTTATTGAAGAACGTGTAAGATAATGTAAATATTGGCTTGAATGGTATACAACTTACATGTTACACCTACTACACATACTACACAACTCACATACTACACAACACACATACTACACAACTCACATACTACACAACACACATACTACACAACTCACATACTACACAACTCACATACTACACAACACACATTACTACACAACTCAAAATACTACACAACACACATACTACACAACTCACATACTACACAACTCACATACTACACAACACACATACTACACAACTCACATACTACACAACACACATATACACAACTCACACTATACACAACTCACATACTACACAACACATATACACAACTCACATACTACACAACACACATACTACCAACTCACATACTACACAACTCACATACTACACAACTTCACATACTACACAACACACATACTACACAACTCACATACTACACAATCACTATACACAAACAACATACTACACAACTCACATACTACACAACACACATACTCACAACACTCACATACTACAAAACTCACATACTACACAACTCACATACTACACAACTCACATACTACAAACCACATACTACACAACTCACATACTACACAACTCACATACTACACAAACTCACATACTACACAATCACATACTACACAACTCACATACTACACAACTCACATACTACACAACACACATACTACACAACACACATACTACACAACACACATACTACACAACTCACATACTACACAACTCACATACTACACAACTACATACTACACAAACACACATATACTACACAACCACATACTACACAACTCACATACTACACAACTCACATACTACACAACACACATACTACACAACACACATACTACACAACACACATACTACACAACTCACATACTACACAACTCACATACTACACAACAACACATACTACACAACACACATACTAAAACAACACACATACTACACAACACAATACTACACAACTCACATACTACACAAACTCACATACTACACAAACTCACATACTACACAACTCACATACTACACAAAAACACATACTAACACAACACACAAAACTACACAACACACATACTACACAACTCACATACTAAAACAACACACATACTACACAATCACATACTACACAACTCACATACTACACAACTCACATACTACACAACTCACATACTACACAACTCACATATACACAACTCACATACTACACAACTCACATACTACACAACTCACATACTACACAACTCACATTACTACACAACTCACAATACTAACACAACTCACATACTACAAACACACATACTACACAACTCACATACTACCAACAACACATTACTACACAACTCACATACTACACAAACTCACATACTACACAACTCACATACACACAACTCACATACTACACAACTTACATACTACACAACTCACATACTACACAACACACATACTACACAACTCACATACTACACAACTCACATACTACACAACTCACATACTACACAACTCACATACTACACAACTCACATACTACACCTGTTCAAGGTTCAAGCATGGAAGGTGTTCAGTTTCTAGGTTGAACTTGTACAGATGTTCACTGAAGGTTGTAGGTCCCAGTTGTGTCTTACTGGGGATGTAATTTCATGGTATGCTGAGTACCATCTCTCCCCTCAAGGGAGGTTCCTTGGCGCTGGTGAGGGGCTCTTGATCTAGGGATTGGATCTGTGCTCCAGTTCCCTGAACTGAGCCTCAGTACCTTCCATCTCTCGTCCCCCATGCGCTGTATAATCCCTACGGATTTACCGCTCCCCTACGATTATAAAATAATGAGTACTATCTCTGATGGTTGATAAATAAGACTCTTGTGCAACATTTGGGTGTCTTTATTCTGAGAACGTTTCGCCCGTCAGTGGCTTTTTCAGTCCAATGTATAGTTAGGTGGAAGATGGGAATGAAGGGACTGTAAAGCCTATCATTTCTCTCGTTGGTTCAGAAGGAAACACCTTAGGAGGAGAATCTCTCCAATAGGCCTAGGGACCTACACTGGAGCCTAGTCATGTAAATACTTTAACAAAACCTGTTCCAGTTGATCTGTGAGTGATTTCTTTTCGCCTCCATCTGAAGAATAACAAAGCGTGATATCTCATACGTGACATTATGTTAGCTAAATGGTCACAGATGCAACTAATGTGGAATCTTACTGTGGCAACGATTCGCTCTCCAGGAGCTTCGTCAACCCGCGATCAGAGAGTCACAAAACTCTCGGGTTCTAACCCCACCCGTGGTATGGTTTGTTTGCAATCGTGTCATTACGATTTCGTGAGAAATGTCACATTACCTAATATTCCTTCGGTAATTCTAGCATTAATAACAGGTGGTTTAAACTTAGACTCAATCGATTCATCTATCTAGACCATTTCTCACTCTTCTCCACTCTTAGATTCTCTTGCAACAAGGATCCTGATCCCTTTTTTTCTTCTTATGAGGGAATCCAGTCCAACTTGAAGAGAGGATCAAAATACAACGCTGCTGCATAGTCAGGAACGTTGTCTGAAAAAACACTTAAGTACCAACACGGTACACACAACTATGGTACTAACACAGTACACACAACTATGGTACCAATACAGTGCACACAACAGTGTTGCCAGAACTATGGTACCAACACAGTACACACAACTATGGTACCAACACATTGCACACAACAGTGTTGCCAGAACTATGGTATCAACACAATACACACAACTATGGTACCAACACAGTACACACAACAGTGTTGCCAGAACTATGGTACCAACACAGTACACACAACAGTATGTAAAGTAAAAGGACACAAGTGCAACTAATGTGACATTTATTGTGGCAACGTTTCGCTCTCCAGGAGCTTTATCAAGCCATTACAAACAATACATGGACACAGAGGGTATATAAAGGCTCAGAGTGAGGTGTAATACTAGTGAGGTACCATTTCGATGTTCACTAGTGGTAGTAGTAGTAGTAGTAGTAGTAGTAGTAGTAGTAGTAGTAGTAACAAAAATAATACAATATGGAAGAGCAATTAATTCGTACATGAGTAAAAGGATATATAAGCTATTACTTGGGTAACATGAAAATAGGTTGGACAAATATAGACTGGAAAGAGGCAGGTTTTTTTCAGTGTTCACTCTCTGTAATGTGCTGTGTGTAGTATAACAGGAGAGACTATGTGATGGCAGGGTTTACTGTTTTCAGGAGGATTCTTGCTAAGACTTCGGAGATGGTGAAGCTGCCGTTGTTTTGTTTAATTGTATTCGAAACAGCGATCAGTGCTGATTCGAGGCACTTGCGTCTGCGGAAATTAGTTTCTTTGATCACTAATTGGGCGTCTCTGAATTTCATGAGATGATTGGTGGAATTTCGGTGTTGTACACAGGCGTTGTTTAAGTTGTCGTTCCTACATGCGTAAATGTGTTCACTGAGGCGGGTGTCGAGGTTTCTTGCTGTTTCACCTACGTAGATCTTGTCACAGCCTCCACAGGGTATAGTGTAAACTCCTGCCTTGACTGGTTCGTGGTGCTTGGGTTTTGTCCTGGTTAGATCCTTTATTGAAGTGGTAGAAGCGATGGCGACTCTGGTGTTAGCTTGTGAAAGTACTTTTGAGACGTTTAGTGCAACCTGGCTGTTGGAAAGAATTATAACTTTGTTGGGAGCGGTGTTGATGCGTGGAGAATTGATGATCTGAAGAGCTCTTTTCTTGCAGTCTTTGATGAAAAAAGAAGGAAATTGTAACTCACAAAGTAGACAACAACCTAAGATTTCAAGTTTATCGGAAACCCACCAATAAAAATGATCTCACACACTTCTATTCAAGTCAAGATACCAAGACCAAAAGAGGCATCATCATCGGGTTTTTCCTAAGAGCATACCGAATTTGCAGTCCTGAGTTTCTTGACGAGGAATGTACTTACATTCACCAAACATTCACTGAGTTACAATTTCCTTCTTTTTTCATCAAAGACTGCAAGAAAAGAGCTCTTCAGATCATCAATTCTCCACGCATCAACACCGCTCCCAACAAAGTATAATTCTTTCCAACAGCCAGGTTGCACTAAACGTCTCAAAAGTACTTTCACAAGCTAACACCAGAGTCGCCATCGCTTCTACCACTTCAATAAAGGATCTAACCAGGACAAAACCCAAGCACCACGAACCAGTCAAGGCAGGAGTTTACACTATACCCTGTGGAGGCTGTGACAAGATCTACGTAGGTGAAACAGCAAGAAACCTCGACACCCGCCTCAGTGAACACATTTACGCATGTAGGAACGACAACTTAAACAACGCCTGTGTACAACACCGAAATTCCACCAATCATCTCATGAAATTCAGAGACGCCCAATTAGTGATCAAAGAAACTAATTTCCGCAGACGCAAGTGCCTCGAATCAGCACTGATCGCTGTTTCGAATACAATTAAACAAAACAACGGCAGCTTCACCATCTCCGAAGTCTTAGCAAGAATCCTCCTGAAAACAGTAAACCCTGCCATCACATAGTCTCTCCTGTTATACTACACACAGCACATTACAGAGAGTGAACACTGAAAAAAAACCTGCCTCTTTCCAGTCTATATTTGTCCAACCTATTTTCATGTTACCCAAGTAATAGCTTATATATCCTTTTACTCATGTACGAATTAATTGCTCTTCCATATTGTATTATTTTTGTTACTACTACTACTACTACTACTACTACTACTACTACTACTTCTACCACTAGTGAACATCGAAATGTTACCTCACTAGTATTGCACCTCACTCTGAGCCTTTATATACCCTCTGTGTCCATGTATTGTTTGTAATGGCTTGATAAAGCTCCTGGAGAGCGAAACGTTGCCACAATAAATGTCACATTAGTTGCACTTGTGTCCTTTTACTTTACATATTGTCGGTAATTCTACCAACTTTTTTACACACACAACAGTGTTGCCAGAACTATGGTACCAATACAGTACACACAATAATGGTACCAACACAGCACACACAACTATGGTACCAACACAGTGCACAAAACAGTGTTGCCAGAACTAAGGTACCAACACAGTACATACAACATCAATGTTACCAGAACTAAGGTACCAACACAGTACACACAACAACAGTGTTACCAGAACTAAGGTACCAACACAGTACACACAACAACAGTGTTACCAGAACTAAGGTACCAACACAGTACACACAACAACATTGTTACCAGAACTAAGGTACCAACACAGTACACACAACAACAGTGTTACCAGAACTAATGTACCAACGCAGTACACACAACAACAGTGCTACCAGAACTAAGATACCAACACAGTACACACAACAACAGTGTTACCAGAACTAAGGTACCAACACAGTACACACAACAACAGTGTTACCAGAACTAAGGTACCAACACAGTACACACAACAACAGTGTTACCAGAACTAAGGTACCAACACAGTACACACAACAACAGTGTTACCAGAACTAAGGTACCAACACAGTACACACAACAACAGTGTTACCAGAGCTAAGGTACCAACACAGTACACACAATAACAGTGTTACCAGAACTAAGGTACCAACACAGTACACACAACAACAGTGTTACCAGAACTAAGGTACCAACACAGTACACACAACAACAGTGTTACCAGAACTAAGGTACCAACACAGTACACACAACAACAGTGTTACCAGAACTAAGGTACCAACACAGTACACACAACAACAGTGTTACCAAAACTACGGTACCAACGCAGTACACACAACAACAGTGTTACCAGAACTAAGGTACCAACGCAGTACACACAACAACAGTGTTACAAGAACTAAGGTACCAGCACAGTACACATAAAAGTGTTACCAGAATTAAGGTACCAACGCAGTACACACAGTGCGACAATATCAGCAGTGGCTGAGGCGACAACGTTCAGGCCCACATATCGAAGATCTATCCATTCCGCAAAGGGGAAAGAGAGGGAAAGGGGAGATGGAGGAAAAGGCAGTGGAGGGGAAGGCAGTAGAAGGGAAGGGGAAACCTGAAATAAGGGGAAGTCTGGGGAGAGGAGAGGTGACGGAAGATAAGTGACAGGAAAGGTGGAGGTAGGGGAGAAGGGAGGGAAGGAGAAATGGAGATGAGGCGAGGTGAGGGGAGAGGTGAGGGAAGAGGGGAGGGAAGAGGGGAGGGGAGAGGGGATGGGAGAGGGGAGGCTTCAGTCACCGCTTCCCCTCCTTGTTCAGCTTAATTTGGAAGCGACTAAAGTGTCGTGGAAATTAATGTAGCATCAAATGCAAGCAACCCGAGAGAGAGAGAGAGAGAGAGGAGAGAGAGAGAGAGAGACAGACAGAGAGACAGAGAGAGAGGGAGAGAGACAGAGAGACAGAGACAGAGATACAGAGACAGACAGAGACAGAGAGAGAGAGAGAGAGAGAGAGAGAGAGAGAGAGAGAGAGAGAGAGGACAGAGACAGAGACAGAGAGACAGAGAGACGAGAGACAGAGAGAGACAGAGACATAGACAGAGACAGAGAGAGAGAGAGAGACAGAGAGAGAGAGAGACAGAGAGAGGAGAGAGACAGAGAGAGAGACAGAGAGAGAGACAGAGAGAGACAGAGAGACAGAGACAGAGACAGAGAGAGACAGAGACATAGACAGAGAGACAGAGTGAGAGAGACAGAGACAGAGAGAGAGAGAGAGAGAGAGAAAGAGAGAGAGACAGACAGACAGAGAGAGAGACAGAGACAGAGACAGCGAGAGAGAGAGAGAGAGAGAGAGAGAGAGAGAGAGAGACTCTACGCTATGTCTCCTCAGTGATTACCTTCATGGTAGATCTCTAAGTGTAGTTCTCAATGGAACGGAATCAGCAAGACATCCTATTGGGGTAAGTGTTCCACAAGGAAGCGTGCTGGGACCATTGTCATGGAATGTCTACTTCAACGACCATCTTCATCTCATCCCAGAATCACATGCATATGCAGACGACTGTACACTGACATTCACTTATCCAAGAGAAGAAATGCCAGCTGCTCTAAGCTACATCAATCACCAGCTGAGAGCTATATCAGCTTGGGGAAATAGATGGCAAGTAACATTTGCACCTGAGAAAACGCAAATGATCGTCTCTAGGCACCATGATGGTAATGCTGGTGCAGTAGTAAGGATGAATGGGAGGATGTTGGCACCTGGAGAAGAAGTTGATATCCTTGGGGTGAAATTTGACTCCAAACTAACCATGAAGAACCATGTTGTAAATCTTGCAAACAAGGCAGCCAGGAAGCTTACAGCACTTCGCCGTATCTCGTAGATCTGTCATTTCAGCAGAGCCTTCAACATAGGAGGGATATGGGTGGCCTTACTGTTATATACAAGGCCAATATTGTCAAAATACCACACTTGGATCCACTTCGAGGACAGCGTGAAACAAGCTTTTATGCCACAAGACGGGCAGAAAGCAGCAACTTCACTCTGGCTGTACCCTTCTCCAGAACATCACTCCATCTGAGATCATACATACCCAGGATGACTCAGAGTATGGAACACATTCGTACAGCATAATGATGTCAACGAGATAAAGTCAGTTGATCAAATGAAAATGCTGGCCCACAGATGGCTCCAACTTCATCCTGTTTCCTACTTGTATGTCTCATAACAATAAAAATGCTTTCAAATGAGCTGATGTAGGTAACGTCTCTTAGCTTGCCAATAAAGTTAGGAATCCTTAACCTGTAAATAGCTGTCAATAAAGCTAGGGATCCTTAACCTTGTCAAACCCTGTGTAAAAAAAAAAGAGAGAGAGAGAGAGAGAGAGAGAGAGAGCATCATGAACACACAAAGTGGGGGTTAAGAGGAAAGACATTATTATTTTTTACAGTAGAGCTATAAGCCCGAAGGGGGTCACAAGCCGTTTGGAGAATGGAAGATCATCAGGTTTAATCCGAGGAAGGGGAGGTAGTTCCTATTCTTCTGCTCAAGAGCCTCTCACCTTACGAAGTTCAATAATATATATATATATATATATATATATATATATATATATATATATATATATATATATATATATATATATATATATGCAATAAGATCACAGTAAACAGGTGATTTCAGAATATGCAAAACAACCACTCTGAAAGAATAAGAAATTCCAAGCGCTTTCGTGACTACTCACATTATCAAGGAACTATGAAAGTAAAGCATCCAAGGAAGCTATATAAGGGGTCTGGCCGGCACCTCACTATCAGATCCCACAACGGCGCGCGTCAGGTGTTTAAACCGTTGTGGGATCTGATAGTGAGGTGCCGGCCAGACCCCTTATATAGCTTCCTTGGATGCTTTACTTTCATAGTTCCTTGATAATGTGAGTAGTCACGAAAGCGCTTGGAATTTCTTATTCTTTCAGAGTGGTTGTTTTGCATATATATATATATATATATATATATATATATATATATTATATATATATATATATATATATATATATATTAGTCAGGAAGTGGAATAGTTTGGGAAGCGATGTAGTGGAGGCAGGATCCATACATAGCTTTAAGCAGAGGTACGATAAAGCTCATGGTTCAGGGAGAGTGACCTAGTAGCGACCAGTGAAGAGGCGGGGCCAGGAGCTTGGACTCGACCCCTGCAACCTCAACTAGGTGAGTACAACTAGGTGAGTAGATACACACACACACACACACACACACACACACACACACACACACACACACACACACACACACACACACACACTGCATTTTTTTGGACTGCAAAAAGGCCTTCGACACAGTTCCTCATAAGAGTTTACTGAAAAAGCTAGAAGATCAGGCACACATAACAGGAAAAGCACTGCAATGGATCAGAGAATATCTGACAGGGAGGCAACAACGAGTCATGGTACGTGACGAGGTGTCAGAGTGGGCGCTTGTGACAAGCGGGGTTCCACAGGGGTCAGTCCTAGGACCTGTGCTGTTCTTGGTATATGTGAACGACATAACGGAAGGGATAGACTCAGAAGTGTCCTTGTTTGCAGATGATGTGAAGTTAATGAGAAGAATCAAATCGGATGAGGATCAGGCAGGACTACAAAGAGACCTGGACAGGCTGCAAGCCTGGTCCAGCAACTGGCTCCTTGAGTTTAACCCTGCCAAATGCAAAGTCATGAAGATTGGGGAAGGGCAAAGAAGACCGCAGGCACAATATAGTTTAGATGGCCAAAGACTGCAAACCTCACTCAAGGAAAAAGATCTGGGGGTGAGTATAACACCGAGCATATCTCCTGAGGCGCACATAAATCAGATAACTGCTGCAGCATACGGGCGCCTGGCAAACCTACGGATAGCGTTCCGATACCTCAGTAAGGAGTCGTTCAAGACCTGTATACCATTTACGTCAGGCCCATACTGGAGTATGCAGCACCAGTTTGGAATCCACACCTAGTCAAGCACGTCAAGAAATTAGAGAAAGTGCAAAGGTTTGCAACAAGACTAGTCCCAGAGCTACGGGGATTGTCCTACGAAGAAAGGTTGAGGGAAATCGGCCTGACGACACTGGAGGCCAGGAGGGTCAGGGGAGACATGATAACGACATATAAATACTGCGCGGAATAGACAAGGTGGACAAAGACAGGATGTTCCAGAGATGGGACACAGACACAAGAGGTCACAATTGGAAGTTGAAGACTCAGATGAATCGAAGGGATGTTAGGAAGTATTTCTTCAGTCATAGAGTAGTCAAGTCATGGAATAGTCTAGAAAGTGAAGTAGTGGAGGGGGGAACCATACATAGTTTTAAGGCGAGGTATGATAAAGCTCATGTAGCAGGGAGAGAGAGGACCTAGTAGCAATCAGTGAAGAGGCGGGGCCAGGAGCTATGACTCGACCCCTGCAACCACAAATAGGTGAGTACAAATAGGTGAGTACACACACACACAAAGCAGGTATGTGTCACTCCTGTGGTGTTTACCTGGGTTAGGTTTCTCTCATATATTCTGGGTCACTCGAGAAGGACACATGATACTGGTCAGTAGGTGATGTGGCTACGTGATAGTGGTCAGTAGGTGCTGTGGCTACGTGATGCTAGTCAGTAGGTACTCTGATTCCATGTTGTAATTATGGTAGTAGTAATAGTAGTAATAATAGTAGTAATAGCAGTAATAACAACAGCAGCAGCAGCAGCAGTGATATTAGTATGATAGTAATAGTAGTAGTAATCATTATAATAATAGAAGTATCAATATTAGTAACAGTAGAAATAATAATAATAGTAATACTATTATTAATAGTAATAATAGTAGTATTAATAGACATAGTTCTAGTAATAATAGAAGTAATAGTAATACCATTATTTTTATTATTATATATAATAACATCATTTTTAAACTGGCTGATTTGTTTATATAAAATTTAATTCAAATAAGAACTAGAAAATTCAGCTTCGAAAAACGCGGCAACAGTAAGAAACAGCAACAGTAAGAAAACGCAGCAATAGTAACAAAACGCCGCAACAGTAACAAAACGCAGCAACAGTAAGAAAATATAACAAGAAAAAAACAGCAACAGGAGTAAAACAGTAACAGAAACAACGGTAAAACATCTGCATTGAGACTGTGTGTGTGTGTGTGTGTGTGTGTGTGTGTGTTTGTGTGTGTGTACTCACCTAGTTGAGGTTGCGGGGGTCGAGTCCGAGCGTGTGTACACTCACCTATTTGTACTCACCTATTTGTGGTTGCAGGGGTCGAGTCCTAGCTCCTGGCCCCGCCTCTTCACCGGTTGCTACTAGACCCTCTCTCTCCCCGCTCCATGAGCTTTATCAAACCTCGTCTTAAAACTGTGTATGGTTCCTGCCTCCACTACGTCATTTTCTAGGCTATTCCACTGCCTTACAACTCTATGACTGAAGAAATACTTCCTACTATCTCTCTGACTCATTTGTGTCTTCAACTTCCAATTGTGGCCTCTTGTTTCTGTGTCCCCTCCCTGGAACATCCTGTCTTTGTCCACCTTGTCTATTCCACGCAGTATTTTATATGTCGTTATCATGTCTCCCCTGACCCTCCTGTCCTCCAGTGTGGTCAGGCCGATTTCCCTTACCCTTTCTTCATAGGACATTCCCCTTAGCTCTGGAACTAACCTTGTCGCAAACCTTTGTATGTGTGTGTGTGTGTGTGTGTGTGTGTGTGTGTGTGTGTGTGTGTGTGTGTGTGTGTGTGTGTGTGTGTGTGTGTGTGTGTGTGTGTGTGTGTGTGTACACTATAATTACATTTACATATGTCGTACGTTCAGTCAATTATACAGAGGTAATTTACTTGAGGTTAATTTGCATAAAGGGAGTGATCGCAGAAGAAAAATATTGACCTTCCCAGTTATTATGGACCAGCGTGAGGGCACCAGTGTAGGAGAGGCAGCTGGAATGGTATCACTCCAGTGGGTGGAATGGGAACACGTCAGTCAGGTGGTGGGATGGGACGAACGTCAGTCTGGTGGGGGATGGGAACAACGTCAGTCTGGTGGGGGGATGGGAACAACGTCAGTCAGGTGGGGGATGGGAACAACGTCAGTCAGGTGGGGGAATGGGAAAAACGTAAGTCAGATGGAGGATGGGAACAACGTCAGTTAGGTGGGGGGATGGGAACAACATCACTCAGGTGGGAGGAATGGCAACAACGTCAGTCAGGTGGGGGACTGGGGATTATATCAGTCAGATGATTGGGTAGGTGAGGGCCTTGGGATCGGCTGGTGAATGATATTGTACTGCTTGCTACCTTGAAATGTGTACTGATTCTTCAGGTAAGATTAGCATTGCAGTCGTCTCTCTCTCTCCTCCACTCCCTCCGGCGTGGATATGACAGAATTTGATTTGTACTACTGTAAATGCTGCTGCTACTACTATAACCACCATTACTAATTCTTCCACCACTCCAGTTACTATTAGTACTACTACTAATAATCACTAGCACTGGTTTTACTGTAACCACTATCATTACAACCACCACTACATCCTCTGCATACATACCCAAAAGTTAACTCTTCTGGGTCATCTAATTATAGATCTCTTATGAATTCTTGTCCAGTGAAATTTGATATTCATTTGTCATTAATATTAGAAGGATTCATATATTTTGATTATAGTCTGGGTTCGGTAAGGGATTATACACTGTTGATTCAAGTTTGGTGTTGATAGAAACTGTTTGGTCTTACGTGAAGAAGGAAGACTTTCATGGATCTATTCAAGCGTAGACAGGTACTGATGGAGGAATCTCTCCATATATTGGTTGTTTTCTCGTGTATAATTCAAGAAATCAGGAGGCAAGAATTGTAAGTACGTTTATTCGGGTATACATAAATACAATTATCATACATAACAGCATATGTATAGAGAACCTGGGATAACCCGAAAATGTCAGAGTGACTTATATCCACTGGGGTCTTTGTGTGGAGTGGAATAGATGATTCTTATAACTTTCGAACTAATAATAATAATAATAATAATAATAATAATAATAATAATAATAATAATCCAAGCAATAAAAGAAATACAATGTAACCATAATATATTTGAAAGTAATAGTTTAAGTTGGTGTGTTAAGAAAGGTGTAAGACAAGGGGACATTCTCTCACCCATGCTTCTTAAAATATATGTTGATAATGATCTTAAAGATTTGGCCTCTATGGAAGTGGGTTGTAGGATCCACTTTCTTAGAGTACATATTGCTTATGCAAATATTGTTCTGTTGTACAAATTAACATTTAAAAAAAATAATTCATTGTTTTGTAAAAAGTTGAATTTGTTTTTATTTATGAATTAACACATTTAAAACAAGATATATAATGTTTCGTTACAATACTGGAGCTACCGTATTATCCGGCATATAAGGCGCGCCTTTTTTCTCGACAAGAAAGTCTTGGAAAATCAGCCTGCGCTTTATATTCTCAAGGTCAGAATCAAGGGTAGGCTTTGGGTTATGCTTTAGCGTAAAGTAAGAAGGTAATTAGACCTTGAATGTAATTACTGATTTACCGTTTTGATACCTTTGTTGTGCGCCTTATATGCCGGAAAACACCGTAATAATTTTAACAATATTAGCCAGTATGAAATTGTTAATAATTTTAAATTCGTAAGTCATTATACAAAGTTATGTGTTAACTGAATAAGAAGTGGACATAAAACTGCATATTTTCAAGCTAAATTTTATTGTTTTATTTAAAACAAGTTGCATATCTGATCATGCATTGCAACTCTTGCATGGTGATTAAGATGTTACACGGTTGTCAGTGAGTTCTAGGGAGTCACCGTAGTCTCCTGAAGCCTCAGGAGTCTCGGGAAACCTCAATAGTCTCCTGAAACCTCAGTAGTCTCCTGAAATCTCAGTAGTCTCCGGAAACCTCAGGAGTCTCCGGAAACCTCAGGAGTCTCGGGAAACCTCAGGAGTCTCGGGAAACCTCAGGAGTCTCCGGAAACCTCAGGAGTCTCCGGAAACCTCAGGAGTCTCCGGAAACCTCAGGAGTCTCCGGAAACCTCAGGAGTCTCCGGGAAACCTCAGGAGTCTCCGGAAACCTCAGGAGTCTCCGGAAACCTCAGGAGTCTCCGGAAACCTCAGGAGTCTCCGGAAACCTCAGGAGTCTTCGGAAACCTCAGGAGTCTTCGGAAACCTCAGGAGTCTTCGGAAACCTCAGGAGTCTTTGGAAACCTTGGAAGTCTTTGGAAACCTCAGGAATTTTTGGAAACCTCAGGAGTCTTCTGAAACCTCAGTAGTCTTCTGAAACCTGCTGCAGTGTTCCTCCTTTCTTATGTTCTTATGTTCTTATGTTCTCAGTAGTCTCCTCAAACCTCAGTGGTCTCCGGAAACCTCAGGAGTCTTCGGAAACCTCAGGAGCCTTCGGAAAGATACCCAGATGTTGCACATGTGTCTTACTCTCATCTTGTCGGTATTATATACCATTCGTACACATCAACAGATACATAAAGACGTATCTGCATCAACGGATACATAAAGACGTATCTACATCAACGGATACATAAAGACGTATCTACATCAACAGATACATAAAAACGTATCTGCATCAACGGATACATAAAGACGTATCTACATCAACAGATACATAAAGACACATCTACAATAACAGATACGACACAGAAGAAGCTTTCACTGAAACGTTTCCCTCCGTAAAGATGATCAAAACTACAGACGGAGCGAAACGTTGCCTCGATAAACGTCGAGCAGCGCTACGTGTACCTCTAACACAGTGACTGTGTGGGGAATAACTGTTGATTAGTGAGTTATGTTCTTTACGCGTATAAACACATGTTAATGAAGAACAAAGATGTTAATGAACACAGATGTTAATGAACACAGATGTTAATGAACACAGATGTTAATGAACACAGATGTTAATGAAGAGCACAGATGTTCACTTAGAACACAGGTGTTAATGAAGAAAAATGCTAATAAACGCAGATGTTAATGAAGAACACAGATGTTGATGAAGAACACAGATGTTGATGAAGAACACAGCTGTTAATGAAGAGCACAGATGTTCACTTTGAACACAGATGTTAATGAAGAAAAAATGTTATTAAACGCAGATGTTAATGAAGAACACAAATGTTAATGAAGAACGGATGAACATGTTAGCGGGCAATACACGCGCATGCATAACAGATGGTTAAGGAGAAATTAATTCAGGATGATCATTGGTGAAAGAGAGAAGGGGAGAGAGAGAGAGACAGAGAGAGACAGAGACAGAGACAGAGACAGAGACAGAGACAGAGAGAGACAGAGAGAGACAGAGAAGAGAGAGAGAGAGAGAGAGGAGAGAGAGAGAGAGAGAGAGAGAGAGAGAGAGAGAGAGAATGAATTCGAGCATATAATGAGTAGGAAAACACTTCTGCAGGAGCTGTGGAGCAGAGTGAACGGCAGAGACAAGTGAACGGCAGAGGCGAAGGAACAGTAGAGGCAAGTGAACGGCAGAATTAAGTGAACGGCAGATGCAAGTGAATGGCAGGGACAAGTGAACGGCAGGGACGAGTAAACGGCAGGGACGAATGAACGGAAGAGACGAATGAACGGTAGAGGCGAGTGTTACAAAAAACGCGATTCTAAAAGCTTAGAGATCTCCAGGTAATACTAGAAAGGACTGCCCTTCTAGCATCCAGCCTGTTACTGGGTTTTCCTAACAAGTAGTCAGTATCCTTGTCCAATTATCCATTAAAATTCATTAAGATTCAATAGTGCTTCAGGATTACAACTGGTAGGCTACTAACTAGAGAAATTAAAATTTAATAAATTTATTAATCATTAAGTTGTCTAGAGGTATATTATCAAATTAAATTAAATTAAATTAATCACAGTAATCAAAATAATATCAATCTCTCGAGTTCAATATTATTGTGCTGAAAGCACATATCACATTTATAATTCTTAAGTACCGTCTGGTACATTAACATTTATTAAGATATTACAAATATGTACAAGTGTGTATGTATGTGTGTAAGTGCTCTAAGTAGTTCACTATGTCTCAAGACTCGACTAGACTTAAACAAGTGACTGACAAAGTCCTCAAATAAACTAACTTCTTGACCGACTGGCAACTAGAACAGTCTGCTTGAACAATGAAAAGAATGCTAAGCCCAATAGCCATATAACAAGCGACTGCGACACAATCAGGATCAAGGAGATAATATAACGACACTAAGTAGGGACCATCAGCAGATCCTCCACAAAAGTTACAAAACTCCCATACTACTGAATCTAAGTTCAGCATAGGAAAAACCCTGACTGTGACAATACACAGAAACCAGTACAAAATTAGGTCAGAAGCTATAGCTAAGGACCTGAGATGCTCAGTGTGTCTATGTGACACACAACCTCAGTACAACGTCAAAAATCACGAAGTCTATACAATGTTCTGTGAACAGAGTTCTACAGAACTAACAAGAATAATGAGACAGACAATCTGTCCAACCACCAAGAGAGTCTAGAGCAGACTGAATACTTCACGAGAGGTGAGGACACCCCCCCCCTCGATCACGTGATAGCCCCGTGGACAGCACAGCTCAGAAGCCGGCAGTATAACGAGCGACAAGCAATAATTACAGTAGTTTGACAATCAAGACTTGATTTGAGCACATAATATGTACATCCTAACAACATAAGTCAAATAACAGTATAACAGTCAAATAATAATATAAAGTCGTACATTTACGATATAGCTATTATCGCAAATATAAGCAATATAAAATTAAATGAAAAGGTAATATACATTATATATACATAATAATCATTGTAACCCATTCAGGGGTTGCAACACGAGTGAGCGGCAAAGACAATGAACGAAAAACAAATGAACGGCAGAGAAAAAGAAATACAGAAAGAAATGAACGGAAGAGACAGAAGTGAACGGCAGAGGTAGAAATAAACAGCAGTGACAGAAATGAATGACAGAGGTAGAAGCGAACGGCAGAGGCAGGAATGAACGGCAGAGACAGGCATGAGCGGAAGAGGCAGAAGTGAACGGAAGAGAACGGCAGAGACAGGCATGAACTACAGAGGATGCACATTTTGTATCATCCCTGAATACTCAGTATCTGCATGTGTTGTATCATGCACTGTATGTGTTGTATCATGCACTGTATGTGTTATATCATGCACTGTGTGTGTTGTATCATGCACTGTATGTGTTGTATCATGCACTGTATGTGTTGTATCATGCACTGTATGTGTTATATCATGCACTGCATGTGTTGTATCATGCACTGTATGTGTTGTATCATGCACTGTATGTGTTGTATCATGCACTGTATGTGTTGTATCATGCACTGTATGTGTTGTATCATGCGCTGCATGTGTTGTATCATGCGCTGCATGTGTTGTATCATGCACTGTATGTGTTGTATCATGCGCTGCATGTGTTGTATCATGCGCTGCATGTGTTGTATCATGCGCTGCATGTGCTGTATCATGCGCTGCATGTGTTGTATCATGCGCTGCATGTGTTGTATCATGCGCTGCATGTGTTGTATCATGCGCTGCATGTGCTGTATCATGCGCTGCATGTGTTGTATCATGCGCTGCATGTGTTGTATCATGCACTGTATGTGTTATATCATGCACTGTGTGTGTTGTATCATGCACTGTATGTGTTATATCATGCACTGTATGTGTTGTATCATGCACTGTATGTGTTGTATCATGCACTGTATGTGTTGTATCATGCACTGTGTGTGTTGTATCATGCACTGTGTGTGTTGTATCATGCACTGTATGTGTTGTATCATGCACTGTGTGTGTTGTATCATGCACTGTATGTGTTGTATCATGCACTGTGTGTGTTATATCATGCACTGTATGTGTTATATCATGCACTGTATGTGTTGTATCATGCACTGTGTGTGTTATATCATGCACTGTATGTGTTATATCATGCACTGTATGTGTTGTATCATGCACTGTATGTGTTATATCATGCACTGTATGTGTTGTATCATGCACTGTGTGTGTTGTATCATGCACTGTATGTGTTATATCATGCACTGTATGTGTTGTATCATGCACTGTGTGTGTTATATCATGCACTGTATGTGTTGTATCATGCACTGTGTGTGTTATATCATGCACTGTATGTGTTGTATCATGCACTGTGTGTGTTATATCATGCACTGTATGTGTTATATCATGCACTGTATGTGTTGTATCATGCACTGTGTGTGTTATATCATGTACTGTGTGTGTTGTATCATGCACTGTATGTGTTGTATCATGCACTGTATATGTTGTATCATGCACTGTATGTGTTGTATCATGCACTGTATATGTTGTATCATGCACTGTATGTGTTGTATCATGCACTGTATGTGTTGTATCATGCACTGTATATGTTGTATCATGCACTGTATGTGTTGTATCATGCACTGTATATGTTGTATCATGCACTGTTTGTGTTCCATCATGCACTGTATGTGTTATATCATGCACTGTATCATCCACAACATGCATCATTCGCTGCACATGTACTATCATCCGCACTATGTATATCACCCACATCATTTACAGTATCATTCACATCATGTATATTATCATCCAGATAGATAGATAGATAGAGACAGAGAGAGATACCTGATAATATATACCCGGTAGTCTTCAGGACTACGGTGCTCCTAGGCTGAGGGACTGATTATCTCACCTTCCACCATATATTGATAAAATCACTGCAGGGCGAAACGTCTACAAGTAAAGATACCCAGATGCTGCACATGTGGCTAATTCTTCATATATATGGAAGGTGACTCACGAAATCGTAATGACACGATTTCAAGCAAACCATACCACGGGCGGGGATAGAACCCGCGATCAGAGAGTCTCAAAACTCTCTCTGATCGCGGGTTCTGTCCCGCCCGTGGTATGGTTTATATGGAAGGTGTTAGAGGTCCAGGCCCGGTTTACATATACGACCAGTGTAAACCTGGGGCTGAGTATAGAGATGTATACACATAGAGAAGATATAAAGATATATCTGGAGTATACTTGGAGAAGGTTTCGGGGGTTAACGCCCCCGCTGCGCGGTCTGTGACCAGGCCTCATTGTGGATCAGGACCTAATCAATCAGTCTGTTACTGTAGGCCGCACGCAAGCTGACGTACGAACCACAGCCCGGCTGGTCAGGTACTGACTTTAGGTGCCTGTCCAGCGCCTGTTTGAAGACAGTCAGGGGTCTATTGGTAATCCCCCTTATGTGTGCTGGGAGGCAGTTGAACAGTCTTGGGCCCTTGACACTTATTGTGTTGTCTCTTATCGTGCTAGTTGCGCCCCTGCTTTTCATTGGGGGGGGGATGTTGCATCGTCTGCCGAGTCTTTTGCTTTCATAGGGAGTGATTTTCGTGTCATGTTTGTTATTAATTCTTCTAGGATTTTCCAAATGTATATAATCATGTCTCTCTCCTGTCTGCGTTCTAGGGAGTACAGTTTTAGGAACCTTAAGCGTTACCAGTAATTGAGGTGTTTTATCGCAATTATGTGTGCTGTGAAGGTTCTCTATACATTTTCTAGGTCAGCAATTTCACCTGCCTTGAAAGGTGCTGTTAGTGTGCAGCAATATTCCAGCCTAGATAGAACAAGCGACCTGAAGAGTGTCATTATGTGCTTGGCATCCCTAGTTTTGAAGGTTCTCATTATGCATCTCCTCATTTTTCTAGTGAGATTCTCTGACATGGTCACTCCCAGGTCTTTAACATTAGTTTTTTCACTCTATTGTGTGGGTGGAATTTGCTTTATACTCCGATGTAGTTTTAATTTTCTCACGTTTTCCATATCGGAGTAATTGAAATTTCTCATTATTGAACTTCATATTGTTTTCTGCGGCCCATTTAAAGATTTGGTTGATGTCCGCTTGGAGTGTTGCGGTATCTTCAGTGGAGGACACTGTCATGCAGATTCGGGTGTCATCTGCAAAGGAAGACACGGCACTGTGGCTTGTATCCCTGTCTATGTCAGATGTGAGGATGAGGAACAAGATGGGAGCGAGTACTCTGCCTTGTGGAACAGAGCTTTTCACCGCAGCCGCCTCAGACTTTACTCTGTTGACTACTACTCTTGTGTTCTATTTGTTCGGAAACTCTAGATCCATTTACCAACTTTTCTTGTTATTCCTGTATCACGCAATTTGTGTGCTATCACATAACATAGGAATGGAGGAACACTGCTGAAGGCCTACTGGCCCATACAAGGCAGGTCCTTATCAAAATGACCTCTACCCAAAGCTACCCAAGAATTTACTCCCAATGACACCAGTCAAACCCAGCCCCTCCCACTCATATATTTGGTGACCTGTACTTAGCTCAGAGGTGACCTGTACTTAGCTCAGTGAGGACGTGTCGAGTGTGCTCTCTACGGACTGAACCAAGATGCCCTCCATCGAGCAACTTTACCAACAGCTTAAGGAAGAATTGAGGATGGCAAAGATGGAGATTCGACGACTGACCGAGGAAACCAAGAAGATTCGTAGTAGTCCTCCTGTTTTGAGTCCTCAGCTCAAGAAGGGAAACTGGTCAGTGGCTGGACAGCACGGAACGAAGTTGACGATCAAGAAAACGAATGGAAAGGTAGAAACGATGAAGAAGAAAGAGACTGCTGTGGAAACTGTTGTGGAAACATCTAATGCATTCTCTGTGCTACTCGACGAATATGAGCCGACTACTGGGAACGTCACGACGAACGACACCAAGGAAGGTAAGAATATTGTTGTTGTTGGGGATAGCCAAGTTAGGTACATGGATAGGGCGTTCTGCTTTAAGGACAGGAGTAGGAGACAGAGGGTTTGCTTTCCTGGGGCTGGGATGGAGGATATTGTTAGCCGTCTGGATGATATCATGAGGTAATGGGAGCAATCCTATTATCTGTCTCAGTGCTGGAGGCAACGATGTTGGCAGACGTAGGAGTGAAGACCTGATTAGCAGGTATAGGTCAGCAATAGAAATAATTAGGAGAAAGGGTGGGAACCCTGTCATATGTGGTATTTTGCCAAGGAGAGGAGTTGGAAATGAATGGTTGTCTAGGGCAATTGGTGTCAATTGCTGGCTGGACAAATACTGTAAGGAAAATGCGGAAACATTCATTGACACCTGGGACCTCTTCTATGGCAGAAATGACATGTATGCCAGGAATGGGGTTCACTTATCTAGGTCTGGGGTTGGGGCACTGGCAACTGCAAAGGAGGAAGCTGTTAGGACTTTAAACTAGGAATAGTTAGTGGCAGGAAAACAGTGAAGTCCCAGTGTAGTAATATTATGAGTTCTAGGGGAACTAGTAATAAGCAGAACGAGGTAGATATTGAAAAGCCAGTGACACTAGGTGATAAGGACAGTAATAGGTTTAGTAGAAAAACAAAAATGAGCAGGAAGGGTAAGGAGAAAGGAGAGTTTTTCAATGTATATTATGCTAATAACCGTAGTGCTAGGAATAAGATGGACGAATTGAGATTAGTTGCTAGTGCAGGTAACATTGATGTATTTGCCATAACTGAGACGTGGTTTAATTCAAAAAGTCGGGACATGCCTGCGGAATGTCACATTCAGGGTTTTAAATTGTTCCAAGTAGATAGAAGTATCGGGAAGGGGGGTGGGGTGGCATTGTATGTCCGAGATCGCTTGAACTGTTGCATAAAAACGGGTATTAAGTCTGAAGTAACACATACAGAGTCTGTTTGGATAGAATTTTCAGAGGGGCATGAAAAATTGATTTTAGGTGTGATATACCGTCCCCCAAACTTAGATAGGGACCAAGGGAGACTACTATGGGAGGAAATTGTTAAGGCCACAAGGCACGATAATGTAGTAATTCTAGGAGACTAACTTTAGTCATATTGATTGGAATTTCTTGACTGGGAATTTAGAATCATACGACTTCTTAGAAGTAGTTCAGGATTGTTTTTTGAAGCAGTTTCTGACAGAACCTACAAGGGGAAATAACCTGCTTGACTTAGTTCTGGCAAACAATGAATCCCTTGTTAATAATTTAGAAATTTCAGAGGAACTCGGTGCTTGCGACCAGAAATCAATTACATTTAGCATTGAATGGAAGTATGATAGTAGGGATAACTCAGTAACAGTCCCAGATTTTCGCTTAGCAGATTACGATGGGCTTAGAGAACATTTATCATCTGTTGACTAGGGTAAAGAAAAGAGCTATCAATATGACAGTTTTCTGAACACTATGCATGCTGCTCAAAGAACGTTTATCCCGTATAAAGAAATTAGATCAAATAGAAATAACCCAAAATGGATGAATAATAGGCTGAAATATCTACTAGGGCATAAGAAGGGAATTTATAGGCGTATCAAAAGAGGTGAGGGTCATCTTATGAATCAGTATATTGACATTAAGAGGGACATTAAAAAGGGGATAAGAAAAGCTAAAAGGGACTATGAAATTAAAGTTGCTAGGGATTCTAAAACTAACCCAAAAAGTTTTTTCCAGGTATATAGAACAAAAGTCAGAGATAAGATAGGTCCCTTAAAAATAAACTATGGGCATCTTACTGACAAAGAGAATGAAATGTGGTCGATTTTAAATAATTATTTTCTCTCGGTTTTTACAAAGGAAGACACTAACAATATTCCAGTAATTAATTTTTATAGTGGGCCTGAAGGAGATAAATTATGTAACATCACAGTCACTAGTGAAATGGTTGTGAAGCAGATAGACCGACTGAAGCAAAATAAGTCACCGGGTCCTGATATGGTTTTTTCAAGGGTTCTTAGGGAATGGAAAATGGAACTCTGTGAACCATTAACTAATATTTTTAATTTATCTCTTCAAACAGGTGTAGTGTCTGATATGTGGAAGATGGCTAATGTAATTCCTATTTTTAAAACAGGGGACAAGTCGTTACCGTCAAATTACCGCCCAATAAGCCTGACCTCAATTGTAGGCAAATTACTAGAGTCAACCTACGTCTCACCTCCTGGCACTATATAAGGCCCCATTCTGTCACTTCAACTTCATATTGTTTCAGACAACGGAACAATGCTCTTCTCCAGACTGAGGGACTGACCACCTCAAAACTTTAAGGGTGATGGACTGATTACATCGTCTTCAAGTATCTTCTGCTTCTATCAACTTTTCTGTACTCGACTGAAGAAGCCTACTGTGTAGGCGAAACGTTTCGAAATAAAGATACCTAACTGTTGCATATGTGTCTTACCTTTGAAATAGTTGTTGTTTTGAGGTGGTCAGTCCCTCAACCTTCAAGTTTTCAAGTAGTCACTGATAGTTTTGAGTAGTTGTCTTAGTGGGTACTGAAAAACTCTCACAGGCTGGGACATAAAGAGTGTGACCGCCCTACAAGGCAGTGTACACAGCAGCTCAATTATATTTTCACAATTCTCTCAATCGTTCTCAGAGGAAAAACATCATCCGAGGACAAAGTAAATCGTAAGACTATTTTTATGTTGATATATTATTATTATTATAATCAAAAAGAAGCGCTAAGCCACAAGGGCTATACAGCGTATGTTGATATAAATTGGAAAACAAAGGATAGATGTTTAACCTGGAGTAAATAGCGCAGCTGACACTCCAACACATAGATCAAGAGTAATAGCAAACAGTAGTGATATCAGGAGCTGATATGAGACAGTGTGTCCCCGCAAGGCACTGTGGTCGCTCCATCTCTCTTCCTCGTTACCATGTATGACACAGACGGACACCAATCATGGCACTGCATCATCCTTTGCAGACGATGCTAGAATCTGTATGAAAGTGACATCCGTATTATTATAATCAAAACAAAGCGCTAAACCCACAAGGGTCATACAGCGCTGTAGTAGCATCCATAATTGACACAGCGAGCCTTCACGCTGATGTGAACCAAGTCTTTCAGTGGGCCAATGAGGACAAATTTCAGTTATTACGTCATGGAAGAATGGAGGAAATAAAAGCAAGATCAGAATATAAGACAAACTCAAACCGCTCAGTAGAACGTAAATCAACTGTGAGAGACCTGGGAATGATAATGCACAACAAAGTTATTATCAAAACAGCAAGAAAAATGATAAGTTGGATAACAAGGACGTACAAAACAAGAGATGCCAAGCCAGTGATGACACTCTTCAGGTTACCTGTTCTCTTTAAGCTGGAATATTGATGTGTACTAACGGCAACCTTCAAGACAGGCGAAATTGCCAAGCTGGAAAATGTACAAAGAACCTCCAGAGCTCGCATAAACTCAGTCCACTGCCTAAATTACTGGGAGAGCTTGAAGTCTCTAGAACTGTACTCCTTAGAACGTAGGTAAGAACGATACGTACATCATAATCTACACCTGGAAGATACTTGAGGGATTGGTATCAAACCTACACACCATAATTACCGTTTATAAACACAAGAGACATAGCTGACGGTGCAGAATACCTCCAGTAAAAAGCAGAGAAGCGATGAGAGAGCTCAATAAGTGTTAAGGGACCACGACTCTTCAACACCCTCCCTTGATGCATAAGGGGGATCACCAACAAACATCTCACTGTCTTCAAGAAGGAACTCGACAGATTCCTCAAAACTGTTCTTGATTAGCCCGGGTGTGGTGTTTACGATGGACTGCACTAACAGCTTGACCGATCAGACCAGGGGCCTGGTCTGGGACCGGGCCGCGGGGACGGTGACCTCCGGAAGTGACTCCAGGTAGATTCCAGCATCGGTATACCAACGATTGTTGAACGGTATGTATAGCGGTTGCTGATTATTCACAGATATTCGTACCGGTATGACAAGTTACTTACTAAGTTGCTCGTCACTACTCACGAAATCGTAATGACACGATTGCAAACAAACCATAATACGGGCGGGCGTTGAATTCATGCGTGAGTCGTAAAAGTCCAGGCCAGTGCCAGTGACGCACTGGCCTGGAGTTTTACGACTCGCCACGAGTTCAATCCCCGCCCGGGGTATGGTTTGCTTATCACCCGACAAAGACTCGTGGCAAGAGGCACTTACATGTTTCTTAATAAATAAACAATAACAACCACCACCAACATCTCCCTCCCTCCCCCTCACCTGCCACCACTATCTCATCACCACCACTACCACCGCCATCACCACCAATACCACCACCGCCGCCGCCACAACCACCGCCGCCTGGTGTATTCCAAGACTGCTAACCAAGCCTTTGTGGTAGGCAGGCAGTAGATTCGCCAGTATAATTGCCCAGCGAGGGCCTTTTCCGATAGGTGGCCTGGGAGTGTCTCAGACCAATGTCTGCCATGAGAAGAGGTACTTGTACCTCCTCGTCTTCTGGAACCAGCTGTCCTCAGGCCTAGTCCCATTCCCGCCCCCCCCCGGGCTCGGAGGTAGAAGCTAGGCACCTTGGGCTGCCACAGACCCCGCCCACTCTGGGCTCGAAGGATGTGGCAGATGTCAGGAGGTGCAAAGGCAGCAAGCACTACTGGATCCTTTAAGAGCCACACCCCAGCTTTGGGCGGATGCCCGAGCGCTGGGGAAGCTCAAGAATATCTCTTGGTGTGTGTGTGTTGCTGCTTCACTCGTCCGTTGCACTCTCGTCCTTGATCAAGTACTGAGAACAATGTTACTTCAAGCAGCACATCCCTGGACAGCACTTGCCTACACCATTGGCGGACAGATGATCGAGCCTTCACTACTCCTTAAATTTTATTAGCCAAGCTAGTTTAGCGCTTCATATAATAAATTCAAACGAGTCACTTACTGGAGTCGCTATGAAGGATGTTAAATACTGCCGGCGAAGAGTTAGTGTTTAACAATAGTGGCTAGTTTGTGTGCCTCATATCCATCCTGTGGATGGTAGTGGCTAGTTTGTGTGCCTCATATCCATCCTGTGGATGGTAGTGGCTAGTTTATTGCGTGCCTCATGTCCATCCTGTGGATGGTAGGGGCTAGTTTATTGTGCACCTCATATCCATCCTATGGATGGTAGTGGCTAGTTTATTGTGTGCCTCATATCCATCCTGTGGATGGTAGTGGCTAGTTTATTCTGCACCTCACATCCATCCTGTGGATGGCAGTGGCTAGTTTATTGTGCACCTCATATCCATCCTATGGATGGTAGTGGCTAGTTTATTGTGTACCTCATATCCATCCTGTAGATGGTAGGGGCTAGTTTATTGTGTACCTCATATCCATCCTGTGGATGGTAGTGGCTAGTTTGTGTACCTCATATCCATCCTGTGGATGGTAGTGGCTAGTTTGTGTACCTCATATCAATCCTGTGGATGGTAGTGGCTAGTTTATTGTGTATCTCATATTCATCCTGTGGATGGTAGTGGCTAGTTTATTGTGTATCTCATATCCATCCTGAGGATGGTAGTGGCTAGTTTATTGTGTATCTCATATTCATCCTATGGATGGTAGTGGCTAGTTTACTGTGCACCTCATATCCATCCTGTGGATGGTAGTGGCTAGTTTGTGTACCTCATATCAATCCTGTGGATGGTAGTGGCTAGTTTATTGTGTATCTCATATTCATCCTGTGGATGGTAGTGGCTAGTTTATTGTGTATCTCATATCCATCCTGAGGATGGTAGTGGCTAGTTTATTGTGCACCTCATATACATCCTGTGGATGGTAGTGGCTAGTTTACTGTGCACCTCATATCCATCCTGTGGATGGTAGTGGCTAGTTTATTGTGTACCTCATATCCATCCTATGGATGGTAATGGCTAGTTTATTGTGTACCTCATATCCATCCTGAGGATGGCAGTGGCTAGTTTATTGTGTACCTCATATCCATCCTATGGATGGTAGTGGCTAGTTTATTGTGCACCTCATATACATCCTGTGGATGGTAGTGGCTAGTTTGTGTACCTCATATCCATCCTATGGATGGTAGTGGCTAGTTTATTGTGTACCTCATATCCATCCTGTGGATGGTAGTGGCTAGTTTAGTGTGTACCTCATATCCATCTTGTGGATGGTGGTGGCTAATTTATTGTGTACCTCATATCCATCCTGTGGATGGTAGTGGCTAGTTTATTGTGTACCTCATATCCACCCTGTGGATGGTGGTGGCTAGTTTATTGTGTACCTCATATCCATCCTGTGGATGGTGGTGGCTAGTTTATTGTGTACCTCATATCCATCCTGTGGATGGTAGTGGCTAGTTTATTGTGCACCTCATATCCATCCTGTGGATGGTAGTGGCTAGTTTATTGTGCATCTCATATCCATCCTGTGGATGGTAGTGGCTAGTTTATTGTGCACCTCGTATCCATCCCGTGGATGGTAGTGGCTAGTTTATTGTGTACCTCATATCCATCCTATGGATGGCAGTGGCTAGTTAGTGTACCTCATGGGCCAGTAGGCCTTCTGCAGTGTTCCTTCGTTCTTATGTTCTTATGTTCTTATATCCATCCTATGGATGGTAGTGGCTAGTTTATTGTGTACCTCATATCCATCCTATGGATGGTAGTGGCTAGTTTATTGTGCACCTCATATCCATCCTGTGGATGGTAGTAGCAAGTTTATTGTGTACCTCATATCCATCCTATGGATGGTAGTGGCTAGTTTATTGTGTACCTCATATCCATCCTATGGATGGTAGTGGCTAGTTTAGTGTGCACCTCATATCCATCCTATGGATGGCAGTGGCTAGTTTATTGTGCACCTCATATCCATCCTGTGGATGGTAGTGGCTAGTTTATTGTGTACCTCATATCCATCCCGTGGATGGGAGTGGCTAGTTTATTGTGTACCTCATATCCATCCTATGGATGGTAGTGGCTAGTTTATTGTGTACCTCATATCCATCCTGTGGATGGTAGTGGCTAGTTTGTGTACCTCATATCCATCCTGTGGATAGTAGTGGCTAGTTTACTGTGTACCTCATATCCATCCTATGGATGGTAGTGGCTAGTTTGTGTACCTAATATCCATCTTGTGGATGGTAGTGGCTAGTTTATTGTGTACCTCATATCCATCCTGTGGATGGTAGTGGCTAGTTTATTGTGTACCTCATATCCATCTTGTGGATAGTAGTGGCTAGTTTATTGTGTAACTCATATCCTATGGATGGTAGTGGCTAGTTTGTGTACCTCATATCCATCCTGTGGATGGTAGTGGCTAGTTTATTGTGTACCTCATATCCGTCCTGTGGATGGTAGTGGCTAGTTGGTGTACCTCATATCCATCCTATGGATGGTAGTTGCTAGTTTGTGTACCTCATGTCCATCCTATGGATGGTAGTGGCTAGTTTATTGTGCACCTCATATCCATCCTGTGGATGGTTTTGGCTAGTTTATTGTGTACCTCATATCCATCCGGTGGATGGTAGTGGCTAGTTCATTGTGTACCTCATATCCATCCCGTGGATGGGAGTGGTTAGTTTATTGTGTACCTCATATCCATCCTGTGGATGGTAGTGGCTAGTTTATTGTGTACCTCATATCCATCCTATGGATGGTAGAGGCTAATTTATTGTGTACCTCATATCCATCCTATGGATGGTAGTGGCTAGTTTATTGTGCACCTCATATCCATCCTGTGGATGGGAGTATCTAGTTTGTGTACCTCATATCCATCCTGTGGATGGTAGTGGCTAGTGTATTGAGTACCTCATATCCATCCTATGGATGGTAGTGGCTAGTTTGTGTACCTCATATCCACCCTGTGGATGGTAGTGGCTAGTTTATTGTGTACCTCATATCCATCCTGTGGATGGTAGTGGCTAGTTTATTGTGTACCTCACATCCATGCTATGGATCGTAGTGGCTAGTTTATTGTGTACCTCATATCCATCCTGTGGATGGTAGTGGCTAGTTTATTGTGCACCTCATATCCATCCTGCGGATGGTAGTGGCTAGTTTATTGTGTACCTCATATCCATCCCGTGGATGGTAGTGGCTAGTTTATTGTGCACCTCATATCCATCCTGTGGATGGGAGTATCTAGTTTGTGTACCTCATATCCATCCTGTGGATGGTAGTGGCTAGTTTATTGTGTACCTCATATCCATCCTATGGATGGTAGTGGCTAGTTTATTGTGTACCTCATATCCATCCTGTGGATGGTAGTGGCTAGTTTACTGTGTACCTCATATCCATCCTGTGGATGGTAGTGGCTAGTTTATTGTGTACCTCATATCCATCCTGTGGATGGTAGTGGCTAGTTTGTGTACCTAATATCCATCCTGTGGATGGTAGTGGCTAGTTTGTGTACCTCATATCCATCCTGTGGATGGTAGTGGCTAGTTTATTGTGTACCTCATATCCATCCTGTGGATGGTAGTGGCTAGTTTGTGTACCTCATATCCATCATGTGGATAGTAGTGGCTAGTTTATTGTGTACCTCTATCCATCCTATGGATGGTAGTGGCTAGTTTGTGTACCTCATATCCATCCTGTGGATGGTAGTGGCTAGTTTATTGTGTACCTCATATCCTTCCTATGGATGGTAGTGGCTAGTTTATTGTGTACCTCATATCCATCCTGTGGATGGTAGTTTCTAGTTTATTGTGTACCTCATATCCATCCTATGGATGGTAGTGGCTGGTTTATTGTGTAACTCATATCCATCCTGTGGATGGTAGGGCTAGTTTATGTGTGTACCTCATACCATCGTGGATGGTAGTGGCTAGCTTATTGGGTACACTCATATCCATCTATGGATGGTAGTGTCTAGTTTATTGTGCACATCATATCCATCCTATGGATGGTAGTGGCTAGTTTATTGTGTACCTCATATCCATCCTGTGGATGGTAGTGGCTAGTTTATTGTGTACCTCATATCCATCCTATGGATGGTAGTGGCTAGTTTATTGTGTACCTCATATCCATCCTGTGGATGGTAGTTTCTAGTTTATTGTGTACCTCATATCCATCCTGTGGATGGTAGTGGCTAGTTTATTGTGTACCTCATATCCATCCTGTGGATGGTAGTGACTAGTTTATTGTGCACCTCATATCCATCCTGTGGATGGTAGTGGCTACTTTATTGTGCACCTCATATCTATCCTGTCGTAAAAAAATGGGTTAACAGGAGCAGCAAAGGATTAACAGTAGTAAGAAAGGGTTAGGAGGAGTAAAAAGGGTTAACAGGAACAAGAATGGATCATCTGGAGTAAGGATCAATAGTAGTAAGAAAGGGTTAACTATTCTGTCCCTTAACCGCTCTATCCTGCCCTGGACCGCTCTATTATGTCCCTGGATCGCTCTCTCCTGCAACCGGGACCGTCTACCCTGCCCCTGGATCGCTCTGTCCTGCCCCTGAAGCGTTGTATCCTGCCACTGGATCACTATCCTGCCCCTGGGCCAAAATCCTGCCCCTGGGCCCCTATCCTGCCCCTGGGCCACTATCCTGCCCCTGTTCCGCTCTGTCATGCCCCTAGACAGCTCTACCCTGCCACTAGACCGCTCTACCCTGCCCCTGGGCCCCTATCCTACCCCTGAACTGCTCTATCCTACCTCTGAACCGTTCTAACCTGCCCGAGGCCACTATCCTACTCCTAGACTGCTGTATCCTGTTCCTGTACCACTCTATCCTGCCCCTGGACCGCTCTATCCTATCCATGGATAGCTCTTCTGCCCTTGGGCAACTATCCTGCCCCTGGACTACCCTATCCTGCTCCTGTATCGCTCTCTCCTGCCCCTGGACATCTTTATCCTCACCCTGGACCGCTCTATCCTGCCCCTGAACTACTTTTCTTTCGTGTCCCTAAACCTCCCTATCCTGTCCCTGGAGCGCTTTATCCTGCACAGGGACCACTATTCTGCCCCTGGACCCACTCTATTCTGCCCCTTAACCGCTGTATCCTGCTTGGACAGCTCTGTCCTGCCCTGGGTCGTTCTTCCGCCCCTGAACTGCTCTATCCTGTCACTGGACCGCTCTATCCTTCCCCCTGAACCCCTCCATCCTGCCCTTGGGCCGCTGCATCCTGCCCGTGGACCACTCTATCCTGCCCGTGGACCACTCTATCCTGCCCCCTGAGACATTTTCTTGCTTCTGGACCGCTCTATGATGCCCCTTGACCGCATTGTCCTGCCCCTGGATCGCTCTATCCTATCATGGACCGCTCTATCCTGCCTTGCACCGCTCTATCCTGCCAATGGACCGCTCTATCCTGTCTCTGGACAGCTCTATCCTGCCCCTAGACCACTATCCTGCCCCTGGACGGTTCTCTCCTGGCCCTGGACCGCTCTATCCTATTTAAGCTGTCATACCATTAATTTCCACTTTGCTCGGCTAAAACTGCCATCCCATTACATTGCATGTTCCCCTTCCATTAGTGGTGCTCCCCTCCCTCTTCCCCTCTCCCATCTGTCCCCTCTTCTTCCCTCCCCCTCACTTTCTCTCCTCCCCTCATATCTATCAATATTAGTATCATATCCTCATCCCCTTTTTTCTTTTCCTCGGTCCTCCTCCTCCTCCTCCTCCTCCTCCTCCTCCTCCTCCTCTCTCTTCCTCCCCCCTCCTTTCCCCTCTTCTCTCCTCATCTACTCTCCCCCCTTCCTTTTTTTCCACCGGGTTAGTTATTGGCTCTGATATCTTCTCCACCCCCTACCCTCTTGTCTTTCCCCTACCCCCTTTTCTTTCCCCTCTTATAAATCCCCTACTCCTCTCTTTTCCCCTCCCCCTACCCCTTTTTTTCATCTTATAAATTCCCTACTCCCCTCTTTCCCCTCTTATACTCCCTCCTCCACCTCCCTTTCTCTTATATTCTCCCTTCCCCTTTCTTTCCCCTCTTAGACTCCTGCCCTCCCTTTCTCATCTTTCACTTCCCTACCCCCTTCCCTTTCTCCATCTCTTACTCCTTCTACCCCCTCCCTTTCCCCTCATACACTCCACAGTCACTAAAACAAGATATAATACCACTCCATAAAGGTGGCAGTAAAGTATTAGCTAAGAACTATAGACCAACAGCTCTAACTGACTTAAGAAATCGTAATGACACGATTGCGGGTTCAATCCCGGCCGGGGTATGGTTTGTAACAGCTCTAACGTCCCACATCATAAAACTCTCTGAAAGAATACTAAGAAGGATGATTGCAAGCCACTTGGACTTCCAGCAATTGCACAATCCAGGGCAACATGGATTCAGAGCAGGTCGCTCCTGCCTCTCGCAACTACTGGACCACTATGATATGTAAGAATCGTAATGACAGATGCAATAAAACCAGATACCGCCGGATGTGTAACCCGCGTCAGAGTTCAAAACTCAGCCGTCGCGCTAACACTAGACAAGCTAGCCCAAGATCATCCAATAGGTAATATTTCTACACATAGGAAGGTTGCACAGGCAACCTCTGTGCCAAATAGCAGATTTCGACGATCTCCATCGTGGCGTGACGACTCTAACTCAAGTCTTCACTGCCGTCAACGACTAAGAAATGTAAGACACGATGCAATAACATACCCGCGGATGAACGCGCGTCATAGAGTCTCAAAACTTCCGCCCGTCGCCATACCCCACTAGACCAGCTCCACATAACATTCATCCATATGGTGTAGAGAATATACCTAGTTGGATGAATCTTATTGTGGCAGCTGTCTAGTGGTTACGCGACGGGCTGAGTCTTTGAGACTCTAGATCCGCGGTTCATCCGCGGGTAGTTATTTGCAACGTGATCATACGATTCTTAATCATCTTTGACGCGATGAAGGACTTAGCTATGAGTGTCACGCCACTGCACGGAATTCGTCTGTAAAAACTTAGCAATTTGGTCACAGAGTGCCTGTGCAACCTCCTAGGGAGAAAATACTAGTTGATGAATCTTATTGCTAGCTGGTCAGTGTTAGCGCGACGGGCTGAATTTTGAGACTCTTGACCGGTTCATCCCGGCGGTAGGTTCACTATGTATGGCTGATGCACTGAAACACAAACGATGTAGTATACACAGATTTCAAAGGTTGACAAGTGCGATCATGGTGTAATAGCGCACATAGTGAGTGCTAAAGGGATAATTGGCAAAGTAGGCAGATGGATCTTCATCTTCCTAACTAATTATCGAACACAAAGAATAGTGGTAAACAGAGTTAAATCGGAAGCTGCCATGGTGAAAAGCTTTGTTCCACGAGGCACAATACTGCCCCCTATCCTGTTCCTTATATTCATGTCAGAAATAGAGAGAGATGTAAACCATAGCGCTGTATTATCCTTTGCAGACGATACTAGGATCGCTGTATCATCCTTTGCAGACGATACTAGGATCGCTGTATCATCCTTTGCAGACGATACTAGGATCGCTGTATCATCCTTTGCAGACGATACCAGGATCTGCATGAGTGTCACCCACTGAGGACACGACAAATCTCCAAGAAAATATAAAGCAAGTTTTCCAATGGGCAACAGAGAACAATATGATGTTTAATGATGACAAATTCTAACTACTCCGTTATGGAAAACTGGAGGAAACAGTTGCTAGAACTGAGTATACTACAAACTCTAATCACACAGTAGAGCTGAAAAGTAATGTAAAGGACCTGGGAGTTGTAATGTCTTAGGATCTCACCTTCAAGGACCACAACAATGCCACTGTCACATCTGCGAGGAAACTGATTGGATGGATAATGAGAACATTCAAAACAAGAAATGCCAAGCCAATGATCCTTTTTAAATCACTTATTCTCTCTAGGCTGGAGTACTGCTGTATATTAACATCTCCGTTCAAAGCAGGTGAAATTGCAGATCTAGAGAATGTGCAGAGAACCTTTACTGCACATATATGTTCCATCAAACACCTTAACTCTTGAGAACATTTGGAAGCACTTGACTTGTCTCACTGGAACGCAGGCGAGAGAGATGCATCATAATCTACACTTGGAAAATCCTGGAAGGACTGGTCCCTAATCTGCACACAGAAGTCACTCCCTACTAAAGCAAAAGACTGGGAAGGCGGTGCAAAATACCCCCAATGAAAGGTAGGGGAGAGATTGGTACACTAAGAAAAACACAATAAGTGTTCGGGGCCCAAGACTGTTTAACAGCCTTCCATCCAATAGGGCCCTGGTTGTCTTTAAAAGGGAGCTGGACAGATACTTAAAGTCGGTGCTGGATCAGCCGGGCTCTGGTTTGCATGTTGGACTACCTGTGGCCAGCAGTAACAGCCTGGTTGATCAGGCCCTGATCCATCGGGAGGCCTGGTCGTGGACCGGGCCGGGGGGCGTTGATCCCCGGAATACCTTCCAGGTATACTCTAGGCAGGTTCCTCCCTACCTTTCTCCTCTTATAAACCCCTATCCCTTCTTTTCTCTAATGTTTCCCCTACCCCCCCTCTTTCTCCCTCTTATACTCCCCCTATAATTTCCCTTTCTCCTCTTATACTCCATCTACCTCCTTTCATTCTCCTCTTATTCTCCCCCTACCCCATTCTTTCTCTTATTCTCTCATACACCGTCAATTTTTTCCTCTCATACTCCCCCTACCCCCCCCCCTTTCTTATACTCCTCTTACACTTCCCTATCGTATACTCCCCTACCCCCTTTCATTCCCTTATTATACTCCCCCCTATCCTTTCCCTTTCTCATATACTCCCGTGCCTCTCCCTTTCTCTTATTCTCCCCTACCCCCTCCCTTTCTCTTATACTCCCCTACACCCTCCTCCTCTCTTATACTCCCCCTACACCCTCCCTTCTTCTCTTATACTCCCCACCCACCCTTTATCTTATGCTCCCACCCTTTCTTTACCCTCTCATAGTTCCCCACTCTCTTTCTCCTCACTCACACTCCCCCACCCCGTCACATCCCCCCCCCTCTGAGTCACCCTCCATCCTCCTAGCCCTCTCATCCCTTTCCACCTTCTGTTCCCACCTCTCCTTTCTCCTCTTATTCTTCCCATCCTGCTTTCTGTTTCCCCTCTCAGTTAAATTCCCTGTATCCCCTCTTAGTTCCACTCCTGTATCCCCTCTCAATTCCACTCCCTGTATCCCCACCCAGTTCCACACCCTGTATTCCCATCCAGTTCCACTCCCTGTACCTCACCCATCCACTCCTGTATCCCACCCATTCCACTCCCTGTATCCCCACCCAGTTCCACTCCCTGTATACCCACCCAGTTCCACTCCCTGTATACCCACCCAGTTCCACTCCCTGTATACCCACCCAGTTCCACTCCCTGTATCCCCACCCAGTTCCACTCCCTGTATCCCCACCCAGTTCCACTCCCTGTATCCCCACCCAGTTCCACTCCCTGTATCCCCACCCAGTTCTACTCCCTGTATCCCCACCCAGTTCACTCCCTGTATCCCCACCCAGTCCCACTCCCTGTATTCCCACCCAGTTCCACTCCCTGTATCCCACCAGTTCCACTCCCTGTATCCCCCCCCAGTTCCACTCCCTGTATCCCCACCCAGTTCTACTCCCTGTATCCCCACCCAGTTCCACTCCCTGTATCCCCACCCAGTTCCACTCCCTGTATCCCCACCCTAGTTCCACTCCCTGTACCCCACCCAGTTCCACTCCCTGTATCCCCCCCCAGTTCCACTCCCTGTACCCCCACCAGTTCCACTCCCTGTATCCCCACCCAGTTCTACTCCCTGCATCCCCACCCAGTTCTACTCCCTGTATACCCACCCAGTTCCACTCCATGTATCCCCACCCAGTTCCACTCCCTGTATCCCCACCCAGTTCCACTCCCTGTATCCCCACTAGTTCCACTCCCTGTATCCCCACCCAGTTCCACTCCCTGTATCTCCACTAGTTCCACTCTCTGTATCTCCACCCAGTTCCACTCCCTGTATCCCCACCCAGTTCCACTCCCTGTATCCCCACCCAATTCCACTCCTTGTATACCCAGCCAGTTCCACTCCCTGTATCCCCACCCAGTTCCACTCCTTGTATACCCAGCCAGTTCCACTCCCTGTATCCCCACCAGTTCCACTCCCTGTATCTCCACCCAGTTCCACTCCCTGTATCCCCACCCAGTTCCACTCCTTGTATACCCAGCCAGTTCCACTCCCTGTATCCCCAGCCAGTTCCACTCCCTGTTCCACCTGATCAAGCAACAAGCGTGTCAATATATTTCTTCTCCATCGCGTCCAGGGAGCGAGACTAACCCCCAGCCCCTCTGGCTCATGTAAACAGTGGGTAACTTCAACGACGTTTCGACCACTCGCTATGATCGTTGGGCGAGTTTGTTGTAGCGGTGTGTTAGTTGCATATTGCACTAAGGTTCCTTTTCTTTGTTAAAATTAGTTGTATAAAGTTTTTGCTGTGGTGTGGTGTTGGCTACCGAATCTGTTGTGCTTTGCTTTGGTCGCTGAAAGTGTTTGTTGTGGCGTAGTTGGTTCCCAAGTGTGTTGTGTTGTTTTGGCCTTTCAAGTTGTTTGTTGTGGTGTGGTGGCTAGTCGTTGAAGGTGTTTGTTGTGGTGTGGTGTTGGTTCCTGTGTTGTATTGGCTAGTCGTTGAAGGTATTTGTAGTGTGGTGTTGGTTCCTGTGTTGTGGTGGCTAATCGTTGAAGGTGTTTGCTGCGGTGTGGTGTTGGTTCCTGAATCTGCTGTTATTGTTTTGGTCGTTGAGAGTGTTTGCTGCGGAGACACTGATGGTCGACGGGCCGTCATCGACACTGAGTTTGAAAGTTAAGACACATGTGCAACATCTGGATATCTTTATTATAGACGTTTCGCCATCCAGTGGCTTTATCAATACAGATTCTAGGACATAATTGGAAGACAGTAGAACAATATACAACAGTAGAACTATATATTGTCGGTATTTTATACCTTTCTTGCACAACTTGTCAGACACTGCAACATCAAGGAATCTTGGTTCAGAGGACATCTACAAGACCTTCTTCACGGCTGCTGCAACTAACCCATCTCTTTGGGAAGGACCTACTTCCACTGGGGAATCCCGCCTACCAGTGACTATGCCCTCGTGTGCTGCCCGTCCTTATCCACTGACGCCTATATAACCGCCAGTCTTCTTGCCTTTGCTCCAGATTCTCCTCCACCACGATGCTGTGAACACTAACTCCAAGGCTGAGGGACTGATTACCCCATCTTCTGTATATAGTTCTACTGTCTTTCAATTATGTCCTAGAATCTGTATTGATAAAGCCACTGGATGGCGAAACGTCTACAATAAAGATATCCAGATGTTGTACTTGTGTTTAACTCTCATATTGTCGGTATTTTATACCTTTCATGCACGACACTGAGTTTCATAACATTGTAGTAGGTAATTAACATTTTAGTGGGTGATTAACATTTTAGTGGGTAATTAAGTGTGTTGTGTTGACGTTGTCATCACAGGGTGAGTGTGTTGCGTGAAGTTTTGATCGCTGTGAGTGTTTGCTCTGTAGAGATAACGATCTACCGCGAGTGTTTTTCTCTATTCTTTCGAGCGCTGTGTGTGTGTTTTTTCATAGTGAAGTCTTGTGATCGCTGTGTGTGTGTGTGTGTGTTCTAAACACCTGGTCACTGTTCTAAACATGTGATCGCTGGGTGTTTATGAAGATTACGATCGCTGTGTTTGTTCTCACAATCACAAACAAATAACATAAAAGGGGCCATGACCGCAGTTCGGTGTCTCTACGATCCCAAACAACGTTAAGAACACCGGCTGGAGTAGCAGGGTATACCTGGAGAGGGTTTCGGAGGGCCAACGCCCCCCGCGGCCCGGTCTGTGATCAGGTCTTGTAGGCCCAGAAAAAAAAACCAGTTTACTGACAAAGGGATTCCACTAACTAAAAACTGTTATCATAACCATAATTTTTAAGGTTGTGGAAGGGTAAGCCAGCGGAAGGCCTCGGTCAGATGACCAAAAGCTCTAGCTGTGGGTCATCATATGGCTACGACAGGCGTCATGAAACACTTGTCCTGTTTCCTGACAAATCTTACCTAACCTAACCTAACCTGACCTGACTTAACTTAACCTAACCTAACCTAACTTAACCTAACCTAACCTAACCTAACTTAACCTAACCTAACCTAACCTAACTTAATCTAACCTGACCAGACTTAACTTAACCTAACCTAACTTAACCTAACCTAACCTGACGTGACTTAACTTAACCTAACCTAACCTAACCTGACCTGACTTAACAACCTAACCAAACTTAACCTAACCTAACCTAACCTGACCTGACTTAACCTAACCTAACCTAACCTAACCTAACTTAACCTAACCTAACTTAACCTAACCAACAACAGAATAAAAATCTTTTGAAATCTTCAGCTCAGCAGTTTCATGATCTTGATGCTGTTGGGCTCTTGATCCATGGAATTGGAAATTTTTTTTACCCTCGGATCAAATTCCTTAAACATTACCAGAGAGAGAGAGAGAGAGAGAGAGAGAGAGAGAGAGAGAGAGAGAGAGAGATACAGAGGTCTCATCCTCTTACTCTCACCGCAGCCAGGAGTGACCTCTAGCTGTGTTGCGAGGTCACGTCACCGTAGCCAGGAGTGACCTCTAGCTGTGTCGTGAGGTCACGTCACCGTAGCCAGGAGTGATCTCTAGATGTGTTGTGAGGTCACGTCAACGCAGCCAGGAGTGACCTCTAGCTGTGTTGAGGTCACGTCACCGCAGCCAGGAGTGATCTCTAGCTGTGTTGTGAGGTCACGTCACCACAGCCACGAGTAACCCCTAGCTGTGTTGTGAGGTCACGTCACCGCAGCCAGGAGTGATCCCTAGCTGTGTTGTGAGGTCACTTCACCGCAGCCAGGAATGACCTCTAGCTGTGTTGTGAGGTCACGTCACCGCAGCCAGGAGTGACCTCTAGCTGTGTTGTGAGGTCATGTCACTAGGAGTGACCCCTAGCTGTGTTGTGAGGTCACGTCAACGCAGCCAGGAGTGACCTCTAGCTGTGTTGTGAGGTCACGTCAACGCAGCCACGAGTGACCCCTAGCTGTGTTGTGAGGCCACGTCACCGCAGCCAGGAGTGATCCCTAGCTGTGGTGTGTGGTCACGTCACAGCAGCCAGGAGTGACCTCTAGCTCTATTGCCTGTAAGGTCACGTAAAACTGTCAGGAGGAATCACAACACAGTCGTCCAGGCAAGTTTGTGTTCTTCACAACGACTCAAATGATTTTTGAGGACATAACATGTAACACAGCCAGCTGCAGCGTTGTTATCTCTCAAATTAACAGTTAACTTGTGTTAATAACTAAATGATGAAGTTAGTTTATTATCTAAATCAAATGTAATTATTTACCAATACTTTGGGAACGTTTGTTTATTAGTAATGTTAGTAAACATTGAGTGGGTAATGTAGAGAGGTTGCTGGAAAGAGATAAAATTCAGTACTGGGCCATTTATTGGAAATGTTCTGGCTCTGGGACCTTCCTTGGTTACTACGAATGTTCTGGCTCTGGGACCTTCCTTGGTTACTACGAATGTTCTGGCTCTGGGACCTTCCTTGGTTACTACGAATTGTTCGGCTCTGGGACCTTCCTTGGTTACTACGAATGTTCTGGCTCTGGGACCTTCCTTGGTTACTACGAATGTTCTGGCTCTGGGACCTTCCTTGGTTACTACGAATGTTCTGGCTCTGGGACCTTCCTTGGTTACTACGAATGTTCTGGCTCTGGGACCTTCCTTGGTTACACGAATGTTTGCTCTGGACCTTCCTTGGTTTACGAATGTTCTGGCTCTGGGACCTTCTTGGTTACTTACGAATGTTCTGGCTCTGGGACCTTCCTTGGTTACTACGAATGTTCTGGCTCTGGGACCTTCCTTGGTTACTACGAATGTTCTGGCTCTGGGACCTTCCTTGGTTACTACGAATGTTCTGGCTCTGGGATCTTCCTTGGTTACTACGAATGTTCTGGCTCTGGGACCTTCCTTGGTTACTACGAATGTTCTGGCTCTGGGACCTTCCTTGGTTACTACGAATGTTCTGGCTCTGGGACCTTCCTTGGTTACTACGAATGTTCTGGCTCTGGGACCTTCCTTGGTTACTACGAATGTTCTGGCTCTGGGACCTTCCTTGGTTACATACGAATGTTCTGGCTCTGGGACCTTCCTTGGTTACTACGAATGTTCTGGCTCTGGGACCTTCTTTGGTTACTACGAATGTTCCGGCTCTGGGACCTTCCTTGGTTACTACGAATGTTCTGGCTCTGGGACCTTCCTTGGTTACTACGAATGTTCTGGCTCTGGGACCTTCCTTGGTTACTACGAATGTTCTGGCTCTGGGACCTTCCTTGGTTACTACGAATGTTCTGGCTCTGGGACCTTCTTTGGTTACTACGAATGTTCCGGCTCTGGGACCTTCCTTGGTTACTACGAATGTTCTGGCTCTGGGACCTTCCTTGGTTACTACGAAAGTTCCAGCTCTGGGACCTTCCTTGGTTACTACGAATGTTCCAGCTCTGGGACCTTCCTTGGTTACTACGAATGTTCTGGCTCTGGGACCTTCCTTGGTCACTACAAATGGTATTTTCCTCTCCTCCTGTACATGTGTACACAAGTGATGTATCGGATATCCACATCCGCGAAACATCCGCACAATTTCTTACATCCGCAAAATAAGTAAAACATCCTCATACAATCCTACAATTCAAATCTCTGATTTTATTTCGCCAAGTAACATGGATGTATTTATGTTCATTCTTATTTTTTGTTCACGCTTGAACCTTGCCTTGGGTCAGCACTTACTTTACCCTCCACAACACTCCTGATAATATAAGCTTTTTTGTACTGGTGTTTCTCTTAATATAATTTTAACTCTGATTATATCTGTGGTTGGCAGTATTTACTGCACTATTGTTCATCGTCATGTGATCTGATGTAACTCAGTTCTTCAGAGCCATTATTTGTATCTGTCTTTCTCGTAACCCATCTTTCTCATTCTAGCACAGTGGAATGTGCTTAAGTTAACCAACCACGAAGATGTAAGTAGTTGACTCTCTACATTATGCTCGTAACTAAGAATCTGCAGTTAAATAAGAGAGTAATTATATGACAACGATCAGGGACTGATCAAACGTCGTTACAGGAGTCTTCTAAATGCAGGGTTTTTATAATGTGACTATTCTTGAGCTCATGCTGCTGTTAAGCGGTCTATTACATTGTTCCTGTGTTGAGAAATGTTGACATTAGCAACTTACCCACACCGTAGGTCTAGTGGACCATCTTTCGTGAACCCCCACATATCATCATCGGTGCTTTAACCTCACTATCAACCAGTGTTTGTCAGTGTGAGTCACAAGATCTGCTTGATGCTGGAAACTCTCCTGCCTCACTTGTGGCTCCATTTCTTTACATCCCCGGACCATGTTACCGTCTGGAGGACAGTCATTGTTTCTCTGTCCTGCCATCTCTAGCCTGTGTGTGTACTCACCTAGTTGTGGATGCTTGGGTCGAGTCACAGCTCTTGGCAGGGCGACGTGTTTGTGTGTGTGTTTGGTTGCCTGAGATTTAAATCCTAGGGTTATAAATGCTACAAGTAACTTTTACAATCAGACTAAAATAGCTAAATACCTTAAATTGGGAGTAAACTTACAGTATACATACACGGAAGAAAATATACCTCTGGTTGTATATATCGCGATCGTGCGTGTGTGTGATTAGCATATAGACCAACGCTTATTCAGTTTTCCTTTCCATTGTCTTGAGATTAAGACGATTTTTTTTTACTTTTTATGTCTATTAACGTATACCTACCCTGTTTGGGTACATGGTTATATTGATTTATTTTTTCATAAAAATGAAAGGGAGACCCCCTGAATATAGTGAGAAAATAAAAGTTACCCTTTCATCTCATTCTAGGTGTCTATCAGCAGGTGACTGTGCTCTACATGGTGTTAAATATACGTAGGTAACACTACCTAACCTGGTCTAGTTGCACTGTTTGACCTAATGTAGACAATGATTAAAGACAATATATAGTGTAAACTAACCAATAACACTGCACTTAGTGCTAGAGAAAAATAAACGCCACGTGATGGTATTAAACATGAAAAACATTACAAGAAGAAATGCACGAAGGAAATGCTTGGAAATCACTCAGTCTGCATTAAGTGAAGGAAATGTTGTATCCCGCTTGACAAGTGTGTTGTCGAGTACACCAGATTATCCGCCATAACCTGCTCAGTGCATTAATTTGCCAGTGAAGCTTAACTACACCCGATTTTTCACCATAATAAAGTCCTACGATAGCCTCACATCAGAGTTCGATGGACTCTGATGATGAGTTACTGCTACTAAGAGCACAACAAGGTGCTTGAAGAGTACTCAAGAGCATGATCTATCACACACACACTTGAGACTGTCGGGGGAAGTTCATCACATACGCTCATCAGCACAAGATGGCGCAGGGCGACGTCCAATATGGCTGACAAGTTGTGTACGAATGGTATATAATACCGACAAGATGAGAGTAAGACACATGTGCAACATCTGCTACACCTGACGTTACTATATAAGCGCCAGGATTCTTTCTTCTGCTTCAGAATCTCCACGACTATGGTGCTGTTCGCACCTACTCCTAGGTTGAGGGACTGATTACCTCATCTTCTGTACATAGTTCTACTGTCTTCAAGTTATGTCCTGGAATTTGTATTGATAAAGCCACTGGATGGCGAAACGTCTACAATAAAGATACCCAGATGTTGCACATGTGTCTTACTCTCACCTCATGGCTGACAAGTGTAAATTCATGACTGCAGAACCTCAGTAGACCATTCGGTGGTAATATGTTTATTTTTCCCCTATAATCTACCTTGTCCATAATTACTCTCGCATTTGCTTTGTCTGCTTTCGTAAGGTAAAGTCTAGGAGGTTTCCTTATTTCATGGAATAACTTAACAAATCTGTGAGGATAATTGTGTTGTAGAGGTATGAACAAAATTGACATCTCTGCAACATAATTGTCATCAAAGATTTGTAAACTTATACCATGAATTAAGGTAAGATCCTAGAACCCACCTTACGAAAGCAAACCAAAGCAAATGCAATAGTAATTATGCACAAGGTGGATTATAGAGGAAAAATAATATATTAGACGACAGGGGAACTGACGTTCCCTTAAGAGCAGTGGGAACGAATCTCCTATAAGTCAAAGGAAAGTTTGTGGCGATAGACACAAGAATCGAAGATCGATACTTGAAATAAATCTTATAAAAGCGAAGGATCAGCGCACAGTTCAGCGGTATGTAGACACCAAGTGAGTGGCTGTCAGATATTGATTCACACACAGGAAACACGTGTGACGGGTCATTGTGATATGCAGACAGATGTACAGACATTTCGCCTGATTAATGCAAATCAGGTTACATATAAATTTATACTGTATGTATTAAATTAAATTATGGCCGTTGCCCCCTCCCCCCCCCAAAAAAAAAAACCTGCTGGCAGCTGCATCTGTTTTTAAGTCTAACTTATCTCTCGAGTGGTAAATTTTATATATATGATCTGGCAAGGGTTCAAATTCAATTATAAAACCCAGGAACTATTATTATTCTTTGTATCACTATATTTCTTGTAATTATCTGTTGTACATAAGACTTAATTTTATTTAATGCAGTAAAACTTGTACTGTCGTTCTAAGTTGGAATGACCATAGTAATATTTGTGACAGTCTCTAAACAAGAAAATCTTCTGGGTTTAAGTCCTACCCATTCCCTGGTTTGTTTACTCTTACATTAAGTCTGCTACACCTGACGTTACTATATAAGCGCCAGGATCCTTTCTTCTGCTTCAGAATCTCCACGACTATGGTGCTCTTCGCACCTACTCCTAGGTTGAGGGACTGATTACCTCATCTTCTGTACATAGTTCTACTGTCTTCAAGTTATGTCCTAGAATTTGTATTGATAAAGCCACTGGATGGCGAAACGTCTACAATAAAGATACCCAGATGTTGCACATGTGTCTTAATCTCATCTTGTCGGTATTATATACCATTCGTACACATTAAGTGTTGCATAGTTTGTGTACACATAACAGAGTCCAGCATGGTTGGTGGTCCAGCAAGCGGAAGCTTCAGTCTGGGTTTTTCCCATACTCATGCTGTTGGCTAGAGGCCTAGAGGGGGAATGGCCTCCTTAGCTCTGTCATGACTGTGCGCCATTGCATTTAGTGTTATATGCTTACTACTCATACAGTTTTTTTTATGTAAATAATGCTTTTATCCTTCACCATTGCAAGTCTTTCAGAAGCTTCTAAATTTTATCTCACATCATGCATCCCTTTCTTGATTTTGGGATGCTGGAGGTTAACTCTGCTCTTGGCTGAACTGCTGCTGTTCCTGTTGTCTCCAGGCTGTTTCTCCAGTTCTGAGTGTTTTTAGGGTTGTATATCCTTACTCCTCTCTGAAGTTGAGTATACACTGATGTTTTCCTGTATTTTCATTATCCAGCTCCTTGCTTTAGATTTTTTACTTAAGAAATCGTAATGACACGATTGCAAATAAACCATACCCCCGGCCGGGATTGACTCTATGACCGCGGGTTCAATCCCGGCCGGGGGTATGGTTTAGATTTTTGATGTGGTTGGTTACCTGTGTGCTGTTACAGTCAGGGCACATGGGAATCACACTGCCTAGCATTGTAACTGGTCTTTGATGTGATATTAGGACCTTTGTTTATCCACTTTAGGGTGTATGATACTCGCTATTAGTGATGTATCGGATATCTGCAACCGCGAAACATCCGCACAATTTCTTTCATCCGCATCCCCATCCGCATTTTGCTGTAACAGATATTGCATTCGCATCCGAATCCGCGGAACATCCGCACAATTTCTTACATCCGCATCAACATCCGTGGAGAATCCACACAATTTCTTACATCCCCATCCGCATCTGCAAAATAAGTAAGACATCCTCAAATACATCTGCATCCGCGGATATCTAAATTTTCACATCCGATACATCTCTACTCGCTATTGCTGTTCCATATTTCCTCTCATACATTAAGGTGTTGAATACTGTATCACAACATTGCATCTATCTTGGGTAGGATATTTAGGAAATCGTTCATGTTTGGATCATGTATTACTTTATTATTCTATATATGTACCATACACGTTCCCACACAGTGTACAAAATGTTAACAGTCATTGTATTTATCAATACATAAAAAGTATTGTAAATTCACTTAAATTACCATAGAATTGAGAAAAATTATTTTGTATTCCTATGAGGCTACTGATAAATTTTCTAAGATATGTATTGTATTTCCTCTAAACAATAAATTAGTTTTTAGTAACTTGGTGATATTTGATATTTTTCCTTCCTGGACATTTTATTTTGTGTTGAGGATAAGAGATTCAGGTTCATAATTTCAGTGGTAAAACTTTACAAGTGGAGGTCACATATCGGAAAGCTTATGTTTACCTACGTTCACGTTTGCCACTGTGAAACATTGTAAGATCCTGCAATGACACATTAAATTCGTATTCGTAATATGACTCGCGAAATCGTAATGACACGATTGCAAACCATACCACAGGTGGGGTTTGAACTCGCGGTCAGAGTGTCTCAAAACTCCAGACCGCGTTAGCCACAGTGGCTAACGCGACGTGATAAAAGGCTTTTGATTAAGAGAACTGAAGCGGCCTGATTTTTCATCAGTTTGACCTTCATTATCTCTAATTTTCCAAGCACTGTATGACCCTCAAGGATTTAGCGCTTCTCCAGTGACTACCGCCATATTTCGGAGAGGTTTAATGGAAAATTACCAGAGCCAGCTCTCTCTCTCTCTCTCTCTCTCTCTCTCTCTCTCTCTCTCTCTAGCTCTATTTCATTCTCACTTTATTATTTTACTTTCTCAAATTTCTTTTCCCCTCACCTCCCATTTCCTCTCTGTCCTCCTCTTCCCCCTCCCATTTCCCCTCTCTCCTTCCCTTCCCCTCACCCGGCCTCCATTTCCCAGTGTTATCAGCAAAACAAATCACAATCGATGACATTTTTGCACGTTGGTCATAATGGCTAAGTTTCCCCTCTCTCACTCTGCCCTCACCCGACCTCCCTGCCTCCCCTCACCTGACCTCCCTGCCTCCCTCACCTGACCTCCCTGCCCCCCCTCACCTGACCTCCCTGCGTCCCTCACCTGACCTCCTGCCTCCCCTCACCTGACCTCCCTGCCTCCCTTCACCCGACCTCCCTGTCTCCCATCACCAGACCTCCCTACCTTCCCCCTCACCCGAGCTTGCTGCCTCCTAGCACCCTCAATCCCCTCACCCTCCCTCCCTCCCATAACCCGACCTCCCTGACTCCCCCTCACTCTCACCCCTCACCCAGTCTGCCCTCACTTTCCTAAGTCTCTGAGTATTCCCGATCCGATTTTCTCCCTCACAGACCCTGACCTCAGAGAGAGAGAGAGAGAGAGAGAGAGAGAGAGAGAGAGAGAGGAGAGAGAGAGAGAGAGAGAGAGAGAGAGAGAGAGAGAGAGAGAAAGCATTTCCATTAGCAGCAGTAGAAATCTGACCCCCGGAACTCTCTCCAGGTAAACTCCAGGTTTACTGAACAGTTTACTGCTAAGATGCAGTTCTTGGCTAGCAGCAAGAACTGTGTCAAAGCTGTGTCAAGGCAGGATGAAGTGTATCTTCTCCTTAAATTCCTGGACTAAGAAAAGTCTGTGGCCCCAGATAAGATTGCTGAATAGATGTGCAGACCATGTAGCATCACCTCTAACTCACATCTGTGTTGCCAAGCATAGTGTAAATGGTCTTCTCTGTGGAAAGAGACAAAACGAAGACCAGAGCGGAAATCAGCAATCACTGGCAAGATCCTTGAGACAATAATCTCATGGCAGTTTCTCGACTACACGCACTTATTTGTGACCGTCAGTATGGCTTAAGAAAAGGTCGCTCTGCTACTTGTCTTTCTGATCTGTTATTAGACCTCTCCACTAAGTGGCACCAGTCACTACATGTATCCAAAGTCAGCTGTGTGGTAGTACTCGACATTTCTGTTGCTTTCGACCGAGTATGGCACCAGGGACTCTTGGCAAAACTGCAAGCACTGGGACTTGCGGGTTCTACACTATGTCTCTCATCAGGACAGAGTCAGCAAGACATCCTATTGGGGTGTTCCACAGGAAAGTGTGCTCGGGCCATTGTAATGGAATGTCTACTTCAATGACCTTCATCTCATCCCAGAATCCCATGCATATGCAGACGACTGTACTCCGATATTTACTTATCCAAGAGAGGAAATGCCTGCTGTTAGAGTTACATCAATCACCAGCTTACAGCTGTATCAGCCTGGGGTAAACGATGGCAGGTCACATTTGTCCTTGAGAAAACACAAATGACGATGGTCACTAGGCACCATGATGCTGGAGCAGTGGTAGGAATGAATGGGAGAGTGTTGGTACCTGGGTACGAAGTTGATATCCTTGGGGTGGAATTTGACTCCAAATTGATCATGAAAAACCACGTTGCAAATCTTGCAAACAAGGCGGCCAAGAAGCTTACAGTATTTGACGAATCTCACATCTACTCGACAGTATAGGTTGCAAGAATCAGTATGAGGCACATATATGCTTTCACCTTGAGTATACTCCACTTTCTTGGATAACCTTCCCCCCTCCTCATCTCAGACTTTTGACAGAGTAAAGAACAGAGCAAGACGACTCATTTCTCGCCTGGACCCAGCCTGGATAGATCTGTCATTTCAGCAGAGCCTTCAAAACGGGAGGGATGTGGGAGGCCTTACTGTTATGTACAAGGCCAATATCATCAAAGTGCCACACTTGGCTCCACTCCGAGGACAGCGAGAAATGAGCTTCTACACTAAGGTGTTTGAGGAGGTAGATCATGGTAATGAATATGATATTGTGTATATGGACTTCAGTAAGACTTTTGATAGAGTTCCACATCAGAAACTTTTGAGGAAATTTAAGGCACACAGAATAGAAGGAATTTTTTTTTTCTAGGTAGAGGAGTGGTTGACAAATAGACAGCAGAGAGTTTGCATAAATGGGGAGAAATCAGAATGGGGGCACGTCACAAGCGGTGTTCCACAGGGGTCAGTGTTGGGCCCGTTGTTGTTCACAATTTACATAAACGATATAGATGAAGGAATAAATAGCGACTTAAGCAAATTTGCTGATGACACCAAAATAGGCCGTCCAATTCATTCTAATGAGGACACTAGAGCACTCCAGGATGATTTGAATAGACTGATGCAATGGTCGGAGAAGTGGCAGATGCAGTTTAATATTGACAAATGCAAAGTGATAAATGTTGAACAGGACAATAACCATGACACTTATAAAGTTAATACTGTAGATCTTAATACTACTGACTGCGAAAAGGATTTAGGAGTTCTGGTTAGCAGTAATCTAAAACCAAGACAACAGTGCATTAGTGTTCGCAATAAAGCTAACAGAATTCTTGGCTTCATATCTAGAAGTATAAATAATAGAAGTCCTCAGGTTGTTCTTCAACTCTATATATATCCTTGGTTAGGCCTCATTTAGACTATGCTGCTCAGTTCTGGTCACCGTATTACAGAATGGATATAAATGCTCTGGAAAACGTACAGAGGAGGATGACAAAGATGATCCCATGTATCAGAAATCTTCCCTATGAGGATAGACTGAGGGCCCTGAATCTGCACTCTCTCGAAAGGCGTAGAATTAGGGGGGGATATGATCGAGGTGTATAAATGGAAAACAGGAATAAATAAAGGGGATGTAAATAGCATGCTGAAAATTTCCAGCCAAGACAGGACTCGCAGCAATGGTTTCAAGTTGGAAAAATTCAGATTCAGGAAGGATATAGGAAAGCACTGGTTTGGTAATAGAATTGTGGATGAGTGGAACAAACTCCCGAGTACAGTTATTGAGGCTAAAACGTTGTGTAGTTTTAAAAATAGGTTAGATAAATACATGAGTGGGTGTGGGTGGGTGTGAGTTGGACCTGACTAGCTTGTGCTGCTGGGTCTGGTGCCGTGCTCCTTCCTTAAGTGAAAGTGACCTGACTAGGTGGTCATTTTTCTAGGCCGGGTGGTGGCATGGACCTGCTTCGCATGGGTCAGTAGGCTTGTTGCAGTGTTCTTTCTTATGATCTTATGTTATGTACACAAAAAGACGGGCATCAAGCAGCAACTTCGCTCTGACTTTAAGAACATAAGAACATAAGAAAGGAGGAACACTGCAGCAGGTCTGTTGGCCCATACTAGGCAGGTCCTTTACACAATATATTATGTAATAAACTTCAAACTATCGGTATAGGTTCTGTAGACTGGTTTAAGTCCTACCTTAGCAATAGGAGACAAATAGTCAAAATCAACAAAACAGAATCAGAACCCCTGCCGATAACATGTGGAGTTCCCCAAGGTAGTATTCTGGGTCCCTTATTATTCTTATGTTATGTCAATGATATGCCTATCAGTGTCAAGTGCAAACTCCTACTGTATGCAGATGACAGTGCTCTGTTAGTGTCAGGTAAAGACCCACAAGATATTGCTAATGTTTTAACACTGGAACTGGAGTCCTGCAGCAAATGGTTAGTAGACAACAAACTATCATTACACCTCGGGAAAACTGAAGCCATTCTCTTTGGCACGAAACATAAACTGAGAAGGGTAAATAATTTTATTGTTCAATGTAATGGGGAGCCCATCACTTTGGTTTCATCAGTAAAATATTTGGGAATCCCCTTTGACCCATGCATGTCAGGAGAATTGATAGGGAACAGTGTAGTAAAGAAAGCGAATGCCAGACTGAAGTTCCTGTATAGACAAGCACAGTGTCTACCTACTGAGGCTCGCAGGACTCTATGTCTAGCCCTTATACAATGCCATATGGATTACGCTTGCTCTTCTTGGTACTCTGCCTTGACAAAAAAACTGAAAGATAGACTGCAAATCACCCAGAACAAAATCGTAAGATTCATCCTGGGGCTGGGACCAAGAGAACATGTAGGCCAGGATGAATTACAGCAGTTGGATATGCTGAATGTTGAAGACAGAGTAAAACAACTGAAGCTAAATCATGTTTATAAAATTGCTCACAAGCAATGTCCAGAATATCTTGCTGTCAATTTTGTCAAGGCTGGGAACCAAAGCAATCATAGAACTAGGGGGAGAGAGCACAACTTTGTAGTACCCACAGTCAGTGGCCAGGCTTCAAACACCTTTTATTGTACAGCAATAAAGGAATGGAACAGACTACCCGCACATGTCAAAGCCAGTCATAGCGCGAACCAGTTCAAGAAGAGTGCCAAAAGGTGTCTGATGACTGTAGCTACAGAAAGGGAGGGGAATGATTTTCTATTTTTTAGCTAACATACGTGTAAATTTTACCTTATTCCTTGTAATGACACTCGTATTGTAGATAGTCTTAATGACCTTGGTGTCGCAGATAGTCTTTTTAGTAGGATAATAAGATGTTATCTTCATTGTAGAACAATAAGAAAATATTATAACCTTTATACTATAATAATAAGGTAAAAGGACCCCAATGGAAATAAGTCACTCTGTCTGACTTTTTTGGGTTATCCTAGGTTCTCTACACATATGCTGCTATATATGATAATTCTATGTAACTGTATTTGTGTATACCTGAATAAACTTACTTACTTACTTACTTACTTACTTACTAACAAAACATTTGACCAACCCAATTTTCAATGCTACCCAAGAACATCACTTCATCTGAGATCATTTATTTCCAGGATTACTCAACTCTGGAACATGCTCGTATAGCATAATGTCAACGAAATAAAGTCAGTTGATCAAATAAAATTGCTGGCCCACAGTTGGCTCCAACTTCATCCTGTTCCCTACTTGTATGTCTCATAATAATAAAAAGGGTTTTAAATGAGCTGATGTAGGTAACAGCTCTTAGCTTGTAAATAAAGTTAGGAACCCTTAACTTAGTCTTGTAAAAACTTGTGTAGAGAGAGAGAGAGAGAGAGAGAGAGAGAGAGAGAGAGAGAGAGAGAGAGAGAGAGAGAGAGAGAGAGAGAGAGAGAGAGAGAGAGAGAGAAAAAGTTCATATCCTTGGGGTGAAATTTGACTCCAAACTGACCATGAAAAACCACGTTGTAAATCTTACAAATAAGGCAGCCAGGAAGCTTACAGCACTTCGCCTTATCTCACATCTGCTTGACAGTAGGGGTTGCAAGATTCTGTACGAGGCACAAGTACGCTTACACCTTGAGTATGCTCCACATTCTTGGTTCGCCTACCACCCTTCTCATCTTCGACTGCTTGACAGAGTAGAGAACAGAGCAAGACGTCTCATCTCTCGCCTGGACCCATCCTGGATAGATCTGTCACTTCAGTAGAGCCTTCAACATAGGAGGGATGTGGGTGGCCTTACTGTTATGTACGAGGCCAATATTGTCAAAGTACCACACTTAGATCCACTTCGAGGACAGCGTGAAGCAAGCTTCTATACCACAAGACGGGCAGCAAGCAGCAACTTCACTCTGGCTGTACCCTTCTCCAGAACATCACTTCATGTGAGATCATACATACCCAGGATGACTCGAGTCTGGAACACATTCGTACAGCATAATGATGTCAACGAAATAAAGTGAGTTGATCAAATGGAAATGCTGGCCCACAGATGGCTTCAACTTCATCCTGTTCCCTACTTATATGTCTCATAACAAAAAAGCTTTCAAATGAGCTGACGTAGGTAACAGCGCTTAGCTTGTCAATAAAGTTAGGAATCCTTAACCTAACCTTATGAAACCCTGTGTAAAAAAGAGAGGGAGAGAGAGGGAGAAGGAGGGAGAGAGGGAGGGAGAGAGGGAGGGAGGGAGAGAAGGAAGGGGGAAGAGAGAGGGAGGGAGAGAGGGAAGGAGGAAGAGAGAGGGAGGGAGAGAGGGAAGGAGGAAGAGAGAGAGAGGGAGAAAGGGGGGAGCGAGAGAGAGAGAGAGAGAGAGAGAGAGAGAGAGAGAGAGAGAGAGGGGAGAGAGAGAGAGAGAGAGAGGCTGGAAACGACCAATTGATACCAAACACAATTTCATGCTCATTATAATCTTATATTTCCTGTCCCCTCGGTGATGGTGGTAGATGGTCGTACACCACCACCACGACCCTCGGTGATGGTGGTAGATGGTCGTACACCACCACCACGACCCTCGGTGATGGTGGTAGATGGTCGTACACCACCACCACGACCCTCGGTGATGGTGGTAGATGGTCGTACACCACCACCACGACCCTCGGTGATGGTGGTAGATGGTCGTACACCACCACCACGACCCTCGGTGATGGTGGTAGATGGTCGTACACCACCACGACCCTCGGTGATGGTAGATGGTCGTACACCACGACCCTCGGTGATGGTGGTAGATGGTCGTACACCACCACCACCCTCGGTGATGGTGGTAGATGGTCGTACACCACCACCACCCTCGGTGATGGTGGTAGATGGTTGTACACCACCACGACCCTCGGTGATGGTGGTAGATGGTCGTACACCACCACGACCCTCGGTGATGGTTGTAGATGGTCGTACACCACCACGACCCTCGGTGATGGTGGTAGATGGTCGTACACCACCACGACCCTCGGTGATGGTGGTAGATGGTCGTACACCACCACGACCCTCGGTGATGGTGGTAGATGGTCGTACACCACCACGACCCTCGGTGATGGTGGTAGATGGTCGTACACCACCACGACCCTCGGTGATGGTGGTAGATGGTCGTACACCACCACCACGACCCTCGGTGATGGTAGATGGTCGTACACCACCACGACCCTCGGTGATGGTGGTAGATGGTCGTACACCACCACGACTCTCGGTGATGGTGGTAGATGGTCGTACACCACCACTACGACCCTCGGTGATGGTGGTAGATGGTCGTACACCACCACTACGACCCTCGGTGATGGTGGTAGATGGTCGTACACCACCACCACGACCCTCGGTGATGGTAGATGGTCGTACACCACCACGACCCTCGGTGATAGTGGTAGATGGTCGTACACCACCACGACCCTCGGTGATGGTGGTAGATGGTCGTACACCACCACCACGACCCTCGGTGGTGGTAGATGGTCGTACACCACCACGACCCTCGGTGGTGGTGGTAGATGGTCGTACACCACCACCACGACCCTCGGTGATGGTGGTAGATGGTCGTACACCACCACGACCCTCGGTGATGGTGGTAGATGGTCGTACACCACCACCACGACCCTCGGTGGTGGTAGATGGTCGTACACCACCACGACCCTCGGTGATGGTGGTAGATGGTCGTACACCACAACGACCCTCGGTGTGGTGGTAGATGGTCGTACACCACCACGACCTCGGTGATGGGTGGTAGATGGTCGTACACCACCACGACCCTCGGTGATGGTGGTAGATGGTCGTACACCACCACGACCCTCGGTGATGGTGGTAGATGGTCGTACACCACCACGACCCTCGGTGATGGTGGTAGATGGTCGTACACCACCACGACCCTCGGTGATGGTAGATGGTCGTACACCACCACGACCCTCGGTGATGGTAGATGGTCGTACACCACCACGACCCTCGGTGATGGTAGATGGTCGTACACCACCACGACCCTCGGTGGTGGTAGATGGTCGTACACCACCACCACGACCCTCGGTGATGGTGGTAGATGGTCGTACACCACCACGACCCTCGGTGATGGTGGTAGATGGTCGTACACCACCACCACGACCCTCGGTGATGGTGGTAGATGGTCGTACACCACCACGACCCTCGGTGATGGTGGTAGATGGTCGTACACCACCACGACCCTCGGTGATGGTAGATGGTCGTACACCACCACCACGTCCCTCGGTGATGGTAGATGGTCTTACACCACCACCACGTCCCTCGGTGATGGTGGTAGATGGTCGTACACCACCACCACGACCCTCGGTGATGGTGGTAGATGGTCGTACACCACCACGACCCTCGGTGGTGGTAGATGGTCGTACACCACCACCACGACCCTCGGTGATGGTGGTAGATGGTCGTACACCACCACCATCTACCACCTACGACCATCTACCACCATCACCGAGGGATCGTAGTGTAGGTATACGAACATCTGTCATCTAGAGGGTCGTGGTGGTGGTATACGACCATCTGTCATCATCTAGAGGGTCGTGGTGGTGGTATACGACCATCTGTCATCATCTAGAGTCTAGATGATGACAGATGGTCGTATACCAACACTACGATCCCCTCGGTGATGGTGGTAGATGGTCGTATACCACCACCACGACCCTCGAGATGACAGATGGTCGTATACCTACACTACGATCCCCTCGGTGATGGTGGTAGATGGTCGTATACCACCACCACGACCCTGTAGAATCTAGATGATGACAGATGGTCGTATACCTACACTACGATCCCCTCGGTGTTGTGGTAGATGGTCGTATACCACCACCACGACCCTCTAGATGACAGATGGTCGTATACGTACACTACGATCCCCTCGGTGATGGTGGTAGATGGTCGTATACCACCACCACGACCCTCTAGAATCTAGATGATGACAGATGGTCGTATACCTACACTACGATCCCCTCGGTGTTGTGGTAGATGGTCGTATACCACCACCACGACCCTCTAGATGACAGATGGTCGTATACCTACACTACGATCCCCTCGGTGATGGTGGTAGATAGTCGTATACCACCACCACGACCCTCTAGATGATGACAGATGGTCGTATACCTACACTACGATCCCCTCGGTGATGGTGGTAGATGGTCGTATACCACCACCACGACCCTCTAGAATCTAGATGATGACAGATGGTCGTATACCTACACAACGATCCTCTCGGTGATAGTGGTAGATGGTCGTATACCACCACCACGACCCTCTAGAATCTAGATGATGACAGATGGTCGTATACCTACACTACGGTCCCCTCGGAGATGGTGGTAGATGGTCGTATAACACCACTACCACCTCCGTCAATGATGTTGGTATACTACACAGCCACCACCATCTTCACCACACTTCCACCATCACCGCCCCAACCACCCTACTACCAATAACAACCCCACTCATTTAATTACCCCCCAAAAATTTTTTTTGAAACAAATAAATAATTACCATCCATCACTCAAGCACCCATCGCTGAACACAGTGTTGAAGAGGAAACTTAAAGTATGGTTCACCAACGCTGATGGAATAATGAAGGAGAGGAGTGGCATGAAAGAATCAAAGAGGCAGCACCAGACATCATAGCTCTCACAGAAACCAAACTCATGTGTATAACAAATGTCATCTTTCCAACTGGGTATCAGAACTTGAGGAAAGACAAAGGAAGCAGAGGGGGTGGAGGAGTGGCACTGCTTATCAAAAAACCAATGGGATTTTGATGAACTGGAGAGAGGAGACAGACAAGAAACAGGAGACTACATAATAGGAACACTTCAGTCCGGGGGTCTTAAGGTGGAAATTGCAGTGATGTACTGCCCACCTGAAAATAGCAGGAGGCCAAGACAAGAATATGATGAGAGAAACAGAGCGATGGTTGACACACTGGCCGAAGTGGCCAGAAGGGCCCATGAGGGCAGGGCAAAGCTGCTGATTTTGGGTGACTTTAATCACAAAGAAACTGACTGGGAGAACCTGGAGCCACATGTGGGCCCAGAAACGTCTAGGAAAACCTCGTAACTACAAGAGAGGGGACTACACAGGCATGAGGAACTTCCTCATGCCTGTGGGACAGAGAATTGGCAGGGAAATCAGTAAATGAGATGATGGAATATGTGACAACAATTTGCAAGGCAGCAGAGAAGTTTGTACCCAAGGGCAACAGACGTAACGAGAAGGCCAGGAAGAGCCCTTGGTTCACCCGGAGGTGTTGAGACGCCAAAACTTAATGCAACAGAGAATGGAAGAAGTGTAGGAGGCATAGAACCCAGAAGAATAAGGAGAGAGGTCGAAGAGCCAGTAATGAATATGCACAGGTAAGGAGGGAGGCCCAACGACAATACGAGAATAACATAGCAGCGAAAGCCAAGTCCGACCCAAAGCTGTTGTACAGCCACATCAGGAGAAAAACAACAGTAAAGGACCAAGTAATCAGGATGAAAAAGGAAGGAGGGAAGCTCACAAGAAATGACCGAGAAGTATATGAGGAGCTCAACACAAGATTTAAGAAAGTATTTTCAGTGGAGACAGAAAGGACTCCAGAAGCATGGAGTGGTGGGGTACTCAAAGTGCTGGACACAATACACACAACCAAGGAGGAGGTGAAGAGGCTGCTAAGCGAACTTGATACCTCAAAGGCAATGGGGTCAGATAACATATCTCCATGTGTCCTGAGAGAGGGAGCAGAGGCGCTGTGTACCACTAACAACAATTTTCGACACATCTTTCGAAACAGGGAGACTACTTGAGATATGAAAGACAGCGAACGTAGTCCCAATTTTTAAAAAAGAGACAGACACGAAGCATTAAAGACCAGTGTCACTGACATATATAGTATGCAAAGTCATGGAGAAGATAATCAGAAGAGTGGTGGTGCGCCTAGAAACGGTTGAGCTTATCTGCGACAACCAGCATGGATTGAGGGACAGGAAATCCTGTGTCACAAACCTGGAGTTCTACGACAAGGTGACAACAGTAAGACAAGACAGAGAGGGGTGGGTAGATTGCATTTTCTTGGACTATAAAAAGGCTTTGCAGAAGGCCCAGGCAGGTATAACAGGGAAGAAACTACAATGGATCAGAGAAAACCTGACAGGAAGGCAACAGTGAGTCATGGTACGAGACGAGGTGTCGGAGTGGGCGCCTGTGACGAGCAGGGTTCCACAGGGTCAGTTCTAGGACCGATGTTGTTTATGGTATATGTGAACGACATGATGGAAGAAATAAACTCAGAAGTGTCTCTGCAGACGATGTTTAGTTAATGAGGAGAATTCAATTGGAGGAGGACCAGGCAGGACTACAAAGGGATCTTGGACAGGCTACAGGCCTGGTCTAGCAACTGGCTCCTGGAGTTCAACCCCGCCAAGTGCAAAGTCATGAAGATTGGGGAAAGTCAAAGAAGATTGCAGACAGAATACGAGGCCTAGTGGGCCAAAGACTACAAACCTCAGTTAAAGAAAAGGCTCTTGGGGAGAGTATAATACCGAACATATCTTCTGAGGTGAACATCAACCAAATAACTGCTGCAGCATATGGGCGACTAGCATACCTGGAGTTTACCTGGAGAGAGTTCCGGGGGTCAACACCCCCGCGGCCCGGTCTGTGACCAGGCCTCCTGGTGGATCAGAGCCTGATCAACCAGGCTGTTGCTGCTGGCTGCACGCAAACCAACGTACGAGCCACAGCCCGGCTGATCCGGAACTGACTTTAGGTGCTTGTCCAGTGCCAGCTTGAAGACTGCCAGGGGTCTGTTGGTAATCCCCCTTATGTGTGCTGGGAGGCAGTTGAACAGTCTCGGGCCCCTGACACTTATTGTATGGTCTCTTAACGTGCTAGTGACACCCCTGCTTTTCATTGGGGGATGGTGCATCGTCTGCCAAGTCTTTTGCTTTCGTAGTGAGTGATTTTCGTGTGCAAGTTCGGTACTAGTCCCTCTAGGATTTTCCAGGTGTATATAATCATGTATCTCTCCCTCCTGCGTTCCAGGGAATACAGGTTTAGGAACCTCAAGCGCTCCCAATAATTGAGGTGTTTTATCTCCGTTATGCGCGCCGTGAAAGTTCTCTGTACATTTTCTAGGTCGGCAATTTCACCTGCCTTGAAAGGTGCTGTTAGTGTGCAGCAATATTCCAGCCTAGATAGAACAAGTGACCTGAAGAGTGTCATCATGGGCTTGGCCTCCCTAGTTTTGAAGGTTCTCATTATCCATCCTGTCATTTTTCTAGCAGATGCGATTGATACAATGTTATGGCCTTAAAGGGGTGAGTCCTCGACATGATCACTCCCGGGTCTTTGACGTTGGTGTTTCGCTCTTTTTTGTGGCCAGAATTTTTTTTGTACTCTGATGAAGATTTAATTTCCTCATGTTTACCATATCTGAGTAATTGAAATTTCTCATCGTTGAACTTAAATTGTTTTCTGCACCCCCACTGAAAGATTTGGTTGATGTCCGCCTGGAGCTTTGCAGTGTCTGCAATGGAAGACACTGTCATGCAGATTCGGGTGTCATCTCCCAAAGGAAGACACGGTGCTGTGGCTGACATCCTTGTCTATGTCTGATATAAGGATGAGGAACAAGATGGGAGCGAGTACTGTGCCTTGTGGAACAAAAGTTTTTCCCACCGTAGTGCCTCGGACTTTACTCTGTTGACGACTACTCTCTGTGTTCTGTTAGTGAGGAAATTATAGATCCATCGACCACTTTCTGTTATTCCTTTAGCACGCATTTTGTGCGCTATTACGCCATGGTCACACTTGTCGAAGGCTTTTGCAAAGTCTGTATATATTACATCTGCATTCTTTTTGTCTTCTAGTGCATTTAGGACCTTGTCGTAGTGGTCCAATAGTTGAGACAGACAGGAGCGACCTGTTCTAAACCCATGTTGCCCTGGGTTGTGTAACTGATGGGTTTCTAGATGGGTGGTGATCTTGCATACCTAAGAATATCTTTCCAACATCTCAGTAAGCAGTCGTTCAGGACTCTGTACACCGTGAATGTTAGGACTATATTAAGAGTATGCAGCTCAAGTCTGGAACCCACACCTGAGCAAGCACGTCAGGAAATAAGAGAAAGTGCAAAAGTTTGCAATGAGATTAGTCCCAGAGCTAAGGGGCATGTCCTATGAGGACAGGTTAAGAGAAATTGACCTTATGACACCGAAGGACAGGAGGGACAGAGGGGACATGATAACATATAAATTACTGAGAGGAATCGACAAGGTGGACGGAGATAAGATGTTCCAGAGATGGGACACAGCAACAGGGGTCACAATTGGAAGTTGAAGACTTACATGATTCACAGAGTTGTCAGGCAGTGGAAATGTCCGGAAAGCGAGGTGGAGGCAGGATCCATGCATAGCTTTAAGAAGAGGTATGATAAAGCTCACGGAGTAGGGAGTGAGTGACCTAGTAGCGACCAGCAAAGATACAGGGCCAGGAGCTTTGACTTAATCCCTACAAACACAATTTGGCGAACACAAGATCCGAACTATTCACCCATTCACATGGTAGTGTGTATGCACCACCAGCCAGAGACTGGTTGGTAGTGCCTACACACTACCATTCTCACTACCATACTCTTAAAACTTACCTTACTTCTCCTGTTGCTGCCTTTCCAACATTGCACAGCTCCTGATGATGCACTGAGAAGTGTGAAAGTGGTTGAGCTAAGGATTTTCACTCCCTCCTTTGGCATGTCTTGCACATATATATACACTGGAACCTTGACATTTGTATGCCCTAGTTTTCATAGGATTCGGTTATCGATGACTTTTTTTCATCAAAATCTTGTCCCAGTTTTCGTACATCAGTTCAGTTTTCATAGAGTTGACAATGGTTAGCCGTACCAAATGCGTCTGCCTGCCCGCGCCCACAAAAAGCATCCCCTGCGTTCTGTCTCAGTCTGGCTTTGTTTCTTGTTAAGTGAGCATTACCCTGCACTTTCATCTGAAACATTTCGTAATAATCCATCGTTTCTTGTGCTTGTTTGAGTGTGAGTGTTAAATAAGCCACCATGGGGCCAGAGAAGATTCGAGGGCCAGCCTTTTCATAAAGAAGGCGAGAAACACGATACAATTCAAGAAAGAACTCATAGCAAAGTACGAAAGTGGCATACACGTGTCTGCCATCTTGCCAAGATGTATGGGAAGTCTGCATCAATGTTCAATGACAGTGCCTTGTCCCATTTTAGGGAAATCTTAAAGAGGTACCAGAAACAGACCTTTCTGGACAGAATTTTTGTGCAGCATGGGTCAAGTGGCTCTCAAGCTGGTCCTAGTGCCAGTAAAAGACAAAGAAGGGAAGTAACCCTGGATAGGGCCTTGATAAATTCTTATGGAGGGGGATTCCCTTTCCAAACCATAACCTCTCCTCCTCCCTCTGTCCTCTTCGACGTCTTCCATACGCCAACAAGAGTCTTCAATGAAGGTAAAAGTTATGTTAAATGTTCATTTATCCATTTCATTAGTCATTTATATTTTCCATTGCTTTCTGTATGTAAAACTATAGTTATTCTATATAAAATATTTTTTTTGTTAATATTTTGGGTGTCTGGAATGGATTAATTGGATTTGCATTATTTCTTATGGGAAATATTGCTTCAGTTTTCATACAATTCGGTTTTCGTCAGACTATGGAACGAATTAATCACGAAAACCGAGGCTCCACTATATATATATATATATATATATATATATATATATATATATATATATATATATATATATATATATATATATATAATATATTATATATATGAAATCACGAAACAAGTGATTTTGAATCATTAACAGAACTGCTGCTGGCCAGGACTCAATCCTTCATTCCCATGCTCAGCCCTGTGGAAATGAATAAAGTGAGCATGTCTATATCCACTTGACCATGTGTTTTCTCTGAGTGCATCAGGAAAAACACGCTCAGTACTGCTGAGCACCTGGTGTTTAAGGATTGTTGGTCCAGTGAATAGATATATGCGAACTTTGTTCGGTTCTCACAGGGCTGGGCATGGGAATGCTGGATCGAGTCCTGGCCAGCTGCAGTTCTGTTAATGATTATATATATAATATATATATATATATATATATTATATATATATATATATATATATATATATATATATATATATATATATATATTGTGTGTGTGTGTTTTTCATTCATCTCAAGAAAACAATGAATATTAATAATTGTGTAAGATCTGCAACAATACTAGTCACTAAAGTAAGAGACCTAAAATATGAAGACACGTTTGAGAACTTGCAGCATCAGAGGATTGAAGAACCAGAGGAGACATGATCACGACGTATTAAATACTGAGAAAACGATGTAATCAGGGAGAAATCACAAAAAAGGACCAAAATGAAGCCACACACACACACACCACACACACACACACACACACGTATATATGAGCAGTAATGATAAAAGAATCTTTTTTCCAGAAAGATAAATTAAAACCAACAAGAACAATAACAGCAAAAAAATTAGGCCAAGAACAAAAAAAATAAAATCCAACAACAGCAACAACAAAAAAAAAAATCAACAGCATCAAAATTAAAAGCAATTATAATAATTATAAAATAAATAATAATAATAATAATAATAATAATAATAATAATAATAATAATAATAATAATATAACAATACACAGTCAAATAAACAGAGTTTAATACTGTTCATCAAAACTTTGGCTCAAACATCACCATTAGTGGAAATTTCCTGACTGTTATAACGCGGCTGTGAAGGGCGGCCGAGCATTTGCAATAAACGCCAGCCAGGGGCCCCACATTGCACGTACGTGGGGCCACTCGTTGACATTTCACATATGGCACCAGTGCAATAATGTATCGACATTTCAGTAACACGATGCAATAACACTTTGTCAGGGTATCACGTGAAGCTGTTGTTGCCCCAGTGCTCATGTTGGGGGGTCATTTGGGGGGTCATGTTGGGGTCATGTTTGGGGGGCTGTTGGGGGTCATGTTGGGGGTCATGTTTGGGGGGTCATGTTGGGGGTCATGTTGGGGGTCATGTTGGGGGTCTGTTGGGGGGTCAGTTGGGGGTCATGTTGGGGGTCATGTTGGGGGTTCTGTTGGGGGTCATGTTGGGGGTCATGTTGGGGGGTCATGTTGGGGGTCATGTTGGGGTCATGTTGGGGGTCATGGGGGGTCATGTTGGGGGTCAGTTGGGGGTCATGTTGGGGGGGTTAAGTTGCGGGGGGCATATTTTGGGGGGCAGTTGCGGGGGCATGTTGGGGGGTCATGTTGGGAGTCATGTTGGGGGCATGTGTCATGTTGGGGGGCATGTGTCTGTTTGGGGGCATCTTATCATGTTTGGGGTCATGGCTCATGTTTGGGGGCATTTGTCTATGGGTTGGGGGGCATGTGCTCATGTTGGGGTCATGTGCTGATGCTGGGTGATGTGCTGATGCTGGGGGTCATTGTTGCTGGGGGTCATGGTGATGCTGGGGGGATGCTGGGGGTCATGATGTGGTGATGCTCGGGGTGATGCTGGGGGTCATTTGTGTGATACTGGGGTGATGCTGGGGGGCATGTGCTGATCTGAGGGGTCAGTTGTGCTGTGTGGGGGGTCATGGGTGGCTGGGGGTCATGTGCTGATGTCGGGGTGATGTGGGGGTTTATGTGGTAATGCTCGGGGTGGATGGGGGTAAGGGTGTTTCAGTCACATGTACAGAAAAAGGGGGTTTTTCAGTCCCCTGTAAGAAAAAAGGGTGTTTCAGTCACATGTATAGAACAAGGGTGTTTCAGTCACAGGTACAGAACAAGGATGTTTCAGTCACAGGTACAGAACAAGGATGTTTCAGTCACATGTATAGAACAAGGGTGTTTCAGTCACAGGTACAGAACAAGGGTGTTTCAGTCACAGGTACAGAACAAGGGTGTTTCAGTCACAGGTACAGAACAAGGGTGTTTCAGTCACAGGTACAGAACAAGGGTGTTTCAGTCACAGGTACACTGTAGCAGGCTAGGTCTCAGACTAAGTATTATGAAGGTTCAATTGCTGACGCGGAACTTTGAATTCAGAGTTTTTATCAGATATATGTTTTGGTTACTTCGCGATCCAAGAAAAATATACCAGTATCCCTTAAACCCGGCATCATCAACGTCGATTCAAGGTATACAGAGTGCGACGTAACACTGAACATCTGAAGACATACAAAGTGTGACGTAACACTGAACATCTGAAGACATACAAAGTGTGACGTAACACTGAACATCTGAAGACATACAAAGTGTGACGTAACACTGAACATCTGAAGACATACAAAGTGTGACGTAACACTGAAGACATACAGTGTGTGACGTAACACTGAAGACATACAGTGTGACGTAACACTGAAGACATACAGTGTGTGACGTAGCACTGAAGACACACAGTGTGTGACGTAACACTGAAGACATACAGTGTGTGACATAACACTGAAGACATACAGTGTGTGACGTAACACTGAAGACATACAGTGTGTGACGTAACACTGAAGACATACATTTGTGTGACGTAACACTGAAGACATACAGTGTGTGACGTAGCACTGAAGACATACAGTGTGTGACGTAACACTGAAGACATACAGTGTGTGACGTAACACTGAAGACATACAGTGTGTGACGTAACACTTAAGACATACAGTGTGTGACATAACACTGAAGACATATAGTGTATGACGTAACACTGAAGACACACAGTGTGTGACGTAACACTGAAGACATACAGTGTGACGTAACACTGAAGACATAGTGTGTGACGTAGCACTGAAGACATACAGTGTGTGACGTAACACTGAAGACATACAGTGTGTGACGTAACACTGAAGACATACAGTGTGTGACGTAACACTGAAGACATAGTGTGACGTAACACTGAAGACATACAGTGTGTGACGTAACACTGAAGACATACAGTGTGTGACGTAACACTGAAGACATACAGTGTGTGACGTAACACTGAAGACATACAGTGTGTGACGTAACACTGAAGACATACAGTGTGTGACGTAACACTGAAGACATACAGTGTGTGACGTAACACTGAAACATACAGTGTGTGACGTAACACTGAAGACATACAGTGTGTGACGTAACACTGAAGACACACAGTGTGTGACGTAACACTGAAGACATACAGTGTGTGACGTAACACTGAAGACACACAGTGTGTGACGTAACACTGAAGACACACAGTGTGTGACGTAACACTGAAGACACACAGTGTGTGACGTAACACTGAAGACACACAGTGTGTGACGTAACACTGAAGACATACAGTGTGTGACGTAACACTGAAGACATACAGTGTGTGACGTAACACTGAAGACACACAGTGTGACGTAACACTGAAGACACTGTGTGACGTAACACTGAAGACACACAGTGTGACGTAACACTGAAGACACTGTGTGACGTAACACTGAAGACACACAGTGTGTGACGTAACACTGAAGACACACAGTGTGACGTAACACTGAAGACACTGTGTGACGTAACACTGAAGACACACAGTGTGTGACGTAACACTGAAGACATACAAATTATCACATGGAAACTACATCAAAATTTCAATAAAAATAAACTGGCATTTACATAACCAAAAACCAATTAATACCTTCCATTAAGTAATATATCCCAGCTCTGAAGGTTTCAAGCCAATCAGAAGAGGCATTCTCTAGCTATAACAGAGACCAGAATCTATACACATACCGGCACTAAATTTCAAGTTGTTCAATACTTGCATTCACAAGTTATTGGCACTGAAGGTTTGAAGCCGATTGGGCGAGTCATTCATAAATGTTAAGATTTCACCAGCATTGGGTGAAACAATCACAAAATACATTAAAATCAGTTTTTCCAAAAATTTTAAGGTTCTTCATTAAAAACTGTCATACAGGAGGGCCCCGCATATACAGCAGGTTAGGTTCTGGGCTACTGCTGTAAAGCGAAAATCGCTGTAAAGTGAAACAGCCGTTTTCCACTTAGAAATACACACAAAAGCCTGGTGACACGTTTACACTATCATATATTTAGCAATTGAGCTTATGCAAGACATTACTTACCGTAAAATATTTTCATCCATAGCTTATAGTGGATGGTAAATATATGGTAGGAAATGTGAATAAATTAATATATTTAAAAACCGCTGTATTAGCGAAAACACTGTCAAGCAAATTGTAAAGCGGGGCCCCTCGTGTATTGGTGCCATGTTTGATATTCTAGTGTGGAAGGTTCGAGTCCCATCAAAACAGGAAGTCTGAAATTACAGACTGAAATCTTAGAAGAAGGAATGAACAATACATGAGAAAACGACCGGCTCTACAATGAAGCAGTACAAACACTTGATATATAAGGGCTCATTAAACTCTCGAAACTTAGAAATGCTATTAAAGCACAATGCAACATATATTGGTTTTGCAAATGCACATGGCATTAAAATGGTATAAAATACCGACAGGTTGCACATGTGTCTTACCTAACAACATGGCATTAAATCATCCACTACCAACCAAGCACAATTCACTGGTGGGCTCCTCAAAGAGAAAATACAATGCAGCCTTCACAAATATTCTCATAAAAGAGCACTTTGCCAATGAAATTAGGTTACTGGGTAACTCTTACATGTGAGGGAAAGAACAGGCAGCAGGGAGGAGTTGGCCTGTATATCAGAGTCACTCATTAGTATAGAGTTACTTAATAAATGATATAGTTGAAAATTGGAAGTAATGATTGATCACCAACTAGTTATCGTATATAAGGCACCAGATACAACTTTCCAACTATTTAAAGACCAGCTGTCGAAGACTGATTATTGTCTGGAAAAACAAACAAATTCAGCCCCAAATATTCTGTTGTTTGGATAAATGTGGTAAATACTGTAATAGCAGAGAGAATCACCATGACACAACACAGATGAACACTCAGACAAACAAATGCATCATAGAAATTCACAGAAATTCCTCATAATCCAGCAGAGTCGAGCCGACAAGACTGGAAGACACCTTGACCTTAGGTTCACGAATTATGATGACCTGGTGTGAAGTATAAGTGTCGAGGACAATAAATTCCGACCACACTTAAGTGATGTTCAGACCAGGATGCGCGTCCGTCCCGACCACCAAAACACTTATGGTGTTTTGTAATTCCCCACCAAATTCAACTTTAACAGGAATATTAACCGGGACCAAATATATCGCGTCGTTAACGCAGCATGCTTAACCTTTATACCTTTACCTTTGATGAATTCCGAGAGTTTTTCAACTCCAGAAGCCCGGCCATGGGCCAGGCTCGTCTAGTTAATGGTCCAAGTTGGACCGAAATGTCGTCATAAGATTCAGTTTCCTATGTGCAGGTTATATGTGTCTGTAGTGTCCTCAGGACACATATCAAGGTAAAAAAAAAGAGACTTGGTAGCAAAGAGACGCACCCTCTACAGACGAAGACGAAGAATCACAGAACTTCTCGAGGGTGCTAGACTATGTGAAGTGCTAGACTATCTGAAGTGCTATAATATCTGAATTGATGAATGGTTTTGAAAACCGACAAGTTGAAGAATTGGGACACTTATGCAACATATATCAATAAAGATTCGCATATGTTACATAAGTGTCTCAATTCTTCAACTATCTGAAGTGCTAGACTATCTGAAGTGCTAGATTATCTGAAATGCTGAAGGAAGCACTGGCTAGAGAAACAGAAGACAGTGAACTCAACCTAAATTAATCAAAGTCCAAGAGAAAATGATGTAGCTCAGAGCAATGAATGAAACTGAAAGAAATCCAAAATACCTCTTCTTGTGTGCAAAATCATATACAATAATACGATAGCTAGAAACTAGGTACTGATAGTGCTGATGTTCTATATTAAACCTGACTCACGAAATATATACCTAGTTGGATGAATCTTGTTGCAGCTAGCTGGCCTAACGCGTCGGTCTGGAGTTTTGTGACTCTCTGATCACGGGTTCTAACCCCACCCGTGGCATGGTCTATATTAAATCCTTTGAAGAGTTTTGAAAAGCAAGATCGGTAACCACAAGGACAGGGCAGCCCATGCTACCCTGGGTTGGGAATTGTCTCTCGCAACTACTGGACTACTACAACATGGTCTTAGATGCAAGGGAAGACAAACTACATGAGGACGTAGCATGCCCAGACTTTGCAAAAGACTTACAAAATTGCTATGATGGTGTAATAGCTTTCTCAAATTATAGAATGAGCCTGTCTCAAATTATCACGTGGAAAGCAAGACTGGGGTTAATTTATAAAAAATTAAGTAGAGGGCGCGTTCACATGCCAGTAGTTGTTTTCCGAGTTACAGTCCATCAGTGCTGAAAAATTTGAAGCCGATCGCATGAGGTGTTCTCCAATTACGAGTAAAAACCTTCTGCCCGAAGAGTGTTTCGAGGGGTCAACGCCCTCGCCGCCAGGTACCAGACCGAGTCTCCCGGGACGGGAGCTCAGACTAAGTGCATCATCACGGTCTGTCTTTACATTGTTTTCTTTAGTCTTCTTCCCCAGGATGCGACCCATAACAGTCGGCTAACACCCAGGTACCTACTGACGTTACGTAAGCAGGGGCGACCTTGAAAGAATTTTTTTACTAGGTACTCACAGGAACTTCTCCAAGACTTCCTAGTTACCATGATGTTATCTGTAGTTTGTATAAAGTCTTAGAAGACTAATCATAGTCTTAAAATAATTACCATAAATTCTTATATTAATGAGTATAAAATCATACTGATGAGTATAGTCTTATATTAATTACCCTAAGGCACTAGGCTGATAGGCATAGAATTAAATTATTAGCATGAATTTCCCTAGTAATTATTATACGAATAGTCTTAAATTACTTAAGGTCTTATATTAGTTATTAGTTGTATCTTGTTCAGCTATCAAAACTTTGGGATCCAATCCCTGGACCCATTATGTACCTCTGTAACCCTTTGTCTGCCTCCCACAGGATGGGTATGGGATGTATTATAAGGATATTAAACTAACTTAAACTAGTTGAAAGTTTTAAATCTATCAGCTTAATGTTAGATTGATTAGCAATGTCGATTCCTTGAACAATAAACATGCATAATAACGAGGAGAGAGTCGCAGAATTGTATCTTTGGTTTCCAGATAACTTGTGTTACGTGATTTCATTAAATCTACCGAGGTGTCTTACATTATATTCATGGTGGGAAGAGCTAAACTCGTAGGGTTTATACAACACCTGGGGGAATAGAAGGCATTCAGGCTTGATTGCAAGAAGTGGAGCACAAATCTAATTTCTAAGATCAAGATCCTCTCACCAGCATCAAGGAACCGTTCTTGAGAGGATCAAGGTGCACAGGAGAGGTAGCGGCCCCACAAGAGGCTAACGAAGATTCGTGAATATAACGAATATCTATTATAACAACGTTTGACGAAACGTCTGTAATATAAGGACTTGCGATGTTTTGTAAGTGTCATCTCTGTGTTATCTCCAAAAAGATGCTCGAGTGCTTATTCTTCCATTTCCCTTAAATTAGTGCTTGTGCAGAGTTAAGTTGTACGTTACCTGGTGAGTCGTTACGTTGAAAATTCCCTTACCTGAAATATAAAAAGATTGTAATTAGTTATATGATACGCTAATATAATTTGTGGCTGCAGGGGTCGAGTCATAGCTCCTGGCCCCTCCTCTTCACTGATTGCTACTAGGTCCTCTCTCTCCCTGCTCCATGAGCTTAATCAAACCTCGTCTTAAAGCTATGTATGGTTCCTGCCTCCACTATTTCACTTGCTAGGCAATTCCACTTCCTGACAACTCTGTGACTGAAGAAATACTTCTTAACATCCCTTTGACTCATCTGAGTCTTCAACTTTCAATTGTGACCCCTTGTTTCTGTGTCCCCTCTCTGGAACATTCTTTGTCCATCTTGTCTATTCCTTGTGTGTATGCGCGCGCGCGCGCGCACGCAAGCACGCGCGCGCGCACGCAAGCACGCGCGCGCGCGCACGCACACACACACACACACACACACACACACACACACACATACAAACACACACACACACACACACACCACACACACACACATACAAACACACAAACACACATACACACACATACACACACACAAACACACACACACACACACACACACACACACACACACACACACACACAGCACTGCAGTATCTATTCACCAATTTTTAAAATTAAACCCAAATTACCTGGTGATATTAACCAGCACGTTAATGGTTAATGGGAGTAATTATGTTGGTTTAATAAATCCTAAACTTTAAACCCATCATCAGAGGTCATCACAGTGCTGACCAGCACACTGTGGGCGTGGCTCGTGGAGCTGTGGGCGAGACTGTGGGCGGGGCTGTGGGCGGGGCTGTGATTACGGTAACGAGTGGAACTGGAACACTCACGTGGTGGTGAGAAGGTGGAGGGGAGACTCCTGTATATATGGAGGTGGCGGGGAGACTCCTGTATATATGGAGGTGGAGGGGAGACTCCTGTATATATGGAGGTGGCGGGGAGACTCCTGTATATATGGAGGTTGCGAGGAGACTCCTGTATATATGGAGGTGGCGGGGAGACTCCTGTATATATGGAGGTGGCGGGGAGACTCCTGTATATATGGAGGTGGCGGGGAGACTCCTGTATATATGGAGGTGGAGGGGAGACTCCAGGAAACATTGAGAGTAGACGAGTGAGTCTACTTAACGTGGAGGTAGGTAGGAGGAGGGGAAAACTCCGCTATATGTGGAGGTGGGAAGATTAAGGGGTAACTCCATTAAACAGGGAGAAGGCAAGGTTGAGGGGTGACTCGGGTAAACGTGGAGGTGCAGGGGTGACTGCAGTAATAGTAATATATATGGGAACCCACCCCCTCATACCTTTCAGAATTTTGAAAGGAGATTCAATGTAGAGGATACGGTCTGGGAGAGCTCTGGATATAAATATATATATATATATATATATATATATATATATATATATATTATAATATATATATATATATATATATATATATATATATATATATATATATATGCTAAATAAGTAAAACTTGCGATTTTGGCTTAAATAGCAACGCTGTTCCTGCTGAATAAGACAAGCGAAATTTTGTGTATGCAATAATTTCGCAAAAATCATTGTGTTTGTTTATTAAATTATTGTAAACTTATCTAAAATATATTTAGTTGGATTAGGGTAACTTAAACTGCGCTTGTTATAATAAGGTTAGGTAAGTTTTCTAAGGTTCTTTTGGTACAAAATTATTAATTTTTACATTAACATAAATGAAAAAAAATATAACTTTAAAGGTATAAGAGAAAATTTAAGAAAGGACTTAATTTTAAATGAGTTCTTGTTAATTAGCCATTTTTAACTATGATGGTATATTCGTAATGGGTTAATTTTTCATAACATCTTAATGTCTGAAGTGTACGTGAAGGATGCTTGTGGGGGTCAGCGCCCCCGCTGCCCACCCAGACCATGCATTTTTATTCACTTGTAGATACTTCTTCACAAATAAAATCCTAAGAAAGTCATCTTAAATTATGCCGTAGAAACACAGAAAGAAATTACTGCTTAGTGAGAACATTCTGAGAAATTATTTCTTGGTTGGAACGATATATGGAAATTACTTAATTTAGAGGCTATAGAAAATATGTCTCCCAGAGGAGGATTAGTGTTGAATCGAACCTGCTTAAGTGAGCAGTGTTGGTTTAATTGGGAGAGCTTTTAACTTGAGGCAATGTGAGGAGGAAAGGTGGGGAGGGAGGGATGATGGGAGAGGGAAATAAAGGAAGAGAAGGGACAGTGTCCTGGGGTGTTAGAGCTTGCTTGAGAGACGGAGATGTGTGGAACACTGTGAAGGGTGAGCAGAGATATCCCTCACGTGATAATAACACTAATAATAATAATAATATTATTTACTACAAGTACATGTAAAAGGTATACAGACCATAGCTGATATCAATGACATACTGCTATATAAAAAGCCGCTTGTTATGCTGAGCATTTCGGGCAAATTAGGACAATTTTGTCTCCAGGATGCGGCTCACACCAGTTGACCAACACTCAGGTACCCATTTTGGTGACAGATAAACATGGACAGCAGGAGTCTTAGTAAGGCCTCACTTAGATTATGCAGCTCAGTTCTGGTCTCCATATTACAGAATGGACATAAATTCGTTAGAAAACATTCAGCGTAGGATGACTAAATTAATACATAGCATTAGAAATCTTCCTTATGAAGAAAGATTGAAGACTCTTAAGTTACATTCACTTGTTAGACGAAGAATGAGGGGAGACCTGATCGAAGTGTATAAGTGGAAGATAGGTATTAATAAAGGGGATATTAATAAGGTCTTGAGGATATCTCTCCAAGAGAGAACCCGCAGTAATGGATTTAAGTTAGACAAGTTTATATTTAGAAAGGACAGGAAAGTATTGGTTTGGAAATAGGGTAGTTGATGAGTGGAACAGTCTACCTAGTTGGGCTCTGAGGCTAGGACTTTAGGTAGCTTCAAATTTAGGTTGGATAAATATATGAGTGGGAGGGGTTGGATTTGAGTGGGACTTGCAAATGAGTGGATAGAGTTATCAGACCTTATATCTTGGGGAGCATTGAAAATTGGGTTGGGCAAATGTTTTGTTAGATTGTAAAGGACCTGCCGAGTATGGGCCAACAGGCCTGCTGCAGTGATCCTCCTTTCTTATGTTCTTATGTTCTTAATGTTTTCCAGCCGTACCAGGGATCGACCCTTGGACCACCGTGTTCCAGTTGCGTGCGCTAACGATCGAGCTAAGATAAGATAAGATAAGATTTTGTTCGGATTTTTAACCCCGGAGGGTTAGCCACCCAGGATAACCCAAGAAAGTCAGTGCGTCATCGAGGACTGTCTAACTTATTTCCATTGGGGTCCTTAATCTTGTCCCCCAGGATGCGACCCACACCAGTCGACTAACACCCAGGTACCTATTTGCTGCTAGGTGAACAGGACAATAGGTGTAAGGAAACGTGTCGGAATTTCCACCCGCCGGGAATCGAACCCGGGCCCTCCGTGTGTGAAGCGGGAGCTTTAGCCACCAGACCACCGGGCCACCTTTCACGTAATACACCAATGTGCAACACTTAGAAGACGCAGTTAAAAAGCTCTCCCACTCACACCTTACTTAAACAAGCTCAGT
>NC_069479.1:7796697-7899197 GCF_026875155.1 Cherax quadricarinatus | reverse complement strand
GAATGGCTCGTTAATACTGAGATTAGTCAGCGGTGATGACACCTCAGAGCGCATGACTGCATACTGACCCAAATTTAGCTATGATTAGCGTGGCCAGTTTCAGAAAATTGTCGAGGAGAGAAAACCCGGGTTTGGGTACACCAGATAATGCTTTTATTAAAAGGCCCTTTTTTTCTGCCGGGACTTTGCCTTTTATAGTTTAATCGTCATGTATCATGAACCAAAATAGGCGAAGGGTTTATAAATCACGTTAGAAAATGATTAAATATGTTTTTAAAAAATTAATTTATTATGGGATTATGAAATGCTGGAAAATTCTCTGGTCTGGAATGACCGTCCAGCTGGAATTACTAGCTCGACCAAACTAGATATCTATCTATCTGTCAACTATCTACTGTTGAGAGTAAAATGCCCCGAGCGTCGTTGCAGTTGCTACTCGACCATGGTACAGGAGGTACCCTAACACTGTTTCTTTTATAAGTTCGGGTTTTTGGTGACTTATAGCAAGTTGCTGCCTGGATGATCAGTACAGACTTTGTTGCTGGCATGGTCATCATCTAGGACCTGGTTGCTTGCAAGGTCATCATCTAGGACCTGGTTGCTTGCAAGGTCATCATCTAGGACCTGGTTGCTTGTAAGGTCATCATCTAGGACCTGGTTGCTTGTAAGGTCATCATCTAGGACCTGGTTGCTTGTAAGGTCATCATCTAGGACCTGGTTGCTTGTAAGGTCATCATCTAGGACCTGGTTGCTTGTAAGGTCATCATCTAGGACCTGGTTGCTTGTAAGGTTATCATCTAGGACCTGGTTGCTTGTAAGGTTATCATCTAGGACCTGGTTGCTTGTAAGGTCGTCTAGGACATAGTTGCTTGCTAGGTCATCATCTAGGACCTGGTTGCTTGCAAGGTCATCATCTAGGAAGTGGTTGCTTGCAAGGTCATCATCTAGGACCTGGTTGCTTGCAAGGTCATCATCTAGGACCTGGTTGCTTGCAAGGTCGTCATCTAGGACCTGGTTGCTTGTAAGGTCGTCGTCTAGGACATAGTTGCTTGCAAGGTCATCATCTAGGACCTGGTTGCTTGCAAGGTCGTCATCTAGGACCTGGTTGCTTGTAAGGTCGTCGTCTAGGACATAGTTGCTTGCAAGGTCATCATCTAGGACCTGGTTGCTTGCAAGGTCATCATCTAGGACCTGGTTTCTTGCAAGGTCATCAAGACATGGTTCTTTTTCTTCTTTAAGAGACACGTAAGTTGCAGTGGTCTGACCTTTGCTCACACCTCTACAAATGTCATAGTAATTATAGACAAGGTAGATTATAGACGAAAAATGAGCATGTTATTAGAAGACGGAGGGACTTGTGTTCCTCTCAAGTAATCTGACCTTGACAGATCTTGATGTCAAAGCACACATGTCTTCTTATTGGTGATATAATCTATCCATTTTTTTTTATATTTCTGGGGACAAATTACCTGATTCAATACTTTGGGGAAACATGAATGGTATACTGTACCGATGAAATGAATATTAGCCACATGTGCAACATCTGGATATCCTTATTGTAGACGTTTCGCCATCCAATGGCTTAATCAATACAGATTCTAGGACATAATTAGAAGACAGCAGAACTATATACAAAATATGAAGTTATCATTAAATATTAAAATGGTACATAATACCGACATGTTGGTAAGAGATATGTGCAACAGTTAGGTATCTTTATTCCGAAACGTTTCGCCTACACAGTAGGCTTCTTCAGTCGGGTACAGAAAAGTTGATAGAACCATTAGATATATGAAGGGGATGTAATCAGTCCATCCCCCTTGAAGACGTAGTTCTAAGGTGGTCAGTCCCTCAGTTTTGGAGTTGGTGTGAAGACAGCAAGTATCTTGAAGACTACGGTGCTCTTCACACCAACTCCAAGACTGAGGGACTGATTACCTCGGCTTTTGTATATAGTTCTACTGTCTTCTCATTATGTCCTTGAACTTGTACTGATAAAGCCACTGGATGGCGAAAAGTCTACAGTAAAGATAAGGATATATTGCACATGTGTGTAACATTCATCACTACGAGGACAGGAAAAACTGGTGTGCCTGTGGACAGTTACGAATGTTGGGTAGCCATTGGCGGTCCACGGTACCTGTGACCACTGGTCTCAGTTACTGTGGTAGACCACATTAGCTGTGACCACTGGTCTCATTTTCTGTGGTAGACCACGATAGCAATGACCACTGTACTCATTTACTGTGGTAGACCACGATAGCAATAACCACTGTACTTATTTAATGTCGTAGACCACGATAGCAATGACCACTGTACTCAGGGCTGGACTACTTACTATGGTTGTCCACGGCAGCAGTGGCCACTGGACGTCAGTAGACGTAGGTCTATACCAAACACCTTGAACCACAAATGAGAACATTGAACACACTGATGTTGTTTAATTGGAAAATATTCTCAAGGAAAATCGACAACTACAACAGCACAACAAAAGTAAACATAAACCCAACAACAATAAATATAATATATATATTAATATATATATATATATAATATAAAATATATAATATAATATATATATATTATATATATATATATAACTACGCTACATTAGAAATTGAACCCCGGGACGGTCCACCCTGTGCGTCACATTGCACTTACTATGCATACTCACGCATGAATATTCATATCCAGTGTATATGTATATATATGTCATATCCCTAAAATAATACAGCTTAGGAAAACACTGACTCACTGATTTCCATAGTGATTTGAGCAGAGCTTCCTTCCGTATTTCAACCAAAACATTGTATTTGTGAGACTCGACCCGGGTGCGCAGGAGGATAGTTGCGCGTGGCAACGCAACTGTGCACCACCGGAGCGTATAACAGCAGCTGCACATCACGGTACACGTAATAGCTGCACATCACGGTACATGTAACAGCAGCTGCACATCACGGTACATGTAACATCAGCTGCACATCACGGTACACGTAATAGCTGCACATCACGGTACATGTAACAGCAGCTGCACATCACGGTACATGTAACATCAGCTGCACATCACGGTACACGTAATAGCTGCACATCACGGTACATGTAACAGCAGCTGCACATCACGGTACATGTAACATCAGCTGCACATCACGGTACACGTAAAGCTGCAAAATCACGGTACATGAAACACCCAGCTGCACACAGGTACATGTAACATCAGCTGCACATCACGGTACACGTAATAGCTGCACATCACGGTACATGTAACAGCAGCTGCACATCACGGTACATGTAACATCAGCTGCACATCACGGTACACGTAATAGCTGCACATCACGGTACATGTAACAGCAGCTGCACATCACGGTACATGTAACATCAGCTGCACATCACGGTACATGTAACAACAGGTGCACATCACGGTACATGCAATACCAGCTGCACATCACGGTACATGTAATAGCAGCTGCACATCACGGTACATGTAACAGCAGCTGCACATCACGGTACATGTAATAGCAACTGCACATCACGGTACATGTAACAGGAGCTGCACATCACGGTACATGTAACAGCAGCTGCACATCACGGTACATGTTACAGCTGCTGCACATCACGGTACATGTAACAACAGCTGCATATCACGGTACATGTAATAGCAGCTGCACCTCACGGTACATGTAACAGCAGCTGTACATCACGGTACATGTAATAGCTGCACATCACGGTACATGTAATAGCAGCTGCACATCACGGTACATGTAACAGCAGCTGCACATCACGGTACATGTAACAATAGCTGCACATCACGGTACATGTAACAGCAGCTGCACATCACGGTACATGTAACAGCAGCTGCACAACACGGTACATGTAACAGCAGCTGCACATCACGGTACATGTAGCAGCAGCTGCACATCACGGTACATGTAACAGCAGCTGCACATCACGGTACATGTAACAGCAGCTGCACATCACGGTACATGTAACAGCAGCTGCACATCACGGTACATATAACAGCAGCTGCACAACACGGTATATGTTGCAGCTGCTGATCATCACGGTACATGTAACAGCTGCACATCACGGTACATATAACAGCAGCTGCACATCACGGTACATATAACAGCAGCTGCACAACACGGCATGTGTTGCAGCTGCTGATCATCACGGTACATGTAACAGCAGCTGCACATCACGGTACATATTACAGCAGCTGCACATCACGGTACATATAACAGCAGCTGCATATCACGGTATACATGTAACAGCAGCTGCACATCACGGTACATGTAACAGCTGCACATCACAGCAGCTGAAACATCGGCTGCACATTATCCCAGATTCCGACGTAATCAAGAGTAAATTGTGAGAATTTCCAAAAATATATTTTTTCCAGTTTAAATACCCAGCTGCTCGTAGCTGGGTTGGTAGCGTCCTGAGCTCCCACACTCAGGGTCAGGCATGGGTGAAACGTTGGCCATGTTTTCTTACACCTGCTGCCCCTGTCCACCTATCAGTAAGTAGGTATCTGGGTGTTAGCCGACTGCTTGGGTCGCATCCTGGGGGACATGATTAACCTAATTAACCTAATTTGCCTGAAGAATGGTATACAATACCGACGAGATGAAATTAAGACATGTGCAACATCTGGGTATCTTTACTGTATCTTTTGGGTAGGACCTACTTCCATTGGGTAATCCCGCCTACCAGTGACTATGTCCTCGTCTGCTACACGTTCCATTTCCACCTGACGTTAGTATATAAGCATCAGGCGCCTTGCTTCTGCTTCAGAATCTCCACGACTACGGTGCTCTTCGGACCAACTCCAAGGTTGAGGGACTGATTACCTCATCTTCTGTACATAGTTCTACTGTCTTCAAGTTATGTCCTGGAATTTGTATTGATAAAGCCACTGGAGGGCGAAACGTCTACAATAAAGATACCCAGATGTTGCACATGTGTCTCAATTTCATCAACCTAATTTGCCAGAAATGCGTTACATAACCACGAACTTTCTGTATAGTATGTCAATGATGTCAACTATGGTCTGTAATAGTTGTATCATGTACTTGTAGAAATAAGAATTATTATTATTATTATTAATTATTATTACACTATCTACCCAGTAACTACTGTAGTTCAATATTTTTCTGTCCTACCTAATCCTTTATCCTCCTCTTACCATATCCTATGGTCACTAATCCTTGTATCCTTGGACAGAGAGCATGAGAACACTCATACAGTAAGACAGATCTGATATGGTGTGAGCCAGCCAGAGGCGCGAGTGCGTCTGGTCTGAGGTTGGCAGGTTAATGGGGTTCAAAGCCTATCGACAACACTGGAGTCGTTTAGGCTGAGCCTAACTCTCCCACCACCAGCTTAGAATACTTAATCCGTACAATAGGGATTAACGTAAATTCTCAGTATATGTATACGCTGAGAGAAATTCACCTTTCTGCGTATTTCTCTCAGCACGCTATTCCAGAATGGCTGACTTCTGGCCAGCTAAGACAACCACTCCATACTAGAATGGTTGACTAACTAGCTAAGACCCTGCTTGACTTCTGGCTAGCTAATACAGCATGAAGTACAGTGATTTCATGAAGCCTGGTTAGGTAAACGAAGTTTAAAGTCTACCGACTGCACGATGGACATTAAGTCTGCATGTCACCTGCTCACCACCAGGCAAGAACACTTAGACCCTGAGATAGAGATTACAGCAGCTTCTCTGAGAGACATTCCCCCTCTCAGCGTATCATGGCATGTGTCGAGGTTAGGTAAGACTGGTTGGGAAACAGGACAAGTGTTTTCAAACGCGGGTTTTAGTCATGTGATGACCCGCCACTGGAGCTTTTTGGTCAAACTGACCGAGTCCTTTTCCCCTGGCTTACCCTCCAACCACTTTAAAAATTAAGAATGTGTATAAGGATGCACATGCGTTAGATACAAACAAATGCCCCGACACAGGTGAATTAGCTGTGATTGCTTGTATCACCTGCCCAAAGCACTTACTACCTTCCACTCCTCACGACAGCTATTGAAAAAGCAGCTGGGAATCACAGCAGTGCCTGCAGCAGCAGATACACACTGCAAACAGCAGCTGGGAATCACAGCAGTGCCGCAGCAGCAGATACACACTGCCAAAAAGCAGAGCTGGGAATCACAGCAGTGCCCGCAGCAGCAGTTCCACACTGCAACAGCACTGCTGAGTATTACAACAGTGCCTGCAGCAACAGCTACACACTGCAAAAGCACACTTGGGCAATCACATCAGTACACAGATCATTTACACAGTGCAGCAGCGCACGAATTATTTTCACGGAATACAGCACTGAACATTAGCTTATTACAGCCATGATGAAACAGCAGCGCAGAAAACAAAATCACACGAAATAACAGCGCATAGAACAGCAGCGCACAGAACAGCAGCGCACAGAACGCAGCGCACAGAACAGCAGCGCACAGAAAAAGCAGCGCAAGAACAGCAGCGCACAGAACAGCAGCGCACAGAACAGCAGCACACAGAACAGCACACAACAGAACAGCAGCGCACGAACACAGCGCACAGAACAGTAGCGCACAGAACAGCAGCGCACAGAACAGCAGCACACAGAACAGCAGCGCACAGAACAGCAGGCACAGAACAGCGCAAAGAACAGCAGCGCACAGAACAGCGCAAAGAACAGCAGCGCACAGAAAAAGCACGCACAGAACAGCAGCGCACAGAACAGCAGCGCACAGAACAACAGCGCACAGAACAACAGCGTCACCCCAACACGACCTGAGAACTAATTTCAGTTTTACGTAACTAACCTCCACTTTCATCTATAATCACACACACCAAAGATGAGACAAAACGCTCCATTAAACTTTCTTGTTGAGCCGCCATCTTGATTGCAAACTCTTGCTACTTTATTATGGTTTATTAACGAAAAAGAAGATAATGGTGGATAAACAGAACGAAAATTAATGGGTAACTGCGCTGTAATTTCCATGTCGACTTGGAGAGTCGGAGGGGAAATGTTGACGGGGTTGAACGGTGGGTCTAACTGGCGTCGACAGAGTTTCAAGATCTTGAAAGATGTTGAAAAATATCTTGAAAAGATCTTGAAAAAGAGTTTGAAAAAGATCTTGAAAAAGATCTTGAAAAAGATCTTGAAAAAGATCTTGAAAAAGATCTTGTAAACATTTTTGAAAAAGATCTTGAAAAAGATCTTGTAAACATTTTTGAAAAAGATCTTGAAAAAGATCTTGAAAAATATCTTGAAAAAGATCTTGTAAACATTTTTGAAAAAGATCTTTTAAAAAAAACTTGAAAACATATTTTGGGAAAAAAATCTTGAAAAAGATCTTGTAAACATTTTTGAAAAAGATCTTGAAAAAGATCTTGAAAAAGATCTTGAAAAAGATCTTGAAAACATTTTTGAAAAAGATCTTGAAAAAGATCTTGAAAGATCTTGAAAAAGATCTTGAAAACATTTTTGAAAAAAATCTTGAAAAAGATCTTGAAAAAGATCTTGAAAACATTTTTGAAAAAGATCTTGAAAAAGATCTTGTAAACATTTTTGAAAAAGATCTTGAAAAAGATCTTGAAAAAGATCTTGAAACATCTTGAAAAAGGTCTTACCTGGAATCTACCTGGAGAGTATTCCGGGGAACAACGCCCCCGCGGCCCGGTCCACGATCAGGCCTCCCTGTGGATCAGGGCTTGATCAACGAGGCTGTTACTGCTGGCCGCACGCAATCCAACGTACGAACCACAGCCCGGCTGATCCGGCAGATCTTGAAATAGATCTTGAAATACACCTTGAAATTATTTTGAAAAGATCTTAAAATAGATCTTGAAATATATCTCGAAAAAGAAGCTTGAAAAAGATTTTGAAAAAAAAAAAGAAAAAAAAGAGAAATTAGGTCATTTTCGTTAGGTAAAGTTAGGTTAGGCTATGGAAATTAGGGTTGGGCTACGTTATGTAAAGTTAATTTTTAAACTAGGTTAGGTTACGTAAGTTAGATTTAGGTTAAATTAGGCAGCAAAGTTAGTCCCTTTGATTAGGTTAGGCTAAGTTAGGTTAGGTTACGTTGAGTAATGTTATGTTAGGTTATGTAATGTTTACGTTAGGTTAGGTTAAAATTAAGTAATGTTCGGTTAGGTTATGCTAGGTAAAGTAATCTTAGGGTAGGTTAAGTAATGTTAGGTTTAGGGTTTGGTTAAGTAATTAAGTTTTGGCTAAGTTAAGTAAATGTTAGGTTAGGTTAATAATGTTTGGTTAGGTTAGGTTAACCCAAAACCTGTAGAAAACATAATTATGCACAGATATTCAGGGTATAGCAGCTGTTGTGATATCTGGTAAAGAACAGATAACGTTCAAATCTGAACGTTTTCTTTGTTTGGGGCGAACGTTGGGTGTAGACGAACCGGTAGCAGGGTTTAAGCAACGGGGGTGTTTTGGCGGGCTGGAATATGGGTACAAGGGGGAGGAACCAGGATGGCAGGCGGCTGGAATATGGTAGCAGGGGCAGGAACCGGAGTGACAGAGGACTGGAATGTGTGTAGCAGGTGCAGGAAACTGTGACAGGATGGAATAAGGGTACGAGGGGCAGGAACCGGGGTGGCATGGGACTGGAATGCGTGTAGCAGGGGCAGAAACGTGGTGGCAAAAGCTGGAATATGGGTAGTAGGGGCAGGAACCGGGGTGGCAGGGGTTGGAATATGGGTGGCAAGGGTTAGAATACGGATGGCAGGGGCTGAAACATGGATGTCAGGGCGAAAATGATGGGGCAGGAAACGGGGTGGCAGGGGCTGGAACATGGGTAGCACGGAGAGAAACCGGGGTGGCAGGGGTTGAAACATGGGTAGCAGAGGCAGGATCCGGGGTGACAGAGGAACTGGTATCAATAAAATTAGTGTAAAATTTCTGTGGTAACGTAGAAGAGATCAGTCTATACAAGAAATTTAAAAGGTAGCCACGTTTCTTCTTTTAGCATAATTATATATGTCAACAATGTGTTACTACACTATTCTATATGATAGTTACATAGTGGGGAACAAAAATCTAAATTTGTTTCGCCTGTATTATTCCATCACTTAGAATAGGTTATACATGCATAGTGTTGCAATGTATCAGCCTGAGTTGGGAGACTTTAGTACGATACATGACGATATCGACAAGTATTCCATTGTAGGTTCACTACGACAGGTTCAGTATGGCAATGAGAGAGATCGTCAAGTATTCCAGTGATGGTTCAGCGGCTGCGACAGTGTCAGCAGCAGGGCAGTGAGCATTCGTCAGCTACGATATCTTCAAAGGCTTTTTTTCCAGGAGGGCTGGAGTTCCAGCAACAGGGAGGAAAGGAAATGCAAAACAAAATGGTTCGTGAAGACAGAAGGAGTCAACAGACATCGCGTCCAGCGCTACAAGTCAGTCAGGAGATTAAAATTTCAGTGACGATACGGCGGACGGGACGGGCGTGATATACACCTGTTAATTAGGAGGCTGCTAGTGCATAATTCATCCCATAACAAGCATCTTCCGGGGATTACATGTCAGCGTCCACGCTACGATATTCATAGAGAAAAAAATATGAGAGTTTCCGCACGAGGATACTGCGTGTTGGTGGGTCATCCTCCTTGGCAAGACACTTTCAGGGTGATGAAGGGCTCTTGTTCCAGGGAAATGGAGCTACCCTCCTTTTCGGTGGATCGAATCTAACTGCCTTCTGTTTCCAAGAAGATAGGAAATAAAATATAACATTTATAATACCATGGGTGGAACAGGTCACAAACACCAGCACTTAGGATAGGACTCATATGACGTAGTTTCGGACAGACCGAGAAGTCGTCACAAGGTGTCTCTCCCAAGTGCGGAATTGTGACGAGTACGGGTAATCTCAATTTCTTCGCGAGTTGTGAGCAGAACGACTCACAATCACACACACACAAGTTGACAGTGATCTCTAATAAAAATTATTGACCACAACGCTAGCAATATTTACAGAACTCACCCTGTAGTGTATTCTTAAATCAAAATTTCCCTCTGACTTGTCATATAAGGGAAAGAGTGAGCAAAATCTTTATATATATAAATATGAGATGAAAAAACTTATTTTTTTCGAAAAACTAAGTACAAATTTCAGAAGCCTCTTAGAGCACATTATACATATAGGAAGAATATATATTCTGTTGAGTATATTTAATTCCGTCAATGCACTATGAGCAACAGTGTATACAGAAGGTATATATCTCAGTGCATACTTTGAGTTTACTGAAATGTATAATACGATCACAGTAAACAGGTGATATCACAATATGCAGAACCACTGTGAAAAAAATAGCGAATTTCCAAACGTTTTCGTGATTTCTCACATTATCAAGGAACTATAAAAAAAGGTTAACAGGAAGGTATATTAACCTTTTGTTTTTATAGTTCCTTGTTAATGTGAAATGTCACGAAAGCGCTTGGAATTTCGCTATTTTTTCACAGTGGTTGTTCTGCTTACTTAAATATATACGTGAAGGGCCAAAGTAACCTTGACTGGTGGTGTACACAATGATGTGCAATCTTAACGCTATTCTTTAGTAACACTATTCTGCAGCAATACTATTCTTTAGTAATACTATTGTTCAGTAATTCTATTCTTCAAGAACACTAGTAACACCGTTCTTCTGTAACACTGTTAACATCATTCTTAAGTAATACTAGAAGTATATGAGAAACATTCCTTACATCTTGTCTAGGTATGATTCTCTGGAATCATACCTAGTGTGTTCCATCCACGAGCACTGGTCTCGCCTACCAACCTGTCGGTATTATATACCGACAGGTTGGTAGGTAAGACACATAGGCAACATTTAGGCAACTTTATTCCGAAACGTTTCGCCTACACAGTAGGCTTCTTCAGTCGAGTACAGAAAGTAGGCAGGAGGAGTAGAGATGTGAAGACGATGTAATCAGTCCATCACCCTTGAAGTCGTAGATTTGAGATTGTCAGTCCGTTAGCCTAGAGAAGTTCAGTTCCAAAGTCTGGAACAAACTGAAGATCAAGCGACAGTGTTGAGACTTAAATACTGTCGGAAGGAGAGATGCAGAGTAGTAGTAGTGAGAATGTAGCCACTGAGAGGTCACGTCCCTCTCAGATCAAACAATTCTCACTTGAAAAAGTTCTCCAAGGTGTTTTCTCTACTGCTCCTGCCTACTTTCTGTACTCGACTGAAGAAGCTTACTGTATAGGCGAAACGTTTCGGAATAAAGTTGCCTAAGTGTTGCCTATGTGTCTTACCTACCAACAAGGGTCCCAGCGAGACCAACCTACCATTCACGAGCACTGGTCTCGCTACCAGGGTCCCAGCGAGACCAACACACCATCCACGAGCACTGGTCTCGCTACCACGGTCCAAACGAGACCAACCCACTATCCACGAGCACTGGTCTCGCTGCCACGGTCTCGGCGAGGCAGCACGTGTTCTCTGCTGTTTAGCTTCGTATTAAAGGTCTTTATTTACGGAAGCTGTAAGCGCATTACAGGCAAATCACTCTCCCTGGCCACCTCTATGCCCCTTTCTACTATCTCCCCTCTTCTACCCTCTCTCCACTTTCTCTTCTCCCCTCTTCCCAAAGGAATGCAGTAATTGCGAACAAGCGGTACAAGATGCAAAAAAAAAAAAAAAAAAAAGCACACAAGGGGAGTTGAATGACAGCTCTGGGCCTTTCGTTTTGCAATCAACACATCATCATGAGCTTGCAATGTTGCAAAAATGAGTAGGACATCCAGGTGGACTCGTTCGAGGGAACGACTCTAGCTGGAATGAACGAATCTACCTGGACTTCCTTCTCATTTCTACAACACTGCGAGCTCCTGAAGATGTTTTGATTGCCACACGAAAGGCCTCAGTAAGTTTATTTAGTTACAGGTACACATAAATACACGTACACATACGTAACATATATGTAAATTATCTAGGATAACCAAGCTAAAAAAAAAAAAAAAAGGGTCGGTCAAAATGACTAATTGGGCCATTGAAATTTTCCTTCATTATACTAAACATCCATAAACTTCATCAATGTTTACACATCAATGTTTACACATCAATGTTTACGCATCAACCAACAATGAAGACAAACCATTTTGCAACACTTAAAACATCTGAAAAAAAAAATCACGAAGCGCAACTTTATCAGTTGTAAACATGGAAATCTGGAGCCAGTTCGTTCGTGAGACTGTTTGTACACGTTAATAAGAATGATGTTCGTGTATATGCTTGAAAAAATGATGAATATGAAGGATGACACTTGCAACTGCAAGACGAAGGCTTTCGAGGCCTCAGTTGGCCCGAGTTTGTTGTCTAGCACTTAGCACCTGGCGTACTCCCTGCTTCAATTGCTCCGATTTAGCTGCCTAGCATCTAGCATCGTACTTCCTAGCACTTAGTATGCTTTTGCTCTAATCGCGTTCGTCGCCCCGAGTTAGCTTCCTAGCACCTAGCATACTTCTAGCTATAATAGTTGCTAAAAGTTAGCTTCCTAGCACCTAGCATACTTCTCGCTATAATAGTTGTTCCAAGTTAGCTTCCTAGCACCTAGCATACTTCTCGCTATAATAGTTCTTCCAAGTTAGCTTCCTAGCAAACTTTCTGCTATTGGCACACCCAGGAGACCTGGTCTTGGACCTGGCAGGGAGAGGCAGTAACCCCTGCAAACTTGCCCCCTACCCTTCACTCAGCCATCCTTCCCTTCCTCTATCCCCCTTCCGTCCCTCTCCTTCCTTACTTCCCATTCTCCCCCCTTCCTTTTCCTTAGCCTTCAAATCCCTCCTGAGTACATTTCCTCTCAGCTGGCATTTGCCTCCTAGTTACCCTCAGCGGATTTGCACTTTCCATTAATAAAGTTTGTCAGCTGAGGCTGACAGTCATAGCATTAAATATCTCAGCTGAGGCTGACAGTCATAGCATTAAATATCTCAGCTGAGGCTGACAGTCATATATCATTAAGTGTCTCAGCTCTGGCTGACAGTCATAGCATTAAGTGTCTCAGCTCTGGCTGACAGTCATAGCATTAATGAAGTGTCTCAGCTCTGGCTGACAGTCATAGCATTAAGTGTCTCAGCTGAGGCTGACAGTCATAGCATTAAGTGTCTCAGCTGAGGCTGACAGTCATAGCATTAAGTGTCTCAGCTGAGGCTGACAGTCATAGCATTAAGTGTCTCAGCTGAGGCTGACAGTCATAGCATTAAGTGTCTCAGCTCTGGCTGAGGCTAGTACACCAAACGGGGAGTAGAATGAAATTAGCTCTAAGGCACCCACGCCATCGGCAAAACACCTAGTTCTGCTGGGTGCGTGGGTTAGAGCGTCATGTGATTTTCACTTACCATGAGGGGGTCAAAACGACATGGGTTCGAGTGCTCGGCAACTCGCAGTGTTGTTATTGATTAAATACAACTCGTTCGTGGTTACAATAATATATATATATATATAATATATATATATATATATATATATATATATATTATATATATATATATATATGGCTCCTAAAGTCTACTCACACTGCTGTCTAAGGGTTATAAAAATGCATTTAAAAACACAGCAACTCTTGGACCAGCATATACTCATACAAATTAAGAAGCATGAGAACAAATAATTAATATTGTATAAGGAAGGACATAAAAACTCACCTATACATAATATATCTATATTAATAGTAACTTATATACAACTTACAATGTACTGCAATAAAGCACCACACTACAGTTCACATTAGTTCACTAGCACACTGCTAGTAATGAGTGGAACAAAAAGATGAACATTTATGAACAGGGAGGCTCCGTGACATACTCCCGTCTTCACTTCTGTCTGGTAGACTAATTACCAGCAGGTAAAACACCATACAGTGCTCTCGCACAAACAGGCCTCTACACACTAGAACCTTACAAATAAACATGAGAGCACTTAAACATAAAACTACCTATAGCATACCAAAAAAAAAAAAAAAAACCACCAAACCACCTACTTACACTAACGTCAACCCATGATGACTTCACCAGCCGCCTTCCTACACGTACTGAACTAAACACACCTCTCATCTGCTCCTGTGCTGTACCACTGCCTGACAGGATTAAAACATGTTCACTTTCAGGGAAAAATACACAGCTTTCGGTATACTACACGGAAACTAACATATATGGAGAGTTATTTATATAAATATTTTAATACAGTACTTATAATATATATATATATATATATAATATATATATATATATATATATAATATATATTATTTATATATATATATATATATATATATATAATATATATATAATATAATATATATATATATATATATATATATAGTGTGTGTGTGTGTGTGTGTGGTGTGTGTGGTGTGTGTGTGTGGTGTGTGGTGTGTGTGTGTGTGTGTGTGTGTGTGTGTGTGGTGTGTGGTGTGTTGTGTGTGTGTGTGTGTGTGTGTGTGTGTGTGTGTGTGTGTGTGTGTGTGTGTGTGTGTGTGTGTGTGTGTGGTGTGTGTGTGTGTGGTGGTGTGTGTGTGCGTGTGGTTTTGTGATGACAAGTGAAGAGGTAGCGGTGGCTTGGGTTTGATTACCCTTGATAAACGTAACATTGAAACAGTCATCAAAGTGGGACTGTCTCTCCTAACGCGAGGCAATTGTGGGTCATACTTCTTTTTATTGTGGGGTGGCACGGAGCTGGCCCCGGAGTGGCCCTGAGCTGGCCCCGTAGTGGCCCTGAGCTGGCCCCGGAGTGCCACGGAGCTGGCCCCTGCGGTGTCGTAAGTTTTAGTGCGCGACCGATTTCCATTAGGCGGGTTTGATACGTGATATTAGTGCTAATGTGGGCCTAATTGCCGGCCGCGGGGGGCGACTCGTCGCCGCGATAGACGAGTTTTGCGGCCGTTGATGGGAGACGACGAGGGGAGAGGGAGAGGGAGAGGGGAGAGGGAGAGGGGAGAGGGAGGAGGGGAGAGGGGAGAGGACGAGGGGAAAAGGGGGATGGGGTAAGAGGGAATTTAATTACGTAAAAAAAACGAAAATGTGAACATATTTTCTCCCTTTCCTCCCCCTAACCCCTTCCCAGGTAGTGTAGTGTGTACTGGTAGTGGTTAGTGGTGGTACAGCGTGTGTACTGGTAGTGGTTAGTGGTAGTACAGTGTGTGTACTGGTAGTGGTGGTACAGTGTGTGTACTGGTAGTGGTGGTGCAGTGTGTGTACTGGTAGTGGTGGTGCAGTGTGTGTACTGGTAGTGGTGGTGCAGTGTGTGTACTGGTAGTGGTGGTGCAGTGTGTGTACTGGTAGTGGTGGTACAGTGTGTGTACTGGTAGTGGTACAGTGTGTGTACTGGTAGTGGTACAGTGTGTGTACTGGTAGTGGTACAGTGTGTGTACTGGTAGTGGTTTCAGTGTGGTGTACTGGTGGTGTACTGTGTGGTGTACTGGTGGTGGTACAGTGTGTGTACTGGTGGTGGTACAGTGTGTGTACTGGTGGTGGTACAGTGTGTGTACTGGTAGTGGTACAGTATGTGTACTGGTAGTGGTGGTACAGTGTGTGTACTGGTTAATGGTGGTTTCAGTGTGTGTACTTTGGTAATGGTGGTACAGTGTGTGTACTGGTAGTGGTGGTACAGTGTGTGTACTGGTTTGTGGGGGTGGTACAGTGTGTGTACTGGTAGTGGTTAGTGGTAGTGGTGGTACAGTGTGTGTACTGGTAGTGGTTAGTGGTAGTGGTGGTACAGTGTGTGTACTGGTAGTGGTTAGTGGTAGTGGTGGTACAGTGTGTGTACTGGTAGTGGTTAGTGGTAGTGGTGGTACAGTGTGTGTACTGGTAGTGGTTAGTGGTAGTGGTGGGTACAGTGTGTGTACTGGTAGGTGGTAGTGGGTAGTGGTGGTACAGTGTGTGTACTGGTAGTGGTACAGTGGTGGTACAGTGTGTGTACTGGTAGTGGTGGGTACAGTGTGTGTACTGGTATTGGGGGTTGCAGGTGTGTGTTTCTGGTAGTGGTGGTGCAGTGTGTGTACTGGTAGTGGTGGTGCAGTGTGTGTACTGGTAGTGGTGGTGCAGTGTGTGTACTGGTAGTGGTGGTGCAGTGTGTGTACTGGTAGTGGTACAGTGTGTGTACTGGTAGTGGTACAGTGTGTGTACTGGTAGTGGTACAGTGTGTGTACTGGTAGTGGTACAGTGTGTGTACTGGTAGTGGTACAGTGTGTGTACTGGTAGTGGTGGTACAGTGTGTGTACTGGTAATTGTGGTACAGTGTGTGTACTGGTAATGGTGGTACAGTGTGTGTACTGGTAATGGTGGTACAGTGTGTGTACTGGTAATGGTGGTACAGTGTGTGTACTGGTAATGGTGGTACAGTGTGTGTACTGGTAGTGGTTGTACAGTGTGTGTACTGGTAATGGTGGTACAGTGTGTGTACTGGTAATGGTGGTACAGTGTGTGTACTGGTAATGGTGGTACAGTGTGTGTACTGGTAGTGGTGGTACAGTGTGTGTACTGGTAGTGGTGGTACAGTGTGTTACTGGTAGTGGTTAGTGGTAGTGGTGGTACAGTGTGTGTACTGGTAGTGGTTAGTGGTAGTGGTGGTACAGTGTGTGTACTGGTAGTGGTTAGTGGTAGTGGTGGTACAGTGTGTGTACTGGTAGTGGTTAGTGGTAGTGGTGGTACAGTGTGTGTACTGATAGTGGTTAGTAGTGGTGGTACAGTGTGTGTACTGGTAGTGGTTAGTGGTAGTGGTGGTACAGTGTGTGTACTGGTAGTGATTAGTGGTAGTGGTGGTACGTGTGTGTACTGGTAGTGGTTAGTGGTAGTGGTGGTACAGTGTTTTGTACTGGTAAATGGGTTTGTGGTAGTGGGTGGTACAGTGTGTGTACTGGTAGTTGGTTTAGTGGGTGGGTACAGTGTGTTACTGGTAGTGGTGATACAGTTGTGTGTAACTGGTATTGGTGGTGCAGTGTGTGTACTGGTAGTGGTGGTGCAGTGTGTGTACTGGTAGTGGTGGGTGCAAGTGTTGTATGGTAGTGGTGGGTGCAGTGTGTGTACTGGTAGTTGGTACAGTGTGTGTACTGGGTTAGTGGGTACAGTGTGTGTACTGGTAGTGGTAAGTGGTGTGTACTGGTAGTGGTACAGTGTGGGGTACTGGTAGTGGTAAAAGTGTGTGTATGGTGGTGGTACATGTGTGTGTACTGGGTAGTGGTGGTACAGTGTGTGTACTGGTAGTGGTGGTACAGTGTGTGTACTGGTAGTGGTGGTACAGTGTGTGTACTGGTAGTGGTGGTACAGTGTGTGTACTGGTAATGGTGGTACGTGTTGTACTGTAATGGTGGTACAGTGTGTGTACTGGTAGTGGGTGGTAAAAGTGTGTGTACTGGTAGTGGTGGTACAGTGTGTGTACTGGTAGTGGTGGGTACAGTGTGGTATGGTAGTGGTGGGTACAGTGTGTGTACTGGTATGGTGGTACAGTTGTGTTGTACTGGTAGTGGTGGTACAGTGTGTGTACTGGTAGTGGTGGTACAGTGTGTGTACTGGTAGTGGTTAGTGGTAGTGGTGGTACAGTGTGTGTACTGGTAGTGGTTAGTGGTAGTGGGATACGTGTGTGTTTCTGGTAGTGGTTAGTGGTTGTGGTGGTAAAAGTGTGTGTACGTAGTGGTAGTGGTGGTACAGTGTGTGTACTGATAGTGGTTAATAGTAGTGGTGGTACAGTGTGTGTACTGGTAGTGGTTAGTGGTAGTTTGGGGGTACAGTGTGTGTACTGGTAGTGGTTAGTGGTAGTGGTGGGACAGTGTGTGTACTGGTAGTGGTTAGTGGTAGTGGTGGTACAGTGTGTGTACTGGTAGTGGTTAGTGGTAGTGGTGGTATACTGTGTGTACTGGTAGTGGTGGTACAGTGTGTGTACTGGTAGTGGTTAGTGGTAGTGGTGGTACAGTGTGTGTACTGGTAGTGGTTAGTGGTAGTGGTGGTACAGTGTGTGTACTGGTAGTGGTTAGTGGTAGTGGTGGTATACTGTGTGTACTGGTAGTGGTTAGTGGTAGTGGTGGCACAGTGTGTGTTCTGGTAGTGGTTATGGGAGTGTGGTACAGTGTGTGTACTGGTAGTGGTTAGTGGTAGTGGTGGTATACTGGGGTGTACTGGTAGTGGTTTTTGGTGGTATACTGTGTTGTACTGGTAGTGGTTAGTGGTAGTGGTGGTACAGTGTGTGTACTGGTAGTGGGTTAGTGAGGTTGGTACAGTGTTGTACTGGTAGTGGTTTAGTAGTTAGTGGTGGTACAGTGTGTGTACTGGTAGTGGTTAGTGGTAGTGGTGGTATACTGTGTGTACTGGTAGTGGTTAGTAGTGGTGGTACAGTGTGTACTGGTAGTAGTTAGTGGTAGTGGTGGTACAGTGTTGTACTGGCAGTGGGTTAGTGGTAGTGGTGGTACAGTGTGTGTACTGGCAGTGGTTAGTGGTAGTGGTGGTTTTACTGGGGTGTACTGGGAGGGGGGTTAGTGGTGGTACAGGTGTGTACTGGTAGTGGTATACCGTGTGTACTGGTATGGTTAGTGGTAGTGGTGGTATGTGTACTGGTAGTGTGTTAGTGGTGTATAGTGTGTGTACTGTAGTGGTAGTGGTAGTGGTGGTACAGTGTGTGTACTGGTAGTGGTTAGTAGTAGTGGTGGTACAGTGTGTGTACTGGTAGTGGTTAGTGGTAGTGGTGGTATACTGTGTGTACTGGTAGTGGTTAGTAGTGGTGGTACAGTGTGTACTGGTAGTAGTTAGTGGTAGTGGTGGTACAGTGTGTGTACTGGCAGTGGTTAGTGGTAGTGGTGGTACAGTGTGTGTACTGGCAGTGGTTAGTGGTAGTGGTGGTATACTGTGTGTACTGGTAGTGGTTAGTGGTGGTACAGTGTGTGTACTGGTAGTGGTAGTACCGTGTGTACTGGTAGTGGTTAGTGGTAGTGGTGGTATAGTGTACTGGTAGTGGTTAGTGGTGGTATAGTGTGTGTACTGGTAGTGGTTAGTGGTAGTGGTGGTACAGTGTGTGTACTGGTAGTGGTTAGTGGTAGTGGTGGTACAGTGTGTGTACTGGTAGTGGTTAGTGGTAGTGGTGGCATAGTGTGTGTACTGGTAGTGGTTAGTGGTAGTATACTGTGTGTACTGGTAGTGGTTAGTGGTGGTGGTATACTGTGTGTACTGGTAGTGGTTAGTGGTAGTGGTGGTATACTGTGTGTACTGGTAGTGGTTAGTGGTGGTACAGTTTGTGTACTGGTAGTGGTTAGTGGTAGTGGTGGTACAGTGTGTGTACTGGTAGTGGTGGTGTACTGTGTGTACTGGTAGTGGTTAGTGGTAGTGGTGGTGTACTGTGTGTACTGGTAGTGGTTAGTGGTAGTGGTGGTATACTGTGTGTACTGGTAGTGGTTAGTGGTAGTGGTGGTACAGTGTGTGTACTGGTAGTGGTTAGTAGTAGTGGTGGTTTCAGTGTGTGTACTGGTAGTGGTTAGTGTTAGTGGTGGTACAGTGGTGTGTACTTTGGTAGTGGTTAGTGGTTAGTGGTGGTACAGTGTGTGTACTGGTAGTGGTTAGTGGTAGTGGTGGTACAGTGTGTGTACTGGTAGTGGTTAGTGGTAGTGGTGGTACAGTGTGTGTACTGGTAGTGGTTAGTGGTAGTGGTGGTACAGTGTGTGTACTGGTAGTGGTTAGTGGTGGTACAGTGTGTGTACTGGCAGTGATTAGTGGTAGTGGTACAGTGTGTGTACTGGTAGTGGTGGTATAGTGTGTGTACTGGTAGTGGTGGTACAGTATGTGTACTGGTAGTGGTTAGTTGTGGTACAGTGTGTGTACTGGTAGTGGTTAGTGGTAGTGGTGGTATACTGTGTGTACTGGTAGTGGTTAGTGGTGGTACAGTGTGTGTACTGGTAGTGGTTAGTGGTAGTGGTGGTACAGTGTGTGTACTGGTAGTGATTAGTGGTAGTGGCGGTACAGTATGTACTGGTAGTGGTTAGTGGTAGTGGTGGTATACTGTGTGTACTGGTAGTGAATGGTGGTAGTGATGGTATGCTGTGGTTAGTGGTATTGGTGGTACAGTGTGTGTACTGGTAGTGGTGGTACAGTGTGTGTACTGGTAGCGAATGGTGGTAATAGTGGTATACTGTGCGTACTGGTAGTGGTGGTATAGTGTGTGTACTGGTAGTGGTGCTATAGTGTGTGTACTGGTAGTGGTAGTGGTGCTATAGTGTGTGTACAGGTAGTGGATGGTGATACTGGTGTAGTGTGTACTGGTAGTGGATGGTGATACTGGCGAAGTGTGTACTGGTAGTCGATGGTGATACTGGTGGCGTAGTGCGTACTGGTAGTGGATGGTGTTAGTGCGTGCAGCAGCAAGCCGCCAACAACCTGATGGATCATACTCGCTTATTTCACCAAATTAAGTTGATGAATTAGCAGTGTGGGAGACTAACTGACCCAGGTGATGAGGATGCTGCCTCGCTGTGACGCTGTGATGCTGCCTCGCTGTGACGCTGTGATGATGCCTTGCTGTGATGGTGCCTCGCTGTGATGCTGTGACGCTGTGATGCTGCCTCGCTGTGATGCTGTGATGGTGCCTCGCTGTGACGCTGTGATGGTGCCTCGTGGACGCTTTTGATGGTGGGCTTGCGTGTGATGGTGCCTCGCTGTGACGCTGTGATGGTGCCTCGCTGTGATGCTGTGATGGTGCCTCGCTGTGATGCTGTGATGGTGCCTCGCTGTGACGCTGTGATGGTGCCTCGCTGTGACGCTGTGATGGTGCCTTGCTGTGATGGTGCCTCGCTGTGACGCTGTGATGGTGCCTCGCTGTGACGCTGTGATGATGCCTTGCTGTGATGGTGGCGTCGCTGTGATGCTTGTACGCTGTGATGCTGCTGCTGTGATGCTGTGATGGTGCCTCGCTGTGACGCTGTGATGATGCCTTGCTGTGATGGTGCCTCGCTGTGATGCTGTGACGCTCTGATGCTGCCTCGCTGTGACGCTGTGATGGTGCCTCGCTGTGACGCTGTGATGGTGGCTCGCTCTGTGATGGGTGTGACGCTGTAGATGGTGCCTCGTGTGATGGTGCTCGCTGTGATGTGCCTCGCTGTGATGGTGCCTCGCTGTGATGCTGGGGACGCTTCTGATAGTGCCTCGCTGTGTACGCTGTGATGGTGCCTTCGGGTTTTTGATGCTGTGACGCTTGATGCTGCCTCGCTGTGACGCTGTGATGGTGCCTCGCTGTGATGCTGTGATGGTGCCTCGCTGTGATGCTGTGACGCTCTGTTGCTGCCTCGTTGTGATGCTACATCGCTGTGATGCTGCCTCGCTGTGATGCTGTGACGCTGTGATGCTGCATCGCTGTGATGCTGCATCGCTATGATGCTGCATCGCTGTGATGCTGTGATGGTGCCTCGCTGTGATGCTGTGACGCTGTGATGCTGTGACGATGTGATGCTGTATCGCTGTGATGGTGCCTCGCTGTGATGCTGTGACGCTGTGATGCTGTGACGCTGTGATGCTGCATCGCTGTAACGCTGTGATGGTGCCTCGCTGTGACGCTGTGATGGTGCCTCGCTGTGATGCTGTGACGCTCTGATGCTGCCTAGCTGTGATGGTGCCACGCTGTGATGCTGTGGTGCCTCGCTGTGATGCTGTAACGCTGTGATGCGGTGACGCTGTGATGCTGCATCGCTGTGACGCTGTGATGGTGAATCGCTGTGATGCTGCATCGCTGTGATGCTGTGATGCTGTGACGCTGTGATGCTGTGACGCTGTGATGCTGCATCGCTGTGATGCTGCATCGTTGTGATGCTGTGATGCTGTGATGCTGCCTCGCTGTGATGCTGCGATGCTGTGATGCTGCGACGCTGTGATGCTGCCTCACTGTGATACTGCCTCGCTGTGATGCTGTGACACTGTGATGCTGTGACGCTGTGATGCTGCTTCGCTGTGATGCTGTGACACTGATGCTGTGACGCTGTGATGCTGCCTCGCTGTGATGCTGTGACACTGATGCTGTGACGCTTGAGGGTCATCTTATGAATCAACATATTCACATTAAGAGGGAGGTTAAGGGATAAGAAAAGTTAAACGGACCTATAAAATTAAAATTGTTAGCGATTCGAAAACAAACCAGAACGGTTTTTTCCTGACAATTAGTACAAAAGGTAGAGAAAAGTTAGGTCCTCTTAAAACTAACTCCGGACAGCTTACTGAAAAGGAAAATGAAATGTGCCAGATTTTTAATAACTATTTCCTTTCAGTTGTCACAGAAGACACAAAAGATAGCCCAGTAATTATCTTTTTATAAAGGCCCTGTGGCATGCAAAGAGTACGTAACCTTTATTCGGCGCATGGACACACTCTCATTTACCCGGCTATCTCCCCCAACGCGAATCAAGGTGACTGAGGTTTGACGAATGGGCCCCGTCGTTCAACTAGTAACCAGGTTCCAGCCAAAAAAGATGGTTTTGGCAATCGCAAGGTTATGTGGGTACCGCTCTCCTGTCTGCCCTTGTCATTCCCATTCTAGAGTTGGTTGAAGCACGGTCTGCTATCTTGTGGCTTCTATTCTGCCTTGCTTACCGTGGAGTGCACTAATACCTATCGCTGTATATAGTGTATATATTGCTGTTCTAAATTGGTGAAGGATAATATAAATCAAAACTTTTCTGCTGTGTTTAGTTTGCTTCCTTTACACCCAGGATAACAGGCCATTTGGAATCTTGGGTTGTAATAGGCCCTGAAGAAAATAAATTATATAATGTCATAGCCACTAGAGATATTATCAAACAAGAAGACCGATTGAAGGAAAGTAATTCCCTGGGCACTGATGAACTTTTTTCAAGGGTTCTTAAGGGGTGCAAAACGGAAATTTATGAACCATTAACTAACCTTAATATATCTCTTCAAACAAGTGTAGTGTCCGATATGTGGAAGATGGCTAATGTAATTCCCATTCACATTATCGCCCAATAAGCCTAACCTCAATTGTAGGCAAATTACTAGTCGGTTCTAGCTGATATTAAATAAAACGTCTTGACAAGCATAAGTTGATCTATGATACTCAGCATAGATTCACGAGGGGCCGTTCCTGCCTAATTACTAACTTTCTTAAGTAAAGCATTTGAGGCAGTTGATCATGATAAAGAATGCGATATTGATTATTTGGGTTTTAGTAAAGCTTTTGATAAAGTACCACACGAAAGACTTTTAAAATGGCAGCTCATGGTATTTGAGGTAAAAGTCCTGTCATGGATCTCGGCCTGGTTGACCAACATGAAGCAGTGTGTCAATAAATGGGGTTAAATCTGAGTGGGGATCAGTCATAAGTGGCGTACCACAAGGATCAGTTTTAGGCCCATTGTTGTTCGTTATATATACATTAATGGCCTTGACAAGGAAGTGATACGAGCAAAATCGCTGACGACACAAGAATAGGCAGGATACTGATTCAGAGTAAGATACCGCTGAACTTCAGGAGGATTTAAACAGGTTCATGTCATGGTCAGAAAAGTTCAGTGTAGATAAATGCAAAGTCCTGATGCTCCGGACTGTAAATAAATCCAGCAATAAATAACAAAAAGGCACAATACCGTGACTGGAACGATACACAAATAACCCGTACATAAAAGAGAGGAGCTGACGACGACGTTTCGATGTGACTTGTAAATGGTCCAAGTCGGACCGAAACGTCGTCGCAAGCTCCTCTCTTCTATGTGCGGGTTGTGTATATAAAACCAACACTTTTAAACTATATAGTATATAATACAAAGGACTTCGGAGTTATAGTAAGGAGCAACCTGAAGTCAAGACAGTAATGCCTAACGTACATAATAAGACAAACAGATTACTGGGGTTTATATCAAGAAGTACAAGCAACAGGAGTTATTCTTTATATTGTATGACTTATTGTATTAGTTTATTTATGTAGGTAGGAAGTAACAACTACACCTGTCATTGTGCTTGATGCTGGAGAGTTTTGATTGGCTGCCAGCACTTGTAAACTACCTGCCAACTTGTTACGCTGGTGCCATGTGGAAGCTGTAGGTACGTGTCACCTGACCATGCCTAACTTACTCTATTGCTGCTTGTCGTAGAAGCATCTCGTCTTTGTTCTGTCAACTTGTGTGATTTAGACTCTGTATTTGGTAGAATATGTATTACGACCACAGGTGAGACCTGGTCGTAATGGGAATTGAAGCAAACTCAGCAGTAGATTATAATGTTTACTATGTACCGTATGTGCAGATAGAATAATGTGTACATCACAGTGACAGATGGCAAAGCAGAGCCAGAGAGAGTGCACTGCACTCAACCGACAGGTAGGCAAGTCTGCCAATGCTTACCACAAGTGAACCACGTTGCTTCAGCTTTGGCAGGCTTGCCTGCGATTGGTCATTGAACCAAGGGTCAATGACCGTATTGATTGTTAAACCCTTAGCACCCGGTTCGCTGGTTGTGAGGCAGTCTACATGGGAGTGTGACATACGACAAATAAATTGTAACATGCTCTTTGCATGCCACAGTATGTCACCTTTGGTGAGCTGGGACATATTTCTCGTAACTCTGTGCAACCCTATTCACAGAGCATTATTTAGATTTAATATTTAACGTTTTCAGAGGTTATGTGTCCTGAGACACTCCTTATATCTCTGGTCCCGAGTCTCAATTCTCGACCTACATTGTTCTGGCATCTACGTATTGTCGTAGTCAGGGATGTGGCATTGCTGAACACTGTTTCAGTAATAAGGGTGTTTTATGCTTTTGTGGAGGATCTGTTGAAGATCTCCAGTAAGGGTCGTGTTTTGTCTCCTTGTTCCTTGCCAGACTGTGCAGTGTACTGCTACTTTGAGCATTATTGCTGTTTGGTGAATGTGTCGTCTTATTACTCAACCAATCCATTAGATTGCCTTGATGGTTAAGAAGTCAGCCTATTGAGGGACGGTGTTGTCAGCCAATTTCTAAGTCGGGTCGAGTCACACCAAAAATTACCGAAAGCACACACACACACACACACATATATACACAATATTATTATTATTGTGTTGAGTTAATATCAATAACATATTAGATGGTACTTATTAAGAAAAATTATTTTTAAGTGGCTTAGAACCATATGCATATATGCACAAATTAAAAATAAATTTATTAAAAGTATCCTCTTCAAGAAGGGATCCTTGATGAGGCAAAGAAGTTCTTGGTCTGAGGAACTGGACCTTTCAGTCTTCTTTGTCTGACCAAACCTAATTACCCACACTCTTCCCCTTCCCTGCCCCTTCCTCCACATTCCTCCCTTCCCATTCCTTCCCCTTCTTCCCTCCCCTCCCCTCTCCCTTTCCTGTTTTCAGCCTCTGGAGTCCTCCCCTCAGGCATCCTAGTCCCTACGTTGGGGAATGAGTTCGTTGTCCATCGCATTCCATTGAGGTCCTGGTGGTGGTGTAGTTTGCTGTGGAATCTGGATGATCTGTGGATGTCCCAATCCCTCTCCAGTCTCCCTGGAGGGGGAGGGGGAGGCTTTGACTGTCTTTTGGGTAATGGGTATATCTCTGGAGACTGCCTGTCAGATTCCAGTAGGTGGTGGCCGAAGGAGGTATGCCTTGTGGCAGGTATCCGACCACCCTCTCTTTTGTCCACCGAGGTGGCTCGGAAGATGTGAGGCTGCTATCCTGGAATTCTGGTTTACTGGCATGAAGAGTAGGGTATGGCATGGGTTTCATGCTGTGTCTGAGCTACTGGCAGCGCTGAGGTCCTCTTGGGCGCGGAGGGGGATTTACTACCCTTTCATTCCTCCTAGGAGCTATCCCTCCATGTTCTCGCCCCCCCCTTTTTTTTTCTTTCCTTTTCTCGGAAAAACAAAATGAAAATAGTAACCTAAGCATGGAGTCCCAGATCCATGAACCTCCTCCTCCTCCCGTGCTCTTTTCTGCTGCAATACCCTCTTACTACCCTATCCCATTATCAGATCATTCTTCCGGCTTATCTCTCGATGGTGTGACGATTTTCAGATCGCCAGCACATCTCAGGACGGCCCACCTCAGGTCCAGCACCTAAATGACCACGACTTTTAACTGATTAAACTGCTTCAATTGCCTTTCACTCTTCCCAGAAAAGTCCAGAATGACACTCACTCCCTTTGCACTCTACATTTCAAAGTACACAATGTAATAAGTTTTTCACTTGACCACCGACAACCCCCACTAACTATCTCTCTGATCACGGTATCAGCAAGGCACTCCTGCGCCATGTTGGTCAAAATATTTCATTCCATGTTCTTAAGAGTGGTACATGCATCGTCACGGTACGAAATTCTGGCCAGGCTCACAATTTTTCCTTTCTTACCTCCATAGACGATATTCCTGTCACATTTCGAAAACGTTTCTCACAGTTATAGCTCTGCCTCGTGCCATTGTTCAGGGTGATTTCCGTTAGTGTGATGCCAACATTCTGGAGCAACTTGGGTTCAATACCTTGCAATTCTCACAGTGGACACTTATGTACTACCTGCCTACGGACGGAGACGCCCCTGCAATACAGCTCGTTTAACTTTTGACTGCCAAGAACTTCCATCCTCAGTCTGCAAATGCAGGACACTGTCTATAAGTCCGAGAGTTGATCCCTACACCACGACAGTGTAAAAATTGCTGGCACTTTGACCACCCAGCGAAATACTGCGGGTCCATGACAGAATGCCCAGTCTGTGGTGCAGCCGCCCATACTAATACATCCTGCAGCCTACCTCTTTCTTGCCTTAATTATACTGAAGCTCACCCAGCTTATTCTTGCCATTGCCAAGATTACCTAAAATAACGATAAATTTGCTGTCTCAAAGAGAAATTTTTTATGTATGCTATGGCAAGCTCTCATCTCTGCCTCCAGGGGAGACTTCCACGACTTTCTTATTCTAGGGTTACTAAAAGGTTCCACAATCTTTTCTGTAGTCACAACTTCCACAGCCACATCTGTATCTATCTCTTATGCAGTCTTGGACTCCCAGGTCCCTACCTCGTCACTTCATACTGTCCCTGAACCTTCATCTATTTGCTCGTAAGTTTCTATGTCTACAAGATCTCTCACAGCTACACTTTCCCTTCGCCTATCTACTTCTCCAAAGTCTAAAACATCCCCAGAGTTCAAATCTCCTTTAACCCCTCCTTCACTTACCCTTCTCAAACATTTTTTCTTTCCAGTCTGTGTACCTAGTTCTTTACCTCTTACTGTCTCTGTTAGGAGTGTGGAGGGTCATCCTTTCCCACGCACAATCCCCTCCTCTCATGTCCACTCCCAAGTTTCTTCTCAAGCTAACTAACCTTTCATCCCCCCTTCTTTGGTAACTCCCATCGTCTCTGATTTTACTCACCTTTTCCTTCTATCTCAGATGTTGTACTACCTGCAACTTCCTTGTCCTCTGTAACACTTGGAGCTATCTCCGAATATATTGAGGACACACAACCATTGGACACTGATCCACCTACTATCGCTCCTCCTCCTCACTTTTCTAAACCATCAAGACAACACTTTTCTTCGCAGTGTTTCAATCCTACGCTGCTTACTCGTTTTCCGCTGCCTCCACATGTAGACTTTAATAACCCTACTAGTCTGAAGACTAGTAGGGTCCTCTTCACAAATCATGACTAATTTACAGTGGAATATTCGAGGTCTCAGGGCAATTGGGGTGAGCTTCATGTGTTTCTCTCCCAGTTTTCTCCTGTTCATGTCTGTTTAAAAGAAACTAAATTGTGATCCACTGTTATCCATCCAGTCAGGGGCTGTTTTATTGCACTCATCGAATCCTGTTCCCGATGGAACTTTAAAAGTGCACTTCTTCTATGCACCAGTATACAATACCATCAGATCTTCGTTCAAACTTCGATGCATTGCACTGCAGCAAGCATTTACTTGAACGAGTGATATACAGTCTGCTCTTTGCGTCTCTCAAGTATTATCTATACCAGATGTTGTGTTTCTGGTTTCTTCCTTACCGCCACCTCTTCTGTTGTTAGGTGATTTTACTGCTCATCATTTCCTCTGGGGAGGTCTCGCTGTGACTCTCGTGGGTATCAGTTAGAGGCTCTTCTCATTTCTCTTCCCCCCCTGCATGTTTTAAATACAGGTACTCCCACCCATTTTGACCCTCGCACTTAATCTCTCTCTTGCAATGATCTCTCAGTTTGTTCCTTGTGGCATGCAAAGAGTACGTAACCTTTATTCGGCGCATGTACACACCCTCATTTACAGGCTATCTTCCCCAACCAGCGAACCAGGTGACTGAGAGTTGATGATGGGGCCCCGTCGTTCAACTAGTGACCAGGTTCTAGCCAATAAGAAGATGGTTTTGGCAATCGCAGAGGTCATGTGGGTACCGCTCTCCTGTCTGCCCTTGTCATTCCCATTCTAGAGCTGGTTGAAGCACGGTCTGCTATCTTGTGGCTTCTATTTCTGCTTTGCTTACCGTGGAGTGCACTATACTTATCACTGTACATAGTGTACATATTGCTGTTCTAAATTGGTGAAGGATAATATAAGTCTAAACTTTTTCTACTGTGTTTATTTGCTCCCATTACACCCGGGGTAACAGGCCATTTGGAATCCTGGGTTGTAATATTCCTCATCAACTACACTTGACTTCACCTGGTCTGTGCTCCCAGTTTTACATGACAGTAATCATTTTCCTATCCTCTTTACATCCCATTTCTATTCTCATCCGCTTCGAGGCCCACGTTGGCAATTTGAGCAAGCGAATTGGGACCTGTACCCGTGTCAAACTGTTTTTAGTGAGGAACCTTCTTCGTCCTCTACTGATTATCTTTCACACTTATTTTTGACCTTAGTTTTAACTCGGCTTCACATTCTTTTCCTCAGACCTCAAGCAGGCTCTCAGAAATGCATGCCTTGGTAGTCTCCTGCTTGTCTCACGAAATTGTAATGGCACGATTGCAAGCAAACCATACCACGGGGGGGGGGTTAGAACCCGCAATCAGAGAGAACTCCAGACCGACGCGTTAGCGACTGGACCAGCTGGCTACAATAAGATTTATCCAACTAGGTATATTTCTACACCATAGGAAGGTTAACGTAGGCACCACTGTGACCACAAATTGCTAACGCGTCGGTCTGGAGTTCTGAGGCTTTCTGATCATGGGTTGAAATCCCGCCCGTGGTATGGATTCTCCTGCTTGTGCTCGTGCAGTACGTTTGAAACTTGCTGCATGGAGCCGATATCGTTACAATAGGACCACAAAGAAACTCTTTCAGCCCTCCTCACAGCCATTCCTAACTCTACCTTCATCCTCTCCACCCTTGCTACCCTATGATCCAGCATCACACCCCCCTGCCCTGCAGAGCTGTATGACCCTAATGGGTTTAGTGCTTCTTTTTAATTATAATTACTAAAAGTATAATAAGACACTCCAAGAAATGTATAGGAGCATATCTCCGTTATTCATTTATTATTCAATGTCCACTGATTGTATAGATTGTCACCTAGACACGTGTCACTAAAGATCTTTATCCTCGTCCACATGTGATAGTGATGTCACATAAAAAGCGTTGTAGAGAAACTTCTTAATTTCTACAGGACAACTGGATTAGGATATATTCCGACATCCTGTTACGTAACCGGAAACAGGTTAGTTGTAAAGTAACACCGCCCATACAAAGTAACACCGCCCATACAAAGTAACACCGCCCATACAAAGTAACACCGCCCATACAAAGTAACACCGCCTATATAAAGTAACGCCGCCCACCCAAAGCAACAACGCCCATACAAAGTGTTTGCAGTAAGCCAGTATTGGAGGGGAGGATAGGGGAGAGGGTGGTGGAGGTGAGGATAGAGGAGAGGGTGGTGGAGGTGAGGATAGAGGAGAGGGTGGTGGAGGTGAGGATAGAGGAGAGGGTGGTGGAGGTGAGGATAGAGGAGAGGGTGGTGGAGGTGAGGATAGAGGAGAGGGTGGTGGAAGGGAGGATAGAGGAGACTGTGGTGGAAGGGAGGGATAGAGGAGAGGGTGGTGGAAGGGAGGATAGAGGAGAGGGTGGTGGAAGGGAGGATAGAGGAGAGGGTGGTGGAGGTGAGGATAGAGGGAGAGGGTGGTGGAAGGGAGGATAGAGGAGAGGGTGGTGGAGGTGAGGATAGAGGAGAGGGTGGTGGAGGGAGGATAGAGGAGAGGGTGGTGGAGGGGAGGATATAGGAGAGGGTGGTGGAGGTGAGGATAGGAGAGAGGGTGGTGGAGGTGAGGATAGGGGAGAGGGTGGTGGTGGAGAGGATAGGGGAGAGGGTGGTGGTGGAGAGGATAGGGAAGAGGGTGGTGGAGGGGAGGATAGGGGAGACGGTGGTGGAGGGGAGGATAGGGGAGAGGGTGGTGGAGGGGAGGATAGGGAGAGGGTGGAGGAGGGGAGGATAGGGGAGAGGGTGGTGGAGGGGAGGGATAGGGGAGAGGGTGGTCGAGGGAGGATAGGGGAGAGGGTGGTGGTGGAGAGGGTAGGGGAGAGGGTGGTGGTGGAGAGGATAGGGAGAGGGTGGTGGTGGAGAGGATAGGGGAGAGGGTGGTGAAGAGGATAGGGGAAGGGTGGTGGAGGGGAGGTAGGGGAGAGGGTGGTGGTGGAGAGGATAGGGGAGAGGGTGGTGAAGAGGATAGGGGAGAGGGTGGTGGAGGGGAGGATAGGGGAGAGGGTGGTGGTGGAGAGGATAGGGGAGAGGGTGATGGAGGGGAGGATAGGGAGAGGGTGGAGTGGAGGATAGGGGAGAGAGGGTGGTGGAGGGGAGGATAGGGGAGAGGGTGGTGGAGGGGAGGATTGGGGAGAGGGTGGTGGTGGAGAGGATAGGGGAGAGGGTGGTGAAGAGGATAGGGGGAAAGGGTGGTGGAGGGGAGGATAGGGGAGAGGGTGGGTGGAGGGGAGGATTGGGGAGAGGGTGGTGGTGGAGAGGATAGGGGAGAGGGTGATGGAGGGGAGGACAGGGGGGAGGGTGGAGTGGAGGATAGGGGAGAGGGTGGAGTGGAGGATAGGGGAGAGGGTGGCGGAGGGGAGGACTGGGGAGAGGGTGGTGGAGGGGAGGACTGGGGAGAGGGGTGTGGAGGGGAGGATAGGGGAGAGGGTGGTGGAGGGGAGGATAGGGAAGAGGGTGGAGGAGGGGATGATAGGGAAGAGGGTAGAGGGGAGGATGGGAAGAGGGTGGAGGGGAGGATAGGGAAGAGGGTGGAGGGGGAGGATAGGGAAGAGGGTGGAGGGGAGGATAGGGATGAGGGTGGAGGGGAGGATAGGGATGAGGGTGGTGGAGGAGAGGATAGGGATGAGGGTCGTGGAGGAGAGGATAGGGGAGAGGGTGGTGGAGGAGAGGATAGGGAGAGGATGGAGGGGAGGATAGGGGAGAGGGTGGAGGGGAGGATAGGGGAGAGGGTGGTGGAGGGGAGGATAGAGGAGAGGGTGGTGGAGGGGAGGATAGAGGAGAGGGTGGTGGAGGGGGAGGATAGAGGAGAGGGTGGTGGAGGTGAGGGAAGAGGAGAGGGTGGTGGAGTGGAGGACTGGGGAGAGGGTGGTGGAGGGGAGGATAAGGGAGAGGGTGGTGGAGGGGGAGGAGAGGGGAGAGGGTGGTGGAGAGGAGGACTGGGGAGAGGGTGGTGGAGGGGAGGATAGAGGGAGGGTGGTGGATGGGAGGATAGAGGAGAGGGTGGTGTGGGAGGGAGGATAGGGGAGAGGGTGGTGGAGGGGAGGATAGGGAAGAGGGTGGAGGAGGATAAGGAAGAGGGTGGAGGGGAGGATAGGGAAGGAGGGTGGAGGGGAGGATAGGGAAGAGGGTGGAGGGGAGGATAGGGATGAGGTGAAGGGGAGGATAGGGATGAGGGTGGTGGAGGGGAGGATAGAGGAGAGGGTGGAGGGGAGGATAGAGGAGAGGGTGGGGGAGGGGAGGATAGGGGAGAGGGTGGTGGAGGGGAGGATAAGGGAGAGGGTGGAGGGGAGGATAGGGGAGAGGGTGGTGGGGGGAGGATAAGGGAGAGGGTGGAGGGGAGGATAGGCGAGAGGGTGGAGGGGAGGATAGAGAAGAGGGTGGAGTGGAGGAATAGGGGAGAGGGTGGAGGGGAGGATAGGGAGAGGGTGGTGGAGAGGATAGGGAAGAGGTTGGAGTGGAGGATAGGGGAAGAGGGTGGTGGAGGGGGGATAGGGAAGAGGGTGGTGGAGGGGAGGATAAGGAGAGGGTGGTGGAGGGGGAGGATAGAAGGTGGTGGAGAGGAGGATGGGCAGGGTGGTGGAGGGGAGGATAGGGCAGAGGGTGATGGAGGGAAGGATAGGGGAGGGGTGAGAAGATAGGAATAGGGTGGTGGAGAGGGTAGGGGAGGAAGAGGGGAGGAGTTTGATAGGGGAGGGAAGGATAGGGGAGGGGTGGTGGAGGGAAGGATAGGGGAGGGGTGGTGGAGGGAATGATAGGGGACAGTGTACTGGAGGTGAGGATTGGGGATAGGATAATGGAGGGGATCGGTGGAGGAAGGGGCACTGCTGTGACGCAGGTGTTGTCAGCTGACAATGGACGTAGGTGTTGTCAGCTGAGGCTGTGGATCATCTCCCGTTGACCAGAGTGAAGACCACATCTCTGATGAAGGACTGGAAGCTGCGCAAGACATGATCACTGCCACACCATCCCCGTGCAGATACCCGTCCCCTGTAGCCCCTCCATGTTGTATCACCAAAGTTGAATATCAGTGGTATACAATACCACCTAGATAAATTAGGCATGTGCAACATCTGAGTATCCTTACTTCTACACGTTTCGCCATCCGGTGGCTTTATCGATACAGTACACGAACATTACCTGAAGACTGTAGAGATATAGTTAGCAAATAGTGGAAGGTGAGGTAATCAGTCCCTCAGCCTAGGAGCAGGTAATGAGCACTTCTTGAAGATTAGACTGAGGGACTGATTTCCTCATCTCCTACTGACTAGTGTATATATTTCTGTCTTCATATTATTCCATGTATTGCACTGATAAAGCCACTTGGTAGCGAAAGGTCTACGTATAAAGATACCCAGATGTTGCACCTGTTTCTAACTCATCGCCCGAAGAGTTAGACTTTAGTTAGTCCTCAGCAGATATCTATGACATCTCTCCTCCCGGTTATCATCTCCCACAAAGTCATCACCATCATTACCTCCTTCTCCCCCACTATCTCCTCGACATCACTCTACACCAACAACAGCTTCACACTCTCAGTTATCGCTTGTGGTGTTCCAGTTATCTTTCAACACAGCAGGACACCTTCAGAATTCTGATGCAGTATCGCCTGTGTGCGTCGAAAAGGAGAAGCGAAGTTGTGCAACTCTGTCATCAGCTTACATCCTGGTGCATACTAGTGGATGTAACAAGCTTGACACGTACTGAGGTGCTGAGTTTTAAGATAAGCTTGACACATGCAGTAAGTTATTGTCCACCTTATATCCATCCTGTAGTGGCTAGTCTATCGTGCACCCCATATCATTTTGTGGATGGTAGTAGCTAGTTTATTGTGCGCCTCATATCCATCCTGTGGATAGTAGCCTAAGTGCATATGGATATACAAAATGCCTAGGAACTAAACCTCTGTCTGCTGCAAGTAAATTTAAGTTTGATTATTGTCTGTTATATCATTTTCATTAATAAGGTATCTTGACATATCACAGGTTATTTTGCTGCTTATCTCTGCCTTTCTCAATAAGTGAACAATCAAGGACGTAGTGTTCAAGTATGAGACCATATGGCTGTTCACAATTTGTATAAGTTTTATCATGTGTGTGTCTGCCAAGCTGCCAGAAGTACTGGTGAACAAGCCTAAGCCTGGCCACTACATCAGTCTGTTTACATTACACGTTGTTCCGTAGACAGGATTATTTACGTTCATGTTATTATAGTGAGTGATAGATCTATTCAAGCTTCTTACTGCATTTCTATAACATTTACTTTTATTATTTACTTCTCTTCTGATGTTAATAATGCTTGACACAGATATAACTAAGTTATATTATGTATTTTCTCCAGGGTGCTTTCTTGGGCTTATTTATCAACTTTATCACGAAGGAGCAATTCAATATGTGATGGAATTTATTAAATATTTACACGAATTCCCATTTCACTGATTTTGGAATATCTATACCTGGCTTATATACGCATATTGTTAGAGTAGTTATACTCACGTGCCTTCAGTGATGACAGAAATGTCAAGGAGTCAACCTCTAGTGTAAATACGATAACTTTAGTGTTATTAGGATGACAAACAATTCAGTTTGCCGTGTCAAGGCCCATAGTTACTACAGTTGTAATCTAGGGAGGTGACAACAAGAGCAGATGCAGCTCTGCCAGTAGACTCCTGCTTAGATACATCAGTGTACGTATATATTACTACAGTTATGCCAGAAATTTCTTGATGAGCGGTTGCCTTTGCAAGCGATTTAAGAAAGGGATTACTAGTAATGAGCTTCTTGGGAAGGACTTGCAAATATGTGATGTTAAAGAGAGACAACTTCCATGGGAAACTGAAATATTCTTGATGTTTTCAGAGATACAGTTCGTGCATGTTATAGAACATAATATAATTGAATATTTTTCCAAAAATTGAGGCAGTTGGCTAACAAACTGATGTGAAGACACGCAGTGAACACCAAGATTTAATTCTAGGCTACGTTTTGCCCAGAATTGACCTCTATCAAGTATCGTGTGACATAATAAGTGTTAGTAAAGCTCAGTCCCGATCGAAACATCTCTAAAAATAAAGTCTTCTTCTTTAATACTAGTTTTTATTGTCAACTATTAAGGTGACTGTCCTCAGCGGCCCAATACTAATAATACTACTACTAATAATAATAGTAATAACAATAATAATTATTTAATCATGGAGAATGAGAGGCAATAAGGTTTGATGTAAAGAATAGTATGGCTCTAGTTCCTTGGATGAAGATCCCTTCACCATCATCAAGGCTGCCAGACTGAAGCATCTATGGTGGTCAGGATCAGTCTCTTCACAAGACGAATATTGATGTTTCGGAAGCTTGTCTTCATTGGGACAGTTTCGCTCAGTGTAGAAGAAATCCTGGTTATTTTAAGTAATGTCAATCATCCTAGTTAACTTAAGATAACCAGGATGATAACCAGGATAATAACCAGTTGTTTTAAGATAACCAGTTTTTTAGAATAACCAGGATGATAACCAGTTGTTTTAAGATAAAACAACTGGTTATCATCCTGGTTATCTTAAAACAACTGGTTATGCTGTTATCTTAAAACAACTGGTTATCATCCTGGTTAAGATAACCAGGATGATAACCAGTTGTTTTATCTTAAAACAACTGGTTATCATCCTGGTTAAGATAAAACAACTGGTTATCATCCTGGTTATCTTAAAACAACTGGTTATCCTGTTATCTTAAAACAACTGGTTATCATCCTGGTTAAGATAACCAGGATAATAACCAGTTGTTTTAAGATAACCAGGATGATAACCAGTTGTTTTAAGATAACCAGGATGATAACCAGTTGTTTTAAGATAACCAGGATGATAACCAGTTGTTTTAAGATAACCAGGATAACTTGATTATATCCAAGAGAAAGGAATCCAAAAGAAACGTATCCAAGAGAAAATTATTCAAGAGAAACATGTCCAGTAGGTTGGACCACTGTTGTATCAAGTGCCACTGTTGTATCAAGTCCCAGTGTTGTATCAAGTGCCACTGTTGTATCAAGTCCCAGTGTTGTATCAAGTGCCACTGTTGTATCAAGTCCCAGTGTTGTATCAAGTGTCATTGTTGTATCAAGTGTCATTGTTGTATCAAGTGCCACTGTTGTATCAAGTCCCAGTGTTGTATCAAGTGCCGCTGTTGTATCAGGTGCCACTGTTGTATCAGGTGCCACTGTTGTATCAGGTGCCACTGTTGTATCAAGTCCCAGTGTTGTATCAAGTGCCGCTGTTGTATCAAGCGCCAATTGTATCATGTGCGATTGTTGTATCAAGTGTCACTGTTGTATCAAGGGCCAATGCTGTATCAAGTGCCAATGTTGTATCAAGTGCCAATGTTGTATCAAGTGCCACTGTTGTATCAAGTGCCACTGTTGTATCAAGTGCCAATGTTGTATCAAGTGCCACTGTTGTATCAAGTGCCACTGTTGTATCAAGTGCCACTGTTTTATCAAGTGCCACTGTGTTCTGGTGACACTTTCAATGCAATTCACAAACACGCTTGTAAACTCCGGAAATCCTGGCTCTAGAGTGCAACAGTTTGTATTGTTGGACCTCGGGAGAGACTGTGAAGGAGAGACTGTTAAGGAGAGACTGTGAAGGAAAGACTATGAAGGAGAGACTGTGAAGGAGAGACTGTGAAGGAGAGACTGTGAAGGAGAGACTGTGAAGGAGAGACTGTGAAGGAGAGACTGTGAAGGAGAGACTGTGAAGGAGAGACTGTGAAGGAGAGACTGTGAAGGAGAGACTGTGAATGAGAGAGACTGAAGGAGAGACTGTGAAGGAGAGACTGTGAAGGAGAGACTGTGAAGGAGAGACTATGAAGGAGAGACTGTGAAGGAGAGACTATGAAGGAGAGACTGTGAAGGAGAGACTGTGAAGGAGAGACTGAAGGAGAGACTGTGAAGGAGGGACTGTGAAGGAGAGACTGTGAAGGAGAGAGACTGTGAAGGAGAGGTTGTGATGGAGAGACTGTGATGGAGAGACTGTAATGGAGAGACTGTAATGGAGAGACTGTGAAGGAGAGACTGTGAAGGAGAGACTATGAAGGAGAGACTATGAAGGAGAGAGACTGTGAAGGAGAGACTATGAAGGAGAGACTGTGAAGGAGAGACTGTGAAGGAGAGACTGTGAAGGAGAGACTATGAAGGAGAGACTGTGAAGGAGAGACTATGAAGGAGAGACTGTGAAGGAGAGACTGTGAAGGAGAGACTGTGAAGGAGAGACTGTGAAGGAGAGACTGTGAAGGAGAGACTGTGAAGGAGAGACTGTGAAGGAGAGACTGTGAAGGAGAGACTATGAAGGAGAGACTGTGAAGGAGAGACTATGAAGGAGAGACTGTGAGGAGAGACTGTGAAGGAGAGACTGTGAAGGAGAGACTGTGAGGAGAGACTGTGAAGGAGAGACTGTGACAGGAGAGACTGTGAAGGAGAGACTGTGAAGGAGAGGACTATGAAGGAGAGACTGTGAGGGATGTGAAGGAGATGACTGTGAAGGAGAGAATGTGAAGAGAGACTGTGAAAGGAGAGACTGTGAAGGAGAGACTGTGAAGGAGAGACTATGAAGGGACGTGAAGGAGAAGGCTGTGAAGGAGAGACTGTGAAGGAGAGACTGTGAAGGAGAGAATGCTGAGGAGAGGACGTGAGGAGAGCTGTGAAGGAGAGACTGTGAAGGAGAGAATGTGAAGGAGAGACTGTGAAAGAGAGACTGTGAAGGAAAGGCTGTGAAGGAGAGACTGTGAAGGAGAGACTGTGAAGAGAGACTGTGAAGGAGAGACTGTGAAGGAGAGACTGTGAAGGAGAGAATGTGAAGGAGAGAATGTGAAGGAGAGACTGTGAAGAGAGACTGTGAAGGAGAGACTGTGAAGGAGAGACTGTGAAGGAGAGAATGTGAAGGAGAGACTGTGAAAGAGAGACTGTGAAGGAGAGACTGTGAAGGAGAGACTGTGAAGGAGAGAATGTGAAGGAGAGACTGTGAAAGAGAGACTGTGAAGGAGAGACTGTGAAGGAGGGACTGTGAAGGAGAGACTGTGAAGGAGAGACTGTGAAGGAGAGGTGTGATGGAGAGACTGTATGGAGGAGACTGTGATGGAGAGACTGTGAAGGAGAGACTGTGAAGGAGAGACTGTGAGGAGAGACTGTGAAGGAGACTGTGATGGAGAGACTGTGATGGAGAGACTGTGAAGGAGAGACTGTGAAGGAGAGACTGTGAAGGAGAGACTGTGAAGGAGAGACTGTGAAGGAGAGACTGTGAAGGAGAGACTGTGAAGGAGAGACTGTGAAGGAGAGACTGTGAAGGAGAGAATGTGAAGGAGAGACTGAAGTAGAGACTGTGAAGGAGAGACTGTGAAGGAAAGGCTGTGAAGGAGAGAATGTGAAGGAGAGACTGTGAAGAGAGACTGTGAAGGAGAGACTGTGAAGGAAAGGCTGTGTGAAGGAGAGAATGTGAAGGAGAGACTGTGAAGGAGAGACTGTGAAGGAAAGGCTGTGAAGGAGAGACTGTGAAGGAGAGACTGTGAAGGAGAGACTGTGAAGGAGAGACTGTGAAGGAAAGGCTGTGAAGGAGAGATGATGAAGGAGAGACTGTGAAGGAGAGGACTGTGAAGGAGAGACTGTGAAAGAGAGACTGTGAGGAAGGTGTGAAGGAGAGGCTGAAGGAGAGATTGTGAAGGAAAGACTGTGAAGGAGAGACTGTGAAGGAGAGACTGTGAAGGAGAGACTGTGAAGGAGAGGTTGTGAAGGAGAGACTGTGAAGGAGAGGTTGTGATGGAAAGGTTGTGATGGAGAGACTGTGATGGAGAGACTGTGAAGGAGAGACTGTGAAGGAGAGGACTGTGGAAGGAGAGACTGTGAAGGAGAGACTGTGAAGGAGAGAATGTGAAGGAGAGACTGTGAAAGAGAGACTGTGAAGGAGAGACTATGAAGGAGAGACTATGAAGGAGAGACTGTGAAGGAAAGGCTGTGAAGGAGAGAATGTGAAGGAGAGACTGTGAAAGGAGAGAATGTGAAGGAGAGACTGTGAAGGAGAGACTGTGAGGAGAGACTGTGAAGGAGGAATGTGAAGGAGAGACTGTGAAGAGAGAGACTGTGAAGGAGAGACTGGTGAAGGAGGAGACTGTGAAGGAGAGAATGATGAAGGAGAGAATGTGAAGGAGAGACTGTGAAAGAGAGGACTGTGAAGAGAGATGGAAGTGAGAGATGTGAAGGAGAGACTGTGAAGGAGGACTGTGAAAGAGAGACTGTGAAGGAGAGATGTGAAGAGAGAGACTGTGAAGGAGAGAATGTGAAGGAGAGACTGTGAAAGAGAGACTGTGAAGGAGAGACTGTGAAGGAGGGACTGTGAAGGAGAGACTGTGAAGGAGAGACTGTGAAGGAGAGGTTGTGATGGAGAGACTGTGATGGAGAGACTGTGATGGAGAGACTGTGAAGGAGAGACTGTGAAGGAGAGAGACTGGGTGTTGGAGAGAGACTGTGAGGAGAGACTGTGAAGGAGAGAGACTGTGAAGGAGAGACTGTGAAGGAGAGACTGTGAAGGAGAGACTGTGAAGGAGAGACTGTGAAGGAGAGACTGTGAAGGATGAGGAGGACTGTGAGGAGTGAGGACTGTGAAGGAGGAGAATGTGAAGGAGAGACTGAAGTGAGGACTGTGAAGGAGAGACTGTGAAGGAAAGGCTGTGAAGGAGAGAATGTGAAGGAGAGACTGTGAAGGAGAGACTGTGAAGGAGAGACTGTGAAGGAAAGGCTGTGAAGGAGAGAATGTGAAGGAGAGACTGTGAAGGAGAGACTGTAAGGAAAGGCTGTGAAGAGAGAATGTGAAGGAGAGACTGTGAAGGAGAGACTGTGAAGGAGAGACTGTGAAGGAAAGGCTGTGAAGGAGAGAATGTGAAGGAGAGACTGAAGGAGAGACTGTGAAGGAGAGACTGTGAAAGAGAGACTGTGAAGGAAAGGTTGTGAAGGAGAGGTCTGAAGGAGAGATTGTGAAGGAAAGGACTGTGAAGGAGAGACTGTGAAGGAGAGACTGTGAAGGAGAGACTGTGAAGGAGAGGTTGTGATGGAGAGACTGTGAAGGAGAGTGTTGATGGAGAGGTTGTGATGGAGAGACTGTGATGGAGAGACTGTGAAGGAGAGACTGTGGAAGGAGGAGACTGTGAAGGAGAATGTGAAGGAGGAGACTGTGAAGGGACGGAGGCAGAGTACCGTTTCTTGACTCAACTATTGACTCTACGTGTTCGAGAAGAATTAACTGAATGATTTTTAGAGAGGAGAGAATCTGTGAAGGGGAGGAGTAAGATGAGGAGGAGGAAGAGGAGAGGAGGATGGAAGAGGAGGGGGAGGAGGGGGAGGAAGGAAGAGGAGGAGGAAGGGAGGGGAGGAGGGGGAGGAAGAAGAGGAGGAGGAAGAGGAGAAGTGAACAGCTTGGAAGACAGGTCAAAAACCTTCTTCGGTCGTGTTTATCATCTTCGACAATGTTACCAGTCTTTGGTAATAGAATCCTAGAACTGCTAGGATATTCTTGTAGTGCTAGGATATTCTTGTAATGCTAGGATTTTCTTGTAATGCTAGGATATTCTTGTAATGCTAGGATATTCTAGTAATGCTAGGATATTCTAGTAATGCTAGGATATTCTTGTAGTGCTAGGATATTCTAGTAATGCTAAGATATTCTAGTAATGCTAGGATATTCTAGTAATGCTAGGATATTCTAGTAATGCTAGGATATTCTTGTAATGCTAGGATATTCTTGAAATGCTAGGATATTCTTGTAGTGCTAGGATATTCTTGTAATGCTAGGATATTCTAGTAATGCTAGGATATTCTTGTAATGCTAGGATATTCTTGTAATGCTAGGATATTCTTGTAGTGCTAGGATATTCTTGTAATGCTAGGATATTCTAGTAATGCTAGGATATTCTTGTAATGCTAGGATATTCTTGTAATGCTAGGATTTTTGTATGCTAGGATTTCTTTAATCTAGGAATTTGTAATTTCGGATATTTTGAAATCTAGGATTTTCTGTAATGCTAGGATATTCTTGTAATGCTGGGTATTTTGTAATGCTGGATATTCTAGTAATGCTAGGATATTTTTGTAATGCTAGGTATTTTTTAAGGTTTTAGTGCTGGGTATTCTAGAATGCGGGGATTTCTTGTAATGCAGGATATTTTTGATTGTTTGGATATTTTGAAATGCTAGGTATTTTGTAAGTAGGATATTCTGTAATGCGGGAATTTTTGTAATGTAGGATTTTCTTGTAATGTTTGGTATTCTTGTAAGGGGTTTTTTTTTTTTTTTAAGAGGTATTTTTGAATGCAGGAATTTTTGTAAGCGGATTTCTAGAAAATGCTAGGTATTTTTGTAATGCAGGATATTCTTGTAATGTAGGATATTTTTTTAAATCTTTTTTAGTGCTAGGAATTTTGTAAGTTTGGAATTTTTAATGCTGGGTTTTTTGTAATGCTGGGATTTTAGTAAGCTGGGATTTTCTTGTAATGCTGGATATTTTTAAATGCTAGGAATTTTGTAATGCTGGGGATATTTAGTAATGCGGGGATATCTTGAAGCGGGAATTTGAAAGAGGTTATTCTGTAATGGGGATATTCTAGTAATGTAGGTTTTCTTGTAAGTAGGAATTTTTTGTAAGCTAGGAATTTAGTAATGCTAGGGAATTCTTGAAAGCGGATATTTGAAATGCTAGGTATTCTAAATGCTGGGATATTCTAGTAATGCTAGGAATGCTCACAAAAATTTAAAGTTTTTAAAACTGGTGTATGAAAGGTTCGGGGACGATTTTAACGATATTTTGGCGTTTTTGAAGAGTTTCCAGAAAAACGTCAAAGGATAACTTTTGGACGTAAACGGAAAACTTGACGTCAACGGGGATACTTTTGACGCTTTGTACGAGCTTTCTCCGTGAGAAAAAAGCCTTTCAGAGCAAACGTTGCCCCAATTTTTCAATCACCTCCAGTTTCAGGAAACACTTCACATCATTTTACTCCCTTCAAAACTTGATGGGTAGCGAACGGTTCTTGATCCCAAAGAACCGGAGCATTCTCTCCTTCCACAGTTAAACCCCCATACCTCAAGTTTCCCCCGTTGCATAAGCCTTCGGATTTAGCGCCACCCCGTGAAAACAATCTGCAATCTGTCTTCTTTTTACCCTTCATGTGTATGTTTATCTAAAATTAAAACAATGAAAATATAGCAAAAACAGAAAAAACAATAATTAAAAAAAAATAAAATGATATATTATTATTTCTGGCAGGGAACCCGCCAGACATGTGTGTCCCGGGGGGGGGATGGGTTCATAAATGCGGGTAAGGCACCTTCCCCGTGTCCTAAAACTGGGTTTTGGTGTATTTTGGATAGCCCGGGTAGGGGTGAGTTTATTCTAAAGGGAGTTTTAAAAATAATGGGTGCGTTTTTAAACTCAGGAATGTACCTTATTTGTGGGGTTAGGGGGTAGAGGTGTATCACTGAAGCGACTCACAGAGGGAAAAAAAACTCAGGAAGTACCTCTATTCTGTGTGTGTTGAGGGGTAGGAGTGTTCATGAAAAGCACTCACAGAGGGGGAAAAAATCAGGAATGTATCTCTATTTGTTGAGTTGAGGGAGAGGTGTTTCACTGAAACGCCCCCCAGAGGGAAGAAAAATCGGAATTTACCTCTTTCGTGTGAGTTTGAGGGGGTTTTTGAGGTGTATCATGAACCGGGGCTCCAAGGGAAGACTCTACTTTTTCGAATGCTTGATTTCCAGCATTGTTTTTTTGAGATTGCAACTCTTACAGAGAATATTAAAACTTATCGGTAACTCTCTTCAAAAGTTTTTTTTAGGGGGTTTTTTGTAAAGTGATTGAAAAGTTAAGAAACCAAAATGAAAAAAACCGTGAAAAAATGCTAAATTCAGATACATTTTAATTGTATTTGGAAAAAAAGGCACGTAACAGCAGCTTTATACAGGATAGTCAGTATGCGATATCCTGGGGGGGGATCGTATTGCCCTTCCCCGGGGGAGAGGGACTGAAGGGTTACTAGGATGCTGACTATCCAGGTGTGGTTCATTATCTGCCTTCCAGGGAGAGAGACTGAAGTGTGACCAGGATGCTGACTATCCTGGTGTGATCTGTATCTGCCTTCCAGGGAGAGAGACTGAAGAGTGACTAGGATGCTGAATATCCTGGTGTGATCCGTATCTGCCTTCCAGGGAGAGAGACTGAAGAGTGACCAGGATGCTGACTATCCTGGTGTGATCCATATCTGCCTTCCAGGGATAGAGGGACTGAGGAATGACCAGGATGAAGAATGAGATGCTTGTGCAACATTTGGGAAACTTTACTGAGGAAACGTTTCGCCAACCAGTGGATTCTTTGGTCCAATACAAAGAAGAACGGCGGAAGAAAGGGAGTTTGACGTAATCAGTCCCTCAGCCTGGAATCGATGTGTTCAGTCCATCAATCTTCAATAAAGTTCAGAATATGCCCGGAGAAGTGGCTTATATACTGCAGTCAGATGAGACTCCGCCTTCGACTGAACGCATCGACTCCAGTCTGAGAGACTGATTACCTAAAACTCCCCTTCTTCCACAGCTCTTCTTTGTATTGGACTGAAGAAACCACTGGTTGGCGCAACGTTTCCTCAATAAAGATTCCCAGATGTTGCATAAGTATCTCATTCTTCAACTCATCGATCTCTCTAAAACATTACATCACGCGTTGGCCAGGATGTTGCTCCCAAGGAGCAACATGCTCCTTGGGAGCCAGGATGCTGACTATCCTGGTGTGATCCTCATCTAGTTCCCAGGAAGAGAGGGTCGATTCATAACATCAGGGTCTTGAGGACTCGTAGACGAATCTTGTTCGGGTGATGACCAGTTCAAGAGTGTCTATGGAACTTAACTAGTGAAATTTCTTTCATGAGCATAATAATGTTGGAATTGTGGGCACTACTGAGCCTACTCACATATATGGTGGCATACTAGATCTGTACCTTGGATTTAATGTATCGTACACGATGCATGACTGTCATGGTTGATGATCTATCTGATCACTCTCCAAGTCTCAGGACTGTCAGTCTTGATTTTAGGTTTGTGCAAACTCGTGTGTGTTGATTATTTGGCTAGAAGTGTATTCTTGTCTCTGAAGGAAGTTAATTTACCCTAGCCTCCCTCTCCTTTCATATTCCCCTCAAAGAGTGGGAAGGAACACACTAACCTCCCTCTCGTTTTATATTTCCTCCAAAAAGTGAGAGGGAACACACTAACCAACCTCTCGTTTTCTATTCCCTTCAAAGAGTGGGAGGTACCACACTAGCCTCTTTAGCTAAGAATTAAGCCATGTCAGAAAATGCTTAAACTCACACTGAATCATCGATGAAAAAAAAAATAGCACATTTTTATATATTTTCTGCCATAATACGACGGTTCTCTCGCTTGCTGTTTTGTACATGTATTGGGAGGGAGCACTTAGTCTTTGACTTGTATAAATTTGACGGATGTTCCGTACGATGAATTCCGTGAACGTTCTTCGTGAAGATTATTACAGCATTTACGGGAAACGCTAAGCCGGTAGGGGAGGTAATACAGCGCCTGGAAGAACTGGGAGTATTCAGGTTCGATCCAAGAGCGGGCGGGGAATAGTGAGATGGGAAACGCTATTAGTTTAAAATATTTTCACTCGTGTCAAAACACCCGGAGTTGAGGACCACGTATGCGAAGCTCCTCTGACCCCGTCAGAGACTCACGAACAGCGTAACGGAGAACAAGCAGTGTTTTTGTCAACGTTTCGCAGTGTTAGCTCTGGGCAGAGTGAAACGATGCCTCGATAACACCTTCTTCCATAATTTGTCTTGACTTCAGTATCGTCGGGAACACGAAATCAGCATCAAGCTTGCAAGAAATATTATCCACCTATTCTCCACGTAGAGTTGCGTCACAGATACCCTTTCTTTGATCAGCGAAACCGCGTGCTACGTCTCGCCTGAAGAACACGTTTCGGCGATACCCAAGCTGTCGATATTGTGCTCCGTCAATAATGAGATACAATTTTGACAAAAATAGGTTCAGGGATTCCAGAATCCTAATGCAAAGATGTCTCAGGTTGGACCCGGAGAAACAGGTGCCACAGGTTGGATCCTGAGGAACAGGTGCCACAGGTTGGATCCTGAGGAACAGGTGCCACAGGTTGGATCCTGAGGAACAGGTGCCACAGTTGGATCCTGAGGAACAGGTACCACAGGTTGGATCCTGAGGAACAGGTACCACAGGTTGGATCCTGAGGAACAGGTGCCACAGGTTGGATCCTGAGGAACAGGTGCCACAGGTTGGATCCTGAGGAACAGGTACCACAGGTTGGATCCTGAGGAACAGGTGCCACAGGTTGGATCCTGAGGAACAGGTACCACAGGATGGATCCTGAGGAACAGGTGCCACAGGTTGGATCCTGAGGAACAGGTACCACAGGTTGAATCCTGAGGAACAGGTGCCACAGGTTGGATCCTGAGGAACAGGTACCACAGGTTGGATCCTGAGGAACAGGGTGCCACAGGTTGGATCCTGAGGAACAGGTGCCACAGGTTGGATCCTGAGGAACAGGTGCCACAGGTTGGATCCTGAGGAACAGGTGCCACAGGTTGGATCCTGAGGAACAGGTGCCACAGGTTGGATCCTGAGGAACAGGTGCCACAGGTTGGATCCTGAGGAACAGGTGCCACAGGTTGGATCCTGAGGAACAGGTGCCACAGGTTGGATCCTGAGGAACAGGTGCCACAGGTTGGACCCTGAGGAACAGGTGCCACAGGTTGGATCCTGAGGAACAGGTGCCACAGGTTGGACCCTGAGGAACAGGTGCCACAGGTTGGACCCTGAGGAACAGGTGCCACAGGTTGGACCCTGAGGAACAGGTGCCACAGGTTGGACCCTGAGAAACAGGTACCACAGGTTGAACCCTGAGGAACAGGTGCCACAGGTTGGACCCTGAGGAACAGGTGCCACAGGTTGGACCGTGAGGAACAGGTGCCACAGGTTGGACCCTGAGGAACAGGTGTCACAGGTTGGATCCTGAGGAACAGGTGCCACAGGTTGGACCCTGAGGAACAGGTGCCACAGGTTGGACCCTGAATAACAGGTGCCACAGGTTGGATCCTGAGGAACAGGTGCCACAGGTTGGACCCCTGAGGAACAGGTGCCACAGGTTGGACCCTGAGGAACAGGTGCCACAGGTTGTATCCTGAGGAACAGGTGCCACAGGTTGGACCCTGAGGAACAGGTGCCACAGGTTGGACCCTGAGGAACAGGTGCCACAGGTTGGACCCTGAGGAACAGGTGCCACAGGTTGGACCCTGAGGAACAGGCGCCACAGGTTGGACCCTGAGGAACAGGTGCCACAGGTTGGATCCTGAGGAACAGGTGCCACAGGTTGGACCCTGAGGAACAGGTGCCACAGGTTGGACCCTGAGGAACAGGTGCCACAGGTTGGACCCTGAGGAACAGGTGCCACAGGTTGGACCCTGAGAAACGGGTACCACAGGTTGAACCCTGAGGAACAGGTGCCACAGGTTGGACCGTGAGGAACAGGTGCCACAGGTTGGACCGTGAGGAACAGGTGCCACAGGTTGGACCCTGAGGAACAGGTGTCACAGGTTGGATCATGAGGAACAGGTGCCACAGGTTGGACCCTGAGGAACAGGTGCCACAGGTTGGACCCTGAGGAACAGGTGCCACAGATTGGATCCTGAGGAACAGGTGCCACAGGTTGGACCGTGAGGAACAGGTGCCACAGGTTGGACCGTGAGGAACAGGTGCCACAGGTTGGACCGTGAGGAACAGGTGCCACAGGTTGGACCCTGAGGAACAGGTGCCACAGGTTGGACCCCTGAGGAACAGGTGCCACAGGTTGGACCCCTGAGGAACAGGTGCCACAGGTTGGACCCTGAGGAACAGGTGCCACAGGTTGGATCCTGAGGAACAGGTGCCACAGGTTGGACCCTGAGGAACAGGTGCCACAGGTTGGACCCTGAGGAACAGGTGCCACAGGTTGGATCCTGAGGAACAGGTGCCACAGGTTGGACCCTGAGGGACAGGCGCCACAGGTTGGACCATGGTGCAAAGATACCTCAGGTTGAACCCTGATACTAAGGTTCCACAATATTTAAGAATAAACTGGGTTCTGAATTTATAGACATGACGAGGACCCAAGTGCTGCCATCTTTCTGCGCCTCACCTAACATGAGCGATAATGAGGAAGAGGCAAAAGGGGGAGGGATAAAGAGGAAGAGACAAAAGGGAGTGATAAAGAGGAAGAGACAAAAGGGAGAGGGATAAAGAGAAAGAGACAACACCTGAATATTTGGATGAGTCTGTCAGTCTCCCCTACACACAAGTCACCAACAGAGACACGCGCCACACTTGTGACACCATCGGAAGCTTTTGATAACAAACACAGAGGAATTACCTACAATCATCTATGCCAGGGGCACCACTAGAGATAACAGTGTAACAGTGGTTCCTGTTAATGTGGTAGTTGCCGAACAAAGGACTTATGAGTTACTCTCTGCGGAAAAGTATAGGACTACCCGACCTCTTCAGGGGTGACAATCTTGCATAGAAAATGAACCATCTCAAACAGTTGCTGACAAATTTTATACATATAGGTAGTGAGAATGGTGCCTTCGATCACTGAGATCTCACAAGTGCAACATTCTGTTGAATTTCAAACAATTTGTGAGAAGCCATGATTCTTGGTTGAAAACATTGCCTAGGACGGTGCTGTCAAAATGCCGGGAAACGATTAGAAAAGATGTTTAAGGAAATAAGAAAATACAAACTATAGTCTTTTTTGGTCTGAAGTGTTTGTACACTTCAACCTGAGCATAATAACCTTACCATCTTATGAGAGAAAGATTGTAGCAAATTACTACAATGGATAAATTTAAAAGAATCATCAGGAAGCGGTTGCCTGATTTACGTCACGTTAGTGCAACCAAGAATATTGATGTCATCTGTTTATAGAAGTGTTGACTAAGAGCTGGAGCACCTCTACCAAAGTTATCTTGATATGTAGTGTATAACTTAAGGTCAACTAACTGTTGTGTGATCTATGTTAGAAAGAACTTTCCACATTCACTTCTGGCCCAGAAGAGTCTAGCAATCATGATGTCAAAGTATGTGCAGACTTCTCCATCAACATCTTCAAACTTCATGCCCCAGATAATCAGCTTTAATCTGATGCTTTACTAGATCACATTAATAATGAACCTACCCTCATTCTTAGTCATAATATTGGTGGGTCTATAGCAAACACCAATGGAACTAAACTAGCGAAATTTTTAAATGAGCATAATAATGTTGGAATTATGGGCACTACTGAGCCTACTCACATATATGGTAACATACTAGATCTGTACCTTGGATTTAATGTATCATAAACGACGCATGTCTGTCATGATTGATGATCTATCTGATCACTTTCCAAGACTCACGATTGTCAGTCTTAATCATATTTACGTCAGTTAAGAAGCTAAATATAGAAGTAAAAAAAATTCCTCCTTAACCCAGGACAGAGATATAACTTCATCAACTTCTTGGGTCAATGGTACAAGTATTCTGAGTCCACTGACCCATAAAATTCAATGATGCTTTAGTTGCCACCATCGAGAACTTGCTCACAGAACAAGGGAACACAAAAAGAGGACATAAATCTTCATAAACGACAACAAACACCATTATAAGTACTATAATGATTTACAACTACGCAATTTAACACATGCAGCAGCTGGGAGGATTGGTAAAGCTTACCATGAATGTGGAATCCTAGACTTACTCAGAACGTTCCAAGCTGCACAAACAAAAGCAACAGGAAACAAAAAGACAACAGAATGAACAATTTGTTAATGGGTTAAATAAGTCTACCTCTTTAAATTTGGCTTGGAAAGGTATAAAAAAATAAGGAAAATGACTGGTAATGTTACTCATCCCTTTCCTCTCGAAAAAAACAAATGACCTCATAAATAACTGGTCTAAAACATCCAGTCATGAAAATCTCCCATCTCATATTAGATAAAACCTCCAGAGTGCTTCTGAAGGATAGCTGAAATAGATTATTTTTATGAGCCAAAATATTGATGAGAGTGATTGCCTCTTCATAGAGTATGAATTAGATAATGCATTAACTAAGGGTCGATCAACTGGAGATGATGGTATAAGTTATGATGCCCTCAGAACAATAACTCAGGTCCCTGATAACAATTTGTTAACACTGTATAATCTCAGTTACACCGAGGGTGTTCAGCTTCCTGCACTAATAGCCTCATTGTACCAATCTCTGAGTCACAACAGCCTCATACATTTAGACGGATCTCCTTAACTAGTTGTCTTTACAAAACATTTGAAATAATGATACTTAACAAACTGTACTACAGAACCAGACACCAATTTTCCCCTCATCCGTATGGGCTCATGGAAGGAAAAAAATGTCCAGCATTGCATTTCTACTAAATTTACCACATTTCTTGATCTAAAATCTGCATTTGATATCGTAAACGGAACCGTTATACATGAACTAGCCAAAATGACTATTAGTGGCAGCCTTCTCAACAGGATAACAGGTTATATGTTTTCTACCAAGGGTTTAGTGAGGAATCTCAAGAAATGACCCAAGGTACACCTCAGGGAGGAGTTCTCAGTCCCATGCTATTTAATGTCTCGATTAATGCTCTCCTAAATGCTCTGCCTGCCTCACCTAAACATAGCTATAAGCTAAGCTGATGATATGCTCCGTACAGCAGCGTATAAGATGAGTAGCATTTACGGTGGCCTGGTGGCTAAAGCTCTGGCTTCACACGGCGTTGTCCGGGTTCGATTCCCGGCGAGGGTAGAAACATTGGGCGTGTTTCCTTACACCGGTTGTCTATGTTTACCTATCGGTAAAATAGATACCTGAGTGTTAGTCGACTGGTGTGGGTCGCATCCTGGGACAAAACTGAACTAATTTGCCCGAAATGTTCTGCATAACAAGTGGCTTTCTATATAGTGGTATGTCATTGATGTCAGCTATGGTCTGTATACCTTGTTGATTCTTTTCAAGACTGATGGACTGTTCACATCGACTCATGGCTGAGGGACTAATTACCTCAAACTCCTCATGTTCTTCACGTTTCTCCTTTGTACGGACTGATGAAGCCACTGTGTGGCGAAACGTTTCCTCAGTTAAGATACCCAAGAGTTGCACATGTGACCAATTTATCAACGTGTCGATTCTCTGAACCATTCATCTACAACCCTGTTGATGTACCTTTCAGTGAATCCACTTTACTAAATAAGAAATGCAGAGAGAGGCTGAATGCTCTCAAAGTTGTTGCTGCCTCGTATGGGCCAGTAGGCCTTCTGCAGTGTTCCTACATTCTTATGTTCTTATGGACATGTACATAACTTTGAGGACATGTACATAACCTTCACAACTACGACAACTACTACTACTACAACTAACCCGTCTCTTTGGGAAGGACCTACTTCCACTGGGGAATCCCGCCCACCAGTGAATTTGCTCTTATGGATAGGATGGGATAGTTGAGATTAACACTGGACTTGATATTACAGTTTTAAGAAATGAGCCAGACATTGCCATATTATATATCTAGAAGCAAATAAACACAGATATAACTTAGCTGTGAAACATTCCCTTATTTTAAGCTTAATAACCTGCATGAACTGTATCACTGTAGATAAAAAAGAACATTGAATGAACATTAAATGAACGATGTGTTCATTTAATACCATAAACCTGTAAGCCCATCGAAGAAGGTTCCTTGACGCTGATAGGGGGCTCTTGATCTTGGGAATTGGATTTGTGCTCCTGTTCCCTGAATTATGCCTGAATACCTTCCACATCCCCCCCCCAGACACTGCACAATCCTACGGGTTTAGCTCTCCTTGATAATACTACTAATAACAACTGTGGCATGCAAAGAGTACGTAACCTTTATTCGGCGCATGTACACACCCTCATTTACAGGCTATCTCCCCAACCAGCGAACCAGGTGACTGAGAGTTGATGATGGGGCCCCGTCGTTCAACTAGTGACCAGGTTCTAGCCAATAAGAAGATGGTTTTGGCAATCGCAGAGGTTATGTGGGTACCGCTCTCCTGTCTGCCCTTGTCATTCCCATTCTAGAGTTGGTTGAAGCACGGTCTGCTATCTTGTGGCTTCTATTTCTGCTTTGCTTACCGTGACGTGCACTATACTTATTACTGTACATAGTGTACATATTGCTGTTCTAAATTGGTGAAGGATAATATAAGTCTAAACTTTTTCTACTGTGTTTATTTGCTCCCATTACACCCGGGGTAACAGGCCATTTGGAATCCTGGGTTGTAATAACACCTGGTCACAGACCGGGCCGCGGGGACGTTGACCCCCGGAACTCTCTCCAGGTAAACGCCTAAAAGTCCCTCCCAAGAAGCTCATAACTAGTAATACCTTCCTTAAATCACTTACAAAGGCAACTGTTCAATAAGGAATTTCTCACTTTACTATTAGTAACAAGTTAACACAAGTTATATACACTGATGGATCTGAAGATTGAGACACTTATGCAGCATATGGGATTCTTTATTCAGGAAACGTTTCGCCACACAGTGGCTTCATCAGTCCAATACAAAGAGGAAGAACATTAAAATGGTATAAAATACCGACAGATTGTTAGGTAAGACACATATGCAACAGTTAGGTATCTTTATTTCGAAACGTTTCGCCTACACAGTTGGCTTCTTCAGTCGAGTACAGAAAAGTTGATAGAAGCAGAAGATACTTGAAGACGATGTAATCAGTCCATCACCCTTAAAGTTTTGAGGTGGTCAGTCCCTCAGTCTGGAGAAGAGCATTGTTCCGTTGTCTGGGGTAACGAAGAGAGCTATCAATATGACAGTTTTCTGAACACAATACATGCTGCTCAAAGAACGTTTATCCCTTATAAGGAAATTAGATCAAATAGAAATGACCCAAAATGGATGAATAATAGGCTGAAATATCTACTAGGGCATAAGAAAGGAATTTATAGGCGTATCAAAAGAGGCGAGGGTCATCTTATGAATCAGTATATTGACATTAAGAGGGACATTAAAAAGGGGATAAGAAAAGCTAAAAGGGACTATGAAATTAAAGTTGCTAGGGATTCTAAAACTAACCCAAAAAGTTTTTTCCAGGTCTAAAGAACAAAAGTCAGAGATAAGATAGGTCCCCTTAAAAATAACTATGGGCATCTTACTGACAAAGAGAATGAAATGTGCTCGATTTTAAATAATTATTTTCTCTCGGTTTTTACACAGGAAGACACTAATAATATTCCGGTAATTAATTTTTATAGTGGATCAGAAGAAGATAAATTATGTAACATCACAGTCACTAGTGAAATGGTTGTGAAGCAGATAGACAGACTGAAGCAAAATAAGTCACCGGGTCCTGATGAGGTTTTTTCAAGGGTTCTAAAGGAATGCAAATGGAAGTCTGTGAACCATTAACTAATATTTTTAATTTATCTCTTCAAACAGGTGTAGTGTCTGATATGTGGAAGATGGCTAATGTAATTCCTATTTTTAAAACAGGGGACAAGTCGTTACCGTCAAATTACCGCCCAATAAGCCTGACCTCAATTGTAGGCAAATTACTAGAGTCAATTATAGCTGAGATTATAAGAAGCCATCTCGATAAGCATAGCTTGATTAATGATACTCAGCATGGATTCACAAGAGGCCGGTCTTGTCTAACTAATTTATTAACTTTCTTCAGTAAAGCTTTTGAGGCTGTTGACCACGATAAAGAATTTGATATTATTTACTTAGATTTTAGCAAGGCATTTGATAGAGTTCCGCACCAAAGACTGTTGAAGAAAGTAGCAGCTCATGGCATTGGGGGAAGAGTGCTCTCGTGGATCGAATCATGGCTCACAGACAGGAAGCAAAGAGTGTCCATAAATGGGGTTAAATCCGAGTGGGGATCAGTAACAAGTGGCGTTCCACAGGGATCAGTCTTGGGCCCGTTGTTGTTTATAATATATATCAATGATCTTGATGAAGGAATTACTAGTGATATGAGCAAATTCGCCGATGACACGAAGATAGGTAGGATAATTGATTCAAACGTAGATGTTAGGGAACTTCAGGAGGATTTAGACAAACTCTACTCTTGGTCAGAAAAGTGGCAGATGCAGTTCAATGTAGATAAATGCAAGGTTCTGAAGCTCGGGAGTGTCCATAACCCTAGCACTTATAAGTTAAATAATGTAGAACTTAACCATACAGATTGCGAAAAGGACTTGGGGGTTATGGTAAGCAGCAACCTTAAACCAAGACAGCAATGCCTAAGCGTACGTAATAAGGCAAATAGATTACTGGGATTTATATCAAGAAGTGTAAGCAACAGAAGTCCAGAGGTCATACTGCAGCTTTATACATCATTAGTAAGGCCTCACCTAGATTATGCAGCTCAATTCTGGTCTCCATATTACAGAATGGACATAAATTCGTTAGAAAACATTCAGCGTAGGATGACTAAATTAATACATAGCATTAGAAATCTTCCTTATGAAGAAAGATTGAAGACTCTTAAGTTACATTCACTTGTTAGACGAAGAATGAGGGGAGACCTGATCGAAGTGTATAAGTGGAAGATAGGTATTAATAAAGGGGATATTAACAAGGTCTTGAGGATATCTCTCCAAGAGAGAACCCGCAGTAATGGATTTAAATTAGATAAGTTTAGATTTAGAAAGGACATAGGAAAGTATTGGTTTGGAAATAGGGTAGTAGATGAGTGGAACAGTCTACCTAGTTGGGTTATTGAGGCTAGGACTTTGGGTAGTTTCAAATTTAGGTTGGATAAATGAGTGGGATGGGATGGATTTGAGTGGGACTTGCACATCAGAGCTTATTTCTTGGGTAGCATTGAAAATTGGGTAGGTCAAATGTTTGTTAGTGGGATGAATTGTAAAGGACCTGCCTAGTATGGGCCAACAGGCCTGCTGCAGTGTTCCTCCTTTCTTATGTTCTTATGTTCTTATTTGCTTTCAACAAATAAGTTAACAGTAGATAAAAATCCAAATGTACTGGGGCCTAGTTCCCAGCCCTTTTGTCTATCCATATGTTCCGGCGCTGCCCTCCACAGGATACACATGGGGTGCACAAACTAGTCACTTCGGCGCCACAATCTAATCTACAACAATAGTAGTAATAAAAGTCAGGTAAACAACAGTAGTAATAAGTCATAAACATAACAGGAGACATAAGTCATTTATACAGCAGAAGTAATAATAGCGATGAAAACAGAAGTCATGAAAACAACGGTAGCGACAACAGCACTTACGTCATGACTGCTGGAGCAACCATTAACGTCACCACTGCTACAACCACTAACGTCATCACTGGTACAACCACTAACGTCAACACTGGTACAACCACTAACGTCAACACTGGTACAACCACCAACGTCAACAATGGTACAACTAACGTCTACATTGGTACAACCACTAACGTTAACACTGGTACAACCACTAACGTCAACACTGGTACAACCACTAACGTCAACACTGGTACAACTACTAACGGCAACACTGGTACAACCACAAACGTTAACACTGGTACAACCACTAACGTCAACACTGGTACAACCACTAACGTCAACACTGGTACAACTACTAACGTCAACACTGGTACAACCACTAACGTCAACATTGGTATAACCACTAACCTGAACACTGGTACAACTACTAACGTCAACACTGGTACAACCACTAACGTCAACACTGGTACAACTACTAACGTCAACACTGGTACAACTAACGTCAACACTGGTACAACCACTAACGTTAACACTGGTACAACCACTAACGTCAACACTGGTACAACCACTAACGTCAACACTGGTACAACCACTAACGTCAACACTGGTACAACCACTAACGTCAACACTGGTACAACCACTAACGTCAACACTGGTACAACCACTAACGTCAACACTGGTACAACCACTAACGTCAACACTGGTACAACCACTAACGTTAACACTGGTACAACCACTAACGTCAACACTGGTACAACCACTAACGTCAACACTGGTACAACCACTAACGTTAACACTGGTACAACCACTACCACCACCACCACCACCACCATCACCACTACTACCATCACTATCACCACTACCAGCACCACCACCACTACCACCATCACCACCATTACTACCACTACCACCACTAGCATCACCACCACTAGCACCACCACACTACCACCATCACCACTACCACCACCACTATCACAACTACCACCATTACCACCACTACCATCACCGTCACTACCACCACCACCACCACTGTCAGTACCACCACTACCACTACTGTCACTACTACCACCAATGTCACTACCACCACTACCACTACCACCGCTGTCACTACCACTACCAATATCACCACTACCACCACCACCCAACTACCACCACCACTACTACCATCACTACCATCACCACCATTACCAGTACTTCCACCATAACCACAAATTCAACCACCACCACCACCACCATTACCACCACTCCCAGTACTTCCAACATAACCACCAATACCACCACCACCGCCATTACCAGCACTTCCAGCATAACCACCACCACTACTACCACCATCACCACCATTACCCTCACCAATGCCACCATCACCACCACCACCCCACCGCAACTACTACCATCACCACCACATCACTACCACCATCACCACCGCCACTACCACCACCTCATCTGCAACCACTCACACCACTATTACCATCACTACACCACTACTACCACCTATCGCATCACTACCACTACTACCACCACCACTACTACCACCATCACCATCACCACTACCACCATCACTCAATCATTGCCACCACTACCATCACACCTACCACCATCACTACTGCACACCACAATACACCATTCTACTACACCACCACCACTACCATCATCACCACCCCACCACCCACCACCACCACCACCACCACCACCCCACATCACACCACCCCACCATCACCACCCCCCCACCATCACCACCATCCCACACATACCACCCCTACCACTACCACCATCACCACTACCACCACCCACCACCACACCCACTACCACCATCACACACACATCCACCACTACCACCATCACCACCACTACCACCATCACCACCATCACCACCACTACCCATACCACCACTCACACCACCATCACACACTACACCATCACCACCTCACACCACCACCACTACCACCTTACTACCATCACACCACTACTACCATCCCCATCACCACTACCACCATCACTACTACTATCACCACCACTACCATCCCACCAACTACCATCACCTCACCATCACCACCACTACCACCCACCACCACCACCATCACCACCACCACCACCACCCACCACCATCACCACCACTACCACCCCCACCACCACCACCTACCACCACTACCACCACTACCACCATCACGTCATAACAGATATGAACACCTAAAAAAGACACTCGCACATTTTACATGCTCCCCTTTTCCCCTCCCCCTCCACGTCCCCCTCCCCTCTCCTCCCCTCCCTTAACAACCTCTTCCCCTCACACAACACAATTACTGGGGTTGGCACTGCTCTCCCTTCCCTCCCTTCCACCCTACCTCCCCTTCCTCTCTCTTCTCTCTTCTCTCTCTCTCTCTCTCTCTCTCTCTCTCTCTCTCCCCTCCTCTCTCTCTCTCTCTCCTCTCTCTCTTCTCGTCTTCTCCTCTCTCCCCTTGCTTTTCTCTCTCTCTTCAATCGACTCCTCCTGGCACCCCCTTGCCTCTCTCTCTCCCTTCAATCTGACTCCCTCCTGGTACCCCCTTGCCTCTCTCTCTCCCTTCAATCTGACTCCCTCCTGGCACCCCCTTGCCTGTCTCTCTCTCTCTCTCTCTCTCTCTCCCTTGGCCCCACAAGCCAGGGTGATGACACAATTGGCCCTGTGATTGCCTCAGGCCGGCCCGGCTGCACGCCCGGCTATTGGCTAAGTCAGAGGCAGTGTGTGTCGTAACCGCTAGTACCAATGGCAGATGCGATAGTGATGGCTGGCTCCTCTGATTTGATTATTTTCCCGGGGCCGACGTTTTGCGGATTTCGTATAAAAAAAACCAAAGGGTTATTTCGACGGGAGATTTTGTGGTATTTTATCATGTTTATACGATATTGCGCAGTAAAGCGATGACAGATGGGGCGGTATTGGCCAAGGGGAATCATTGGATTATTTCAGCGGTGTTGTGTAGGGAGCTCGAAGAGGTAGGGGGCGCAAGGTAGGGACTACCAGGGGAAAAAATCAGGAGAAGGGGGACGTCGACTTGACAGTTCTGCTCATGTTTGATGTGTGTCTGCTGGGAGGTTGTACGAGTGTTTGCTGGGGTTGTGTCTGCTGGGAGGTTGTATGAGTGTTTGCTGGGGTTGTGTCTGTTGGGAGGTTGTACGAGTGTTTGCTGGGGTTGTGTCTGCTGGGAGGTTGTACGAGTGTTTGCTGGGGTTGTGTCTGTTGGGAGGTTGTACGAGTGTTTGCTGGGGTTGTGTCTGTTGGGAGGTTGTACGAGTGTTTGCTGGGGTTGTGTCTGCTGGGAGGTTGTACGAGTGTTTGCTGGGGTTGTGTCTGTTGGGAGGTTGTATGAGTGTTTGCTGGGGTTGTGTCTGTTGGGAGGTTGTACGAGTGTTTGCTGGGGTTGTGTCTGTTGGGAGGTTGTACGAGTGTTTGCTGGGGTTGTGTCTGTTGGGAGGTTGTACGAGTGTTTGCTGGGGTTGTGTCTGCTGGGAGGTTGTACGAGTGTTTGCTGGGGTTGTGTCTGTTGGGAGGTTGTATGAGTGTTTGCTGGGGTTGTGTCTGCTGGGAGGTTGTACGAGTGTTTGCTGGGGTTGTGTCTGTTGGGAGGTTGTACGAGTGTTTGCTGGGGTTGTGTCTGCTGGGAGGTTGTATGAGTGTTTGCTGGGGTTGTGTCTGCTGGGAGGTTGAATGAGTGTTTGCTGGGGTTGTGTCTGTTGGGAGGTTGTATGAGTGTTTGCTGGGGTTGTGTCTGTTGGGAGGTTGTATGAGTGTTTGCTGGGGTTGTGTCTGTTGGGAGGTTGTATGAGTGTTTGCTGGGGTTGTGTCTGTTGGGAGGTTGTATGAGTGTTTGCTGGGGTTGTGTCTGTTGGGAGGTTGTATGAGTGTTTGCTGGGGTTGTGTCTGCTGGGAGGTTGTACGAGTGTTTGCTGGGGTTGTGTCTGTTGGGAGGTTGTACGAGTGTTTGCTGGGGTTGTGTCTGTTGGGAGGTTGTATGAGTGTTTGCTGGGGTTGTGTCTGCTGGAAGATTGCACGAGTGTTTGCTGGGGTTGTGTCTGTTGGGAGGTTGTACGAGTGTTTGCTGGGGTTGTGTCTGCTGGAAGATTGCACGAGTGTTTGCTGGGGTTGTGTCTGTTGGGAGGTTGTACGAGTGTTTGCTGGGGTTGTGTCTGCTGGAAGATTGCACGAGTGTTTGCTGGGGTTGTGTCTGTTGGGAGGTTGTACGAGTGTTTGCTGGGGTTGTGTCTGCTGGAAGATTGCACGAGTGTTTGCTGGGGGTGTCTGCTGGGAGGTTGCAAAAGTGTCTACAGGGTAGTTACAACAGAGTCTACAGGGAAGTTGCAACAGAGTCTACAGGGAAGTTACAACAGAGTCTACAGGGAAGTTGCAACAGAGTCTACAGGGAAGTTACAACAGAGTCTACAGGGAAGTTACAACAGAGTCTACAGGGAAGTTACAACAGAGTCTACAGGGAAGTTACAACAGAGTCTACAGGGAAGTTGCAACAGAGTCTACAGGGAAGTTGCAACAGTCTACAGGGAAGTTGCAACAGAGTCTACAGGGAAGTTGCAACAGAGTCTACAGGGAGGTTGCAGCAGATTAATTTTCCTGACGACGGCTACTGTCACAGGTCGAAACACCAATGGCGTCTCTCTCAACATTTGATTAATCTGACATGAGGGAAGCGACGCTTTCACTAGAAATTCATCTAAAATGTAAATCTCTGTTCCTGGGTAAAATAAAAGTAACTCGCTCGGCGTATTTTATTTAATACTGAAGGATGAAGCTCGCAATCAAACAGCCATATATTTATTATTATTATTATTATTATTATTATTATTATTATTAAGGCATACCATCTTGTCGGTATTTTATACAATTTTCATTATTTTTATCATATCTATGGGGAAGCACTAAGCCCGTATAAGCTAAACAATGCGTGGTGAATGAAAGATGGGGAAATTTGATCCGAGGACGGGAAGAGCAGCTCAGGTACCTCAGGTCAAGAGCTCACCACTAGCATTAATACTTATAACAACCTCGTACCATTTAAGGGGAAACCAGCAAAGATATCTCATGGACCTGGATTTTTTTTACCTCCTCCTCCTCCTCCAGATTTTCCCCTTTTTTTCTCGCTTTAAACTAAGAAAATCAAGAAGTCCAACTTGACATAAAAATGAGATGCTTCATCATGTTTATTCGGGGGAGCGACATGAGCCCTTGACAGACGGTGCTCCGCATGTCAAGTATACTCCGCGGAGCGTCCTTGTCCCGGAGCACTAGCGTGCATTATGTATCGAGGTGTGGATGCATACCCTAGCAGGCGTGCTAGGTGGCGTGATGCATACCCTAGCAGGCGTGCTAGGTGGCGTGATGCATACCCTAGCAGGCGTGCTAGGTGGCGTGCCAGGCCTCCATAGCACCGGAGACCCGCTCTCCGACCTACCTGGAGGATTTCCACGACCTAAACTCCTGTTTTATTCATTTCCTGTCGTTTTTAGCTTATGGAAACGCTGGTGTTTGTTTTACATGCGTCGAGTGAGGCGGGGAACGACTGAAGGTTCGCCGTCGTGGTCTCACCCACGCAGCATGTAAATTCAACATGAGGAACTTCATTGCAAATCTTAGGTAGAACAGTACAAATGTTTTAAAAATATTAATTAGATTAACTAATACATATATATATATGTTGTGCCGAATAGGTAAAATTGGTTAGTTAGTAAGAACTCGTTTAAAATTTAGTCCTGTCTAAAATTTTCTCTTATATAGTTAAAGATATATTTTTTTTCATTTTATGTTAATGTAAAAAGTAATAATTTTGTACCAAAAGCACCTTAGAAAACTTATCTAACCTTATTATAAGTTTTACGTATTCGGCATAACCTGCGATCTTGGCTTAAATAGCAACGCTCATCTTGCCATATAGGACAGGCGAAAATTTGTGTATGCAATAATTTCGCCAAAATCATTCTGAACCTAACGAAAAAAATATATATTTCACTATGCTTGTTTAGTATTAAATTATTGTAAACAAATCTAAGATATATTTAGTTGGGTTAGGCTAAAATAAATTGTTCTTGTTATAATAAGGTTAGGTAAGTTTTCTAAGATTCTTTTGGTGCAAAATTATAAATTTTTACATTAACATCAATGAAAAAAATATATCTTTAAACGTATAAGAGAAAATTTTAGAAAGGCCTTAATTTTAAATGAGTTCTTGCTAACTGACCAGTTTTACCTATTCGGCACGACATATATATATATATATATATTATATATATATATATATATATATATATATATATATATATATATATATATATATATATATATATATATATATATATATATATATTATATATATATATATATCACACGAATTATCATATATTATCATATATATATACACGAATTACCGTATCATCCTTTGCGGATGATACTAGGATCTGCATGAGGCTGTCATCTGCTGAGGACGCGGTTAACCTCCAAGAAGATATAAACAAAGTTTTCCAGTGGGCAACGGTAAACAATATGATGTTCAATGAGGACAAATTCCAACTACTCCGTTATGGAAAACTGGAGGAGATAATAACTAGAACAGAGTATACTACTGACTCCGGCCATACAATAGAGCGGAAAAATAATGTAAGGGACCTGGGAGTAGTAATGTCTGAGGATCTCACTTTCAAGGATCACAACAGTGCCACGATCGCACGTGCAAAGAAAATGATAGGATGGATAATGAGAACTTTCAAAACGAGAGATGCCAAGCCCATGATGATCCTTTTCAAATCACTTGTTCTCTCTAGGCTGGAATACTGCTGTACATTAACATCTCCATACAAAGCAGGTGAAATCGCAGATCTAGAGAGTGTACAGAGATCCTTTACTGCACGTATAAGTTATGTCAAGCACCTTAACTACTGGGAACGCTTGGAAGCACTTGACTTGTACTCGGTGGAACGCAGGAGGGAGAGATATATCATAATCTACACTTGGAAAATCTTGGAAGGAATGGTCCCAAATCTGCACACAGAAATCACTCCCTACGAAAGTAAAAGACTGGGCAGGCGATGCAAAATGCCCCCAATAAAAAGTAGGGGCGCCATTGGTACACTAAGAGAAAACACCATAAGTGTCCGGGGCCCAAAACTGTTCAACAGCCTCCCATCAAGCATTAGGGGAATTACCAATAAACCCCTGGCTGCCTTCAAGAGAGAGCTGGACAGATACCTAAAGTCGGTGCCGGATCAGCCGGGCTGTGGCTCGTACGTCGGACTGCGTGCGGCCAGCAGTAACAGCCTAGTTGATCAGGCCCTGATCCATCGGGAGGCCTGGTCGTGGACCGGGCCGCGGGGGCGTTGATCCCCGGAATAACCTCCAGGTAACCTCCAGGTATGTGAGGAGTATGATACCTACTCGACTCCTGGAACACCTAACCCTAGAAACACCTGCTCGCCTACTGGAACACCCATTCCTGACGCCAGAGGTCCCGGCTAGCCTGCTGGAACACCTGCTGGAACACCCGTTCCTGATGCCAGAGGTCCCTGCTAGCCTGCTGGAACACCCGTTCCTGACGCCAGAAGCACCTGCTCGCCTGCTGGAACACCCGTCGTCATATATTTCCATAAGCTGGACTCTGGAAGAATTTACTAGCTCCCACCTTCACAAGTCTAGCACCATAAAGCTTCATTGCCGTCGTCTCTGCCTGTCTTATGTCTTACAGGAAAACAATAGCCAGGCAAATGCCTCTTTATGGCCAGACATCCTCGGAGCAGACAAGAAGTTTTCCAAGGCGCAGTTTGTCTTGATTCTGGAGCCCGCCGGTCCTTATTATTCACGAGTGACTCTCCCTACTTAGCATTCTCGACTTTTATGGCTAGCGTCAAGTGCGGGTATTACAATTTACTGTTCGGAGACCCGCAGGTGAAAGTCGGTAATGATATGAGGTCTTTGTGTGCGTGTTCCAGGGCGGGAATCTCTCGGTGTTCCAGGGTTCGCTGGGGGAGGATTGTGGTCTTTTCTGCGGTTTTTTGTGGTCTTCTCAGTTTATTGTGGTTTTCTTAGTTTACTGAGGTCTTCTCAGTTTATTGCTGATCCCTCAGTTTCCTGCTGTTCTTTGCGGTCCCCTCACTTTCCCGTGGTTCTCTGCAGTCCCATTAGTTTTCTGCAATTCATTGCGGACCCCTCAGTTTCCTGCAGTTCTCTGCGGTCCCCTCAGTTTCCTGCGGTTCTCTGCGGTCCCCTCAGTTTCCTGCTGTTCTTTGCGGTCCCCTCACTTTCCCGTGGTTCTCTGCGGTCCCATTAGTTTTCTGCAATTCTTTGCGGTCCCCTCAGTTTCCTGCGGTTCTCTGCGGTCCCCTCAGTTTCCTGCTGTTCTTTGCGGTCCCTCTCACTTTCCGTGGTTCTCTGCGCGTCTAATTAGTTTTTGCAAGTTCTTTGCGGTCCCCTCAGTTTCCTGCGGTTCTCTGCGGTCCCCTCAGTTTCCTGCGGTTCTCTGCGGTCCTCTCAGTTTCCTGCGGTTCTCTGCTGTCCTCTCAGTTTCCTGCGGTTCTTTGCTGTCCTCTCAGCTTCCTGCGGTTCTCTGCGGTCCATCTGGTTTCCACGAACCTTTTCAGTCGTAAGATGATTTCACAGGTATTCTATTCCATTCCTCTTACGATGATATAATACCCCAAGTTATAGATGCATTACCTCAAGTTATAGGTTGACCCGTCCACCGTCACATGCCGGCGGGTGGGTCAACCTACCCGTCATGGGACGGTGGACGGGTCGACCTACCCGTCATGGGTGGACGGGTCGACCTACCCATCATGGGAGGGTGGACGGGTCGACCTACCCGTCATGGGAGGGCGGACGGGTCAACCTACCCGTCATGGGACGGTGGACGGGTCGACCTACCCGTCATGGGAGAGTGGACGGGTCGACCTACCCGTCATGGGAGGGCGGACGGGTCAACCTACCCGTCATGGGACGGTGGACGGGTTGACCTACCCGTCATGGGACAGTGGACGGGTCGACCTACCCGTCATGGGAGGGCGGACGGGTCGACCTACCCGTCATGGGAGGGTGGACGGGTCGACCTACCCGTCATGGGTGGACGGGTCGACCTACTCGTCATGGGAGGGTGGACGGGTCGACCTACCCGTCATGGGACGGTGACCAGGGAACAGGTTTGACCTGGTGCTGTAAGTTAGCGCGGCGCGACACGAGCGTGAATCTTGCGCACCAACGAAGCCTAGCGCGGCGCGACAACATGAACGTGAATCTTGGGCCGCCAACGTAACAATTACCAATTCGCAATAGTAAGTAACTCGCGAGGATTATTAACGGGGTCTCTGGCCGCCGCCGCCGCCGCCGCAACCTCCGCTACTTCGCCGCCACGACCGCCGCAAATTCTCCGTCAAACCAGCTGCCACCACCACCACCCTCGTTCTATCTCTACGAAAGCTTATAGTTCCACCATATTGCGTTCATACCCTCTGTGTGTGTGTATGTGTGTGTGTACTCACCTAGTTGTGGTTGCAGGGGTCTATTCATAGCTCCTGGCCCCGCCTCTTCACTGGCCGCTACTGGGGGCTGTGTGTGTGTGTACGTAGTCGCCTATTCGCGGTTGCAGAGGTTGATTCGCATCTCTTGGCCCCGCCTTCATAGTCGCTATTAAGTTCACTCTCCCTGCTCCACGAGCTTTATCGTGTCTCTTCTTAATACTAAGTATGGATCCTGCCTCCACTACATCACTCTCCAGACTGACTTCCTAACAACTAGATGACTGAAGAAATACTTCATAACATCCCTGTAACTCATCTGAGTTTTGTGATCCTGTGTTGCTGTGTCCCATCTCCGAAACATTCTCTCCCTATCCATTTCGTCAATTCCTCTCAGTATTTTATATGTCGTTGTCATGTCCCCCAGCATCATCAGTATCTACCTACGTACTTTCACGTGGTAAAAACTTTTATACTTTTACGTAAAAGTCAGACAGTAATATACCCAAGGGCTATATGGAGGATATCTGAGGTTTTACATACAATCCAACTCTAATTCCAAGTCGAATGCAAAATAATAATGTTAAACACGGACTGATTCATAAAACACTTGTGCAACAGTTAAGTGTCTTTACTTAGAGTCAGAGGATCACAGTCAGCCTCATTTGCTTCAGCTTGTTATTAAACCAAATTTAAAACACAGGTTTAATGAATAACTTATCAAAGTAATCTATAATTGTAAGAGAAAACTTGGCACACACATTTGTGTTGTATCTCTTGTCTCGAGGTTTCAGTTCCTTTTGCTTTAACTTACTGATCCACTTTGCACTTCAAGTATATTTCTCTTGCATGCGTGTGTTTAAAATGCGTTCGGAATCTTGAAAGTTTGAAGACGATCTCAACGTAGGATCAGATTCTCAAGGACGAACGAGTTTAATGGACTGAGACTTCATGTGCTTTGTTTTTGTTTATTATGGTACGAGTTTATTAACCCATCTCTGTAGTCTTTTATGGTCTACCATCGTCGTTCATGTAATATGTGGATAAAATCTGTAGAATTTATACAATTGGCAGTAGGTAGGTAGGTATGTAGGTAGGTATGTAGGTAGGTATGTAGGTAGGTATGTAGGTAGGTATGTAGGTAGGTAGGTAGGTAGGTAGGTAGGTGTAGAGAGAGATTATCTGGGATTTTTGCGATTTTGTTTCGTGTCTTTTTAAATAACATTAGACTTCAAGACTGCGTCCTCGGGGGTGATGGACTGATTACATCGTCTTTACATCTCTTCTGCTTCTGCCAACTTTTCTGTACTCGAAACGTTTGGAAATAAAGATGCCTAACTGTTGCATATGTATCTTAACTAAAATATCATCGAAGTGGATGATGGGCATAAACGAAGGTAAGAAGGTAAGAACCAGGAATACCGGATTTAAGTTGAATAAATTTAGATTTAGAAAGGACATTGGTAAATACTGGTTTTCAAAGTGGTCGATGTTAAGACACATAGGCAACACTTAGGCATCTATTCCGAGGTGTTTCGCAGTAGCAGGAGCAGTAGACATGTCAAAACGATGCAATCAGTCCATCACCCTTGAAGACGAAGATTTGAGGTTGTCAGTCCCTCAGCCTGGAGAAGAGTGGTCGATGCTTGGAACAATCTTCCGAGTACGGTGATCGAGGCTAGGACCCTGGGTACCTTTAAGAAAAGATTGGACAAATATGTGAGTGGGAGGGGATGGGTTTGATTGGTGTCGTGGGTAAGAGAGTAAATTCTTGGGTAGCTTTGGGTAGTTTTGGTTTTGATAAGGACCTGCCTTGTATGGGCCAGTAGGCCTTCTGCAGTGTTCCTTCATTCTCATGCTCTCACAAGTCGAACCAAAACGGCGTCGTAAGACCCTTCCTCCTATGTACGGGTTGCCTTGAAACTCACAGGCCTGGGGATCCTAAAACTCACAGGCCTGGGGATCCTGAAACTCACAGGCCTGGGGATCCTAAAACTCACAGGCCTGGGGATCCTAAAACTCACAGGCCTGGGGATCCTAAAACTCACAGGCCTGGGGATCCTAAAACTCACAGACCTGGGGATCCTAAAACTCACAGGCCTGGGATCCTAAAACTCACAGGCCTGGGGATCCTAAAACTCACAGGCCTGGGGATCCTAAAACTCACAGGCCTGGGGATCCTAAAACTCACAGGCCTGGGGATCCTAAAACTCACAGGCCTGTGAGATTTAGAACTCACTTGCCATGGGTTCAAACCCCACCCGTTCTCTGGTTTGTTTGCAGTAGTGTTATTACGATTTCGTGAGTCAGGAAGCATCAGTACCACTGACATGCACACCATGTTAGTCAATGGCTTCTTCAGTCCAATACAGAGAAGAATGGAGAGAGATGAGGAGGAGTCTGAGGTAATCAGTCCCTCAACCTGGAGTCGAGCATATGTTACACTTTTCTCAAGAGTGATGGACTGAGCACATCGACTCCATGCTCGTCTTTCTCCGTTCTTCTACTAGACTGAAGAAGCCACTGATTGGCGAAACGTTTCCTCAACAGGGATTCCCAAATGTTGTACAAGTGTCTCAGCCTTCGGGATGAAAGGTACTGGAGGAGATAATGGAAGGGAGAGTGACAGAGCACTGGGTCAGATGACGTTTTAAAACACTGATGATCAAGGGTACAGAAGACAAGTATTGTGCCTTCCCAAGGTATCCCTTTCCCAGGTATTCCTCCTCGGGGTAGCCCTCCCCATGTGTCTCTTTCCCAGGTATTCCTCCTCAGGGTAGCCCTCCCCATGTGTCACTTTCCCAGGTATTCCTCCTCGGGGTATCCTTCCCCCATGTGTGTCTTTCCCAGGTATTCTTCCTCGAGTATCCCTCAGGTGTCACTTATCCAGGTATGCTTCCTCGGATATCCCTCCCCAAGGTATCTTTTTCCCACATATTCCTCCCAAAGAATCCTTCCACCAGGTGTCCCTTTTCCAGATATTTCTTCCCAAGTATCCCTCCTCCCCATGTAACCCTCCCCAGGTATCCCTCCCCAGGTATCCCTCCTCCCAAGGTATCCTCCCGGTGTCCCTCTTCCTCAGGTATCCCGCCTCTGAAGGTATCCCTTCCCCGGGTATCCCTTCCACAGGTATCTCTCCTAAAGATATCCCTCACACAGGTACCCCACAGATATCCCTCCTCCCCAGGTATCCCTTCACTAAATAACAAAAAGGCACAATACCGTGACTGGAACGATACACAAATAACCCGCACATAAAAGACAGAAGCTTACGACGACGTTTCGGTCCGACTTGGATCCCTCCTCCCCAGGTATCCCTTCACTAAGTATCCCTCCTCCCCAGGTATCCTTCCCCTAGGTTGTAAGAAAACTTCATAATCAACATAAACTTAATATCGGTTTAAGTTGCCGCTTAATTGTTAGGGTTGAAGAGGACTTTAATTCACGTCAATTAACCTCACCTGCCCGGGTATCCCCTCTAGGGATACCCGCTATATTAACCTGCCCATCTACCTACCCGGACATCCCCTCTAGGAATACCCTTTACGTTAAAATGCCCTCTACCCCCGCATTTATTCCTGCCTGTCTGTAAACCTGCCTGCTTGTGTGTATATCCTGCGTGACTGTGTCTGGCCTGCCTGCCTGCCTGTGTCTTGCCTGCCTGCCTGTGTCTAGCCTGCCTGCCTGTGTCTAGCCTGCCTGCCTGTGTCTTGCCTGCCTGCCTGTGTCTAGCCTGCCTGCCTGTGTCTGGCCTCCCTGCCAGCCAGTGTCTGGCCTTCCTGCCTGCCTGTCAGTGTTTGGCCTGCCTGCCTGCCTGTGTCTGGCCTCCCTGTCTGTCAGTGTCTGGCCTGCCTGCCTGCCAGCCAGTGTCTGGCCTGCCTGCCTGCCAGTGTCTGGCCTCCCAGCCTGCCAGTGTCTGGCCTCCCAGCCTGCCAGTGTCTGGCCTGCCTGCCTATGTCTAGCCTGCTTGTCAGTGTCTGGTCTGCCTGTTTGTCTGGCTGACCTATCTACCAGTGTCTGGCCTACCTGCTTTTGTCTGACCTGCTTGTGTGTCTTGTCTGCCTGCATGTATCCGGCCAGTCTGCCTGTGTCTGGCCTGTCTGCCTGTACCTGGCCAGCTTATATGTCTGGCCTGCCTGCCTGTGTCTGACCTGCCTGTCTACGTCTGGCCTGTGTCTGGCCTGCCTGTGCGCTGGCCTGCCTGCCTATATCGAGCCTGCTTGTATGTCTAGCCGGCCTGCTTGTGTGTCTAGCCTGCTTGCCTGTTTCTAGCCTGCCTGTGTCTGCCCTGCCTGCCTGTGTCTGGCCTGTCTGCTTGTGTATCTAGCTTGCATGCCTCTGTCTGGCCTGCCTGACTGTGTCTGGTCTGCTTGTGTGTCTACTCTGTCTGCCTGTGTCTGGCCTGCTTGTGTGTCTACTCTGCCTGCATGTGTCTGGCCTGCTTGTGTCTAGTCTGCCTGCCTGTGTCTGGCCTGCTTGTGTGTCTAGCCTGTCTACTGTGTCTAGCCTGCCTGCCTGTGTCTGGACTGCCTGCCTGTGTCTGGACTGCCTGCCTGTGTCTAGACTGCTTGCCTGTCTCTGGACTGCCTGCCTGTCTCTGGACTGCCTGCCTGTCTCTGGACTGCCTGCCTGTCTCTGGACTGCCTGCCTGTCTCTGGACTGCCTGCCTGTCTCTGGACTGCCTGCCTGTCTCTGGACTGCCTGCCTGTCTCTGGACTGCCTGCCTGTCTCTGGACTGCCTGCCTGTCTCTGGACTGCCTGCCTGTCTCTGGACTGCCTGCCTGTCTCTGGACTGCCTGCCTGTCTCTGGACTGCCTGCCTGTCTCTGGACTGCCTGCCTGTCTCTGGACTGCCTGCCTGTCTCTGGACTGCCTGCCTGTCTCTGGACTGCCTGCCTGTCTCTGGACTGCCTGCCTGTCTCTGGACTGCCTGCCTGTGTCTGGCCTTCTTGCTTGTGTCGCCTAGTGTACAGTTTTATCATGTGATGTTCCGCTCAGTGTTGAACCAGCCGACTTTTCTAAGGATGAAACACTGTGGCAGGACCTGTGTTGTATCTATGTCGTACCTGCGCCAGGGATGATGGTAGAGGGGAGGGGAGTAGGTGGAAGGGGGAGAGGTAGGGGGGAAGGGGAAACAACACTCGCGGCAAACATATTGATGAAGTCGGAAGGATGTAAGGTGTTGTGTGTGTGTGTGTGTGTGTGTGTGTGTGTGTGTGTGTGTGTGTGTTGTGTGTGTGTGTGTGTGTGTGTGGTTCTTACATAACGTGTAAACAGATACACAGTGCATCTCTCACACAAAAACACAAACACACACACATATAAACATATATATATATACACAACACACACACAAACACACAAGACACACACAACACACAAGACACACACACACACACAACACAACACACAAGACACACACAAACACACACAACACAACACACACGACACACACACACACAAAACACTACAATCTTAGCACAACTTCCCCTATCATTCTCCTCCCTACTTCTCCCCTCCCTTCAATCGCTTTCCGATGCTTATAATTCATTTATTGCTAATATTTCCGTCTAATAATTTCCGATAATCGATGGATTATTGCTGGGCAATTGCCCAGGAAGTATTTGAACTATATAACAAGGGAAGTTTGTTCATTTGTTCACGTGTGGCAAGTCTTCACAAGTGGAACAAAGAGTGGGAAGGGCCACGAGAGAGATGGAATAGTCAAGGGATAGTGACAGTAATGGTAAGAGCATATTATACCTGAGGTAATACCCTTCAAGAGGGGTGCAACGGTGCTCGTATAGAGCTCTTGATCCTAAGAGTTGCAGCTGTCCTGATCTTACTGAGCTCAAAGCTCAATACTTCCCATCACCCTCTGTCGGAACCCTTTCAAGATCAGCACTTTACCATTAACAATAATAATAATAATAGGAGTGGAGGCCATTGGTTTTTATGACTTGGAGTGCTGTTGGAGTGTCAGCAAAGTAACATTTATGGAGGAACTAAGGGAAACAGGTTAGCCGGACTTGAGTCCTGGAGATGCGAAGTACAGTGTCTGTACTCTGAAGGAGGCGAGTTAATGTTGCAGTTTTATAACTGTAGTGTAAGAGTGCCTCTGGCAAGACAGTGATGGAGTGAATGATAGTGAAAGTGTTTCTTCCTTTTTGGGTCACCTGTCTTGGTGGGAACGGCCGATGTGTTTATAAAAAGTATAATAATAATAATAATAATAATAATAATAATAATAATAATAATAATAATAATAATAATAATAATAAATCCTTACATGTACTACAGAGAATTTTAGATTTGTCTGACTGTGATGGCCAGGAGAGGTAAATCGACCCCTGCAACCACAAATGGGTGAGTAAAAATAGGCGAAGTGTAGCGTCTAGTCTTAGCTCCTGGACCTGTCTTCTGCCACTTGCTGAGACTGGCCTCTTGGGACCTGTCATGCATATTCTTAAAGCTATGTATGGATCCTGCCTCTCTTGTGTGTACTAGCAGAGTTGTACTCACCTAATTTTGTTTGCGGGGATCGAGTCTCAGCTCTTGGCCCTGCCTCTTAATCTATAGCCAGCATTATTGGTTCCTTGCCTTGTGGGCCCTATCGTACCTAGTCTTGAAACTGCTCATTATCTGCATGTTTACCTGAGAATAAAATATGTCCCAGTTTCCAAGTCTCACATCACATAACATCAACCCTTACAATATCTGCTGTGTCAAAGCTCTGAATATTTTTCATGTCGTAATCATGTCACCCCAATCCTTCTTTCTTTTTACGTCGCCAGGTTCAATTCATTTAGTTTTTCCTCAGTTCTGGGACTTGTCTCAGTGTAAACATCTGGACTACAAGCACAAATAACCCACACACACGACGACGTTTCGGTCGAACTTGGACTGTTAATCAGACACACGGAAGCGTGAAGGGAAGGGAGCCAGGATATGTATGAGAGGGAGGCAGGGACGGGAGCGATAGAACGAGAGGCAGTGGAATAATTGTAGTAGTAGTAGTAGTAGCAGTAGTAGTAGTAGTAGAGGTAGTGGAAGTAGTAATAGTAGCAGTAGTAATGCAAGTAGTACAACAGTGGCGGAGGTGGCAACGAGAAGGTAGCAGTGGTAGCAACACAGGAGTCAGAGTTAATGGTACAAGTCAGACCGTAACGTCACAAGTCTCATTTTCGTGACTACGGATTATTCATATATTGTTCCAGTTACAGTGTTGTTCCTCTTGATACATTTCTGTGAACATCTAATTATTATTAATTATTGCTAGTATTATTAAAAAGAAGCTCTAAACCCACTAGGGTCATACAGTCTAGTTATTATAGATTGTCAATTAGATGACGGCTCCGTACTGGTGCTGAAGACTCAGTGGTAGGCCTAACATGTGTACACAGGCCTAAAAGATTCGTTATTGAGGTTTAAAGGCCGTTATGAGATTTAGCAAAGCTTGCATATATTGCAGATGTTATACAGTATATGCAAGAACACAGCAAGAACACGGCAAGAACACGGCAAGAACACGGCAAGAACACAGCAAGAACACAGCAAGAACACAGCAAAAATACAGCAAGAACACAGCAAGAACACAGCAAGAATACAGCAAGAACACAGCAAGAATACAGCAAGAACACAGCAAGACACAGCAAGAATACAGCAAGAACACAGCAAGAATACAGCAAGAACACAGCAAGAACACAGCAAGAACACAGCAAGAACACAGCAAGAACACAGCAAGAACACAGCAAGAACACAGCAAGAACACAGCAAGAACACGGCAAGAACACGGCAAGAACACGGCAAGAACACGGCAAGAACACGGCAAGAACACAGCAAGAACACGGCAAGAACATAGCAAGAACACAGCAAGAACACAACAAGAACACAGCAAGAACAGCAAGAACACGGCAAGAACATAGCAAGAACACAGCAAGAACATAGCAAGAACACAGCAAGAACACGGCAAGAACACGGCAAGAACACGGCAAGAGCACAGCAAGAACACAAGAACACAGCAAGAACACAAGAACACAGCAAGAACACAGCAAGAACACAGCAAGAACACAGCAAGAGCACAGCAAGAACACAAGAACACAAGAACACAATAAGAATACAGCAAGAACATTGAAGAGTGAACATGGATAACAAAAACAAACAAACATGGAAGGAAGAGAAGATTAAAAGTAAATTAGAACATGGAAAGAACAAATATGGAAAGACGAAGAAATACAATAACAGGAACATTGAAGAACGAACAAGAACATCAAAGAACAAGCAAGATCAACAAAGAACATCAAAGAACAAAGATCAAAGAACAAAAAAGAAACGAACAAAGAATAAGCAAGAACAAACAAGAACCAAATAAGAACGAACAAGATCAAGAAAGAACAAACATGAACATCAAAGAACGAAAAACAAAGAAAAGGAAATAATAGGCACAACAAGAACAAAAAATGGAGAAAAAGAGGGAAAAAAGAAAAAAAAAAATGGGCAAAAACAAAAAATCACTAGTTTTCACAACGCTAAAGCATAGGGGCCTTTCAGCGCATGGGGGGAAAGGGGAAATAATGCGGCTTAGTTAAAAAGGAAGGAAGAGGGGAGGGGAAAGGGGGGAAGGGAAGGGAAAGGGAAAGGGAAGGAGGGAGGGAAAAAGGAAGGGGAAGGGGGGAGGGAAGGAAGGGGGGAGGAAGGGGAAAGGGAAGAGGAAGGAGGAGGAAGAAGGGGAAGGGGAAAGGGGGGGAGGGGAAGGGGAGAGAGGGAAAGGGGGAAAAAAGGGGGAAAGGGGGGGAGGGGGGGATTGAAGAAAAGGGGGGGAAAGGAGGGAGGGAGGGAAGGGAGGGGGAAAGGGCGGGGAGTGGAAGGAGGAAGGGATGGAAGGGAGGGAGGGGGAGAGGGAAGGAGGAGGGAAGGGAGGGGAAAGGGGGCGAGAGGTAAGAGGAAGGGAGGGGGGAGGGAAGGGGGGGGAAGGAGGGAAGGAAGGGGGGGGGTTAGGGAGGGAAGGAAGAAAAAGGGAAGAAGGGGGGGAGGGAAGGGGGGGTAACCCAGTTCCCTGATCAAGAGCCCTTCGCCAGGTGATGCATAAAGTGAAAGGGAAAAGAAAAAAGGTGAACACTGTACATATGTACGGGACAACTGACATAGTACGGGACAAATGTACATATTACGGTACAAGTTACATATGTCGGTAAAGTGTAATATGTCGGTACAACTGTACATATGTCGGTACAAATGTACATATGTACGGTACAGTGTACATAGTACGGACAAGTGTACATATTCGGACAAGTGTCATATTACGGTACAAGTGTACAATGTACGGGACAATGACAATGTACGGTACAAATGACATATTTGGGACAAGTGTACATCATATGTACGGTACAAGTGTACAACATATGACGGTACAAGTGTACATACATATGTACGGTACAAGTGTACATACATATGTACGGGACAAGTGTACATACATATGTACGGTACAGTGTACATACATATGTACGGTACAAGTGTACATACATATGTACGGTACAAGTGTACATACATATGTACGGTACAAGTGTACATACATATGTACGGTACAAGTGTACATACATATGTACGGTACAAGTGTACATACATATGTACGGTACAAGTGTACATACATATGTACGGTACAAGTGTACATACATATGTACGGTACAAGTGTACATACATATGTACGGTACAAGTGTACATACATATGTACGGTACAAGTGTACATACATATGTACGGTACAAGTGTACATACATATGTACGGTACAAGTGTACATACATATGTACGGTACAAGTGTACATACATATGTACGGTACAAGTGTACATACATATGTACGTACAAGTGTACATACATATGTACGGTACAAGTGTACATACATATGTACGGTACAAGTGTACATACATATGTACGGTACAAGTGTACATACATATGTACGGTACAAGTGTACATACATATGTACGGTACAAGTGTACATACATAGTACGGTACAAGTGTACATACATATGTACGGTACAAGTGTACATACATATGTACGGTACAAGTGTACATACATATGTACGGTACAAGTGTACATACATATGTACGGTACAAGTGTACATACATATGTACGGTACAAGTGTACATACATATGTACGGTACAAGTGTACATACATATGTACGGTACAAGTGTACATACATATGTACGGTACAAGTGTACATACATATGTACGGTACAACTGTACATACATATGTACGGTACAAGTGTACATACATATGTACGGTACAACTGTACATACATATGTACGGTACAACTGTACATACATATGTACGGTACAACTGTACATACATATGTACGGTACAACTGTACATACATATGTACGGTACAACTGTACATACATATGTACGGTACAACTGTACATACATATGTACGGTACAACTGTACATACATATGTACAGTACAAATGTACAACACATGTACAGTACATAATTACTGTATATATGTACATTACATATGTAATATATATGTGCTGTACATATGTACAATACATGTGACCAACATTCTTGTCTTCCTCTCCCTCTCTTCTTCTCTATTTTTCTTATTTTCACTTTCACCTTCTCCCTTTTCCATTATATTTCTTCTTCCTTCCTCTTCTTCCTTTCGTCTTCCTCTTCTTTTCTCTCTATTTCCTTTTTCTTTTCTCAAACACCTCTTCCTCTTTCTTTTCTCTTTCCTTCTCTTCTTCATCATCTTCCTATTTCCTTCCCCTCCTTCCTTCCCCTCTTATTCCTCTCCATCTTGCTTTGTATTTTATCTTCCCCCTCTTCTTCCTCGTCTTCTTTTTCCTCTTTCCTTTACCCTTCCCTCTTTCCTTCGCCTTCCCCTCTTTCTCTCTCTTCTTCCCCTTCTACACACAACAAGCACGGCTGAGTGGTCCCTCTCACTCCCCTTCTTTCCCCTCCATGTCGGGGATAAACTCTCATTTCACGCCATATCAAAGAACTGGTGAAGGAGGGGAAGCAGGGGTGAAGGGGGGGAGGAACAGGGGACAATGACCTGGGGGGAAGAAGTGGGGTGATGACCTGGGGAGGGTTAGAAAGGGGGTGAGAAAGTTTTCCCAATTTCCCTATGTTAGTTTTGTATGACCGAGTGTGTGTGTGTGTGTGTGTGTGTGTGTGTGTGTGTGTGTGTGTGTGTGTGTGTGTGTGTGTGTGTGTGTGTGTGTGTGTGTGTGGAATGTGTGTGAATGTGTGCGAGTGTGAATGTGAGTGAATGTGAGTGTGTGAGCGTGTGTGTGTGTGTGTGTGTGTGTGTGTGTGTGTGTGTGTGTGTGTGTGTCAGGATAGAAGGTGGAAAGAGGTGCTGAGGAACATAGAAAAGCCAACACAGTCACCATACTACCCTGGACAGTCACCATACTACCCTGGACAGTCACCATACTACCCTGGACAGTCACCATACTACCCTGGACAGTCACCATACTACCCTGGACAGTCACCATACTCCTCTGAACACTGAGCCACCATGCAGTTCTATAGTATTTGACAGAAGGTAAACAGAGGGTGAGTGACGTTGCAAAACACCTAACACCTACTTGCAACACAGTAGATCAGCAAATAGTGTTGATACCTTCAAAGTCGCTCAACACAACACCAGAGCCACTCACAGTACCACTACAACGTTGCTAGGTTGGCGAACGCTCGATGTGACATGTTAGAGTACGTTACATTATATTCTGCGTATGTCACACACCCATATAGTGATACCTTCCCAACCAGCGAACCAGATGCTAAGAGTATAACGAGCAGGGCCTCCTTGTTATGCTAGTACCTTAGTTCAACCAGGCAATTACAAGGAAGCCCGCCATAGTTGTGAAGCGATGTGGTATACTCATGAATCAACATTGATAGACTTACCTCCAAGTCTGGTCGAAGACGGTTCTCACTGTCTTCGACCAGACTCGGTCTGGTCGTCTTCTTGCTTGCAAATCGCTTTTTACATACAATTGCTTGTTGTTTGGTAATGGAGATATATATAAGCATTTACTCCATTGTTTTTTGTTCATTCCTTGCTTCTACCTTGGTTATGGTGCTACAACCAGGTGTGCAGGCCACAACTCTACACTTGTAATTGTAATACTCGACTGATGGGTAAAACATGTTCCCCTATTCTTGAAAGAGTGGAAACAGAAATCTTCAGCATTAACAACTCAGGTTAAAGATTCGAATGATGTTTCTCACGTTAAACACTCATTAACTGAGGATTTAAGTCTGAGTAATAGAATGAGGAACATTGCCTAAAACTATAATGGATTTATCGTTATTTCTTACCCTTTTGGAATTGTTCAAATATTAATTTATGCAGCCTCTGTGTTCTAACATCATTTATTTAGTTATTCTTACCGGAGTGTTAGATATAATGGGAACAGTTTCAGAACTTTCTATACTAGATTACGTGAACTAGAATGTCAAATATGACCTCATACTTAACCAGCTAAACTTTATTTTTCCTACCGTAAGATTACATTCTCTAAGGGTCATAGTCTGTACTCAAATGAACTTAAAATTCTAGAAAAGACAAAACTAGCAGAAATATAATAATTTTAGGGAGTTTACATATTAGACAGTTGAAAGCTAACTTAATGACACTGTTACAGCAGGTGGATTACTTATCCTGGGACAACTGTCTTACCCTCTGAGTGTTTTGCATTTGGTTGACCTCGTTTGGTTGAATGAAGTAAACTCATTTGGGTATCTTCAGTGAAAAGACGTTTCGCTAACAAGTGATGGAAGTTGAAAAGGAGTTGGAAGTAATCAGTCCCTCAGACTTTAGTTAATACTATAACTTGTCAGGTTTCTAAATCATTTATCTAATACCTCTCTTCACATAAGGCAGTTTCCTCTCCTCGTTGTGTTTTCATAGTCCTAACACTGTGTTTTAACTTATATCAGTCTCAACAGACTGACTGATGCAGTAACCAGGCTTAACCTTGGTTACAAGTGCTTCTGGCAGACACACAGATGAGTTTATCTGGAGTTTATCTGGAGAGAGTTCCGGGGGTCAACGCCCCCGCAGCCCGGTCTGTGACCAGGCCTCCTTAGGTCAGTGTCCCAGGATGCGACCCACACCAGTCGACTAACACCCAGGTACCCATTTTACTGATGGGGAACATAGACAACAGGTGGAAAGAAACACGTCCAATGTTTCTACTCTGGCTGGGAATCGAACCCAGGCCCTCACCGTGTGAAGCGAGAGCGTTAACCACCAGGCCACCAGACTAAATGCAAAGTATATGGCCATCCTTGTGTTTACTTTCTTGAACACTATGGGGGTTTATTCCATTTATCGAAAGATATAAAATTAGACAGAATAATAACCTATGTGATACGTCAAGGTATCTTGTTAATGAAAGTAAGATACCAGACTTTAAGCAAAATTTCCAAATTTGCTTGTAACTGATAAGTGAATTGTAGATATAAATATGTAGGTAGTTCGTTTATCCCTTTTGATGCTATTATCAAGGAACTATGTTCCTTGATAATGTGAGAAGTCACGAAAGCGCTTGGAATTTCGCTATTCTTTCACAGTGGTTGTTCTGTATAGTGTGATATCACCTGTTTACTGTAATCTTATTGCATATATATATATATAATATATATGTCGTGCCGAATATGTAAAACTGGCCAATTAGCAAGAACTCATTTAAAATTAAGTTCTTTCTAAAATTTTCTCTTATACGTTTAAAGATATATTTTTTTCATTAATGTTAATGTAAAAAATTTTAATTTTGCACCAAAAGAATCTTAGAAAACTTACCTAACCTTATTATAACAAGAACAATTTATTTTAGCCTAACCCAACTAAATACATTTTAGATTTGTTTACAGTAATTTAATACTAAACAAACACAGTGAAATATATTTTTTTCGTTAGGTTCAGAATGATTTTGGCGAAATTATTGCATCACAAATTTTCACTTGTCCTATATGGCAAGATGACGTTGCTATTTAAGCCAAGATCGCAAGTTCTGCCTATTCGGCACGACATATATATATATATATATATATATATATATATATATATATATATATATATATATATATATATATATATATATATATATATATATATCGCGTTCCGAATAGGTATAAATTGCGATTTTGGCTCTTGCCGAATAAGGCAAACGAAAATTTGTGTATGCAATAATTTTGCAAAAATCATTCTGAACCTAACGAAAAATATACATTTCATTGTGTTTATTATGATAGTAAAGTTATCTAAAATATATTTAGCTGGATTGGGTTAAATTAAATTGAAATTATTATAATAAGGTCAGGTAAGTTTTCTAAGGGAACTGCCTAAGAAAAATTATCCTCAGTCTCCCACACAGCCTTAAAAAAAAAATGACATCTTTCGAGCATTCTTCAACTTCAGGCAGCTGTGATACCCAGGTCAAAACACACCTGATGAGAGTAAGACACATGTGCAACATCTGGGTATCTTTATTGTAGACGTTTCGCCATCCAGTGGCTTTATCAATACAAATTCTAGGACATAACTTGAAGACAGTAGAACTATGTACAGAAGATGAGGTAATCAGTCCCTCAACCTAGGAGTAGGTGCGAACAGCACCATAGTCGTGGAGATTCTGAAGAATTATATACCATTCGTACACAAAACACACCTATCACTCTACCACATAACACAATTACCCGACAGTCACCATCGACTGCCATTCAACCACACAAGACAACGTCCATAATCACAAGTAAATCACCATCACAAGCAAGAAACAAGCAGCAAGACTGCATTACTCTACCAAGGAATAAACACACACAGCTATTGCTAAGAACATAAGAATGGAGGAACACCGCAGTAGGCCTACTGGCCTATACTAGGCAAATCCATTCCCACCCACATTAGTTTAATCTTTCCCCATAGCCACCCAAGAATTTGCTGCAGTAGTTCAGGTACTGTAGACAAAGGGTTCAGAGAACCGACAAGTTGATAAATTAGTTTGAGGTCAAACTCCTTCTAATTTGCATCATTCTTCTTTGTATTGGACTGATGAAGCCACTGTGTGGCGAAACGTTTCCTCAATAAAAAATACCCAAGTGTTGCATGTGTGTCCAATTTAACAGTTCAGGTACTTATCAATCTCTGCTGTTTGACTCTGGATGACTTAGAGGTTATGAGAACCCTTCAGTTTCAACTCATACGTAGGTAAATGTAGGTAAGTGTCTCATTCTTCTACTTTCCATCTTACTCGCTGATACCTGTGTCGTTAGCAACATTAGCCCTAACAGGCGTCACCAGCTAGCCTATGTGCATATAGCCTTATAATTTCCATCCACAAGATCTTCTGAATCTTCTAGTACTTCCAAGTGTTAACCTCTGTCTATCAGTTTCAGTAACGTACCTTCTTGTGCATCATTCTTCTTGTAGATGTGAACCATTTTGTCAACAGTCTTCCATAGTGTAAACCATTTCTGTCTATCATCTTACAGTCAGTGTACCTTCTTGTCTATCAGTCTTCCAGTAGTGAACCTTCTTGTCTACTCAGTCTTCCAGTCAGTTCATCTTCTGTCATCATCTTCAGTAGTGTAACCTTCTTGTCTATCAGTCTTCCAGTAGTGTAACCTTCTTGTCTATCAGTCTTCCAGTAGCGTAACCTTCTTGTCTATCAGTCTTCCAGTAGTGTAATCTTCTTGTCTATCAGTCTTCAGTATGTAACTTTCTTGTCTATCAGTCTTCCAGTAGTGTAACCTTCTTGTCTATCAGCCTTCCAGTAGTGTAACCTTGTCTATCAGTCTTCCAGTATTCAAACCTTTCAGCCTACCAGTCTTTCCAGTCTATCTACCTTCCATTCAACCAACTTTCCAGTCTACCAACATTCCAGTCAACCAACTTTCCAGTCAACCAGCCTTCCAGTCGTCCCAGCTTCCAGGCACCTTATTCCTTGCACGGCATCTCTCTCTCAGGCCCTCGGAGTCCCTACACCTGCAACCCTCATCCTGGAAATTCCCTCTCTGGTAAAAAACGTCCAGGTGCTGTTGAAGTCCTAATTAGATTATTAAATACGCGAGTTGTGACAGCAAGAAGCTCGCCTGATGAGAGGGCTTCAGATGTGTTGGTGCCACACTAAGAAGCCCATCGTGTTAATCGGTCTTTTGGTCTGGTATACGCGTGCTCTCGCCGAACCAAACATTATGGAATGGGACCTAGCGCTGAGAAACTTTTGGAAAAAACTGGAAGCGAGTATTCCTCAGAGATTCCCTAACGTTTTAGTCGACGCCGCGGAAAGCGATGCGCAGTTGTTTAAATATACATGGCACAATGTTGTGTTCCCTTACGTGGGTCGTGGCTTCGGTTGCATAGTAACTCTAGTTTCATACGTCAGATTGAATTATATGATGTATAATTCTTTCGTAACTGAGTAAGCTACAATTTCATCTCGTATAAAGGCAGGTAAGAACAGTTTTAGCATTCCGAACACGGCTCCAGGCGGCCTGAGGGCGGGTCACCCAGTTCGAACGAAGTCGATGAAAGTGGCGGGAAAATGGAAAAGCGCGCGCCCGGTGCTGCCGACAACTGGCGGAGTCGCGGCTAATTTGGTATACCGCTGGGAATCGCGATTCCAGTTGGAACAGCAAGGTGAAAGACAGAAGTGGGAATTGGGAATGGAGCCGGAACCACAGGGACCATTCCAAAACCATTCCCGGCCACTCTCTTTTATTAAATCGCTTCATCACAATTTCAGGTTAGCTGAGGGTATCTTTCAGCGGAGCTCCCGAGGGCTCCTCGCTGGCCCACTGGGAACACCCAGGCTGAGGAAATTGATATTGGTGTGCTCAGCAGGACCAGCTCACCCTCTCTCTTTCTTTATTCCCTCTACCTAGCTGAGGTGTCCTCTCTCTCACTCTTCTCTCTTCTTCTCACTTATCTCACTCCTACCTACCTGAGGTCTCCCTCACTTACCTCACTCCTACCTACCTGAGGTCTCCCTCACTTACCTCACTCCTACCTACCTGAGGTCTCCCTCACTTACCTCACTCCTACCTACCTGAGGCTCCCTCACTTACCTCACTCCTACCTACCTGAGGTCTCCCTCACTTACCTCACTCCTACCTACCTGAGGTCTCCCTCTCTCTCACTTACCTCACTCCTACCTACCTGAGGTCTCCCTCACTCACCATTCTCATCACTTACCTCTCACACAGTCTCACTCTTTCGTCTCTGACTTCCACTCTTCCTTGCTTCAATTAACCTCACTCTCCCTTGCTCCCTTCCTTGCATTATACACATCTTATCCACTTCTCTCTCTCTCTCTCTCTCTCTCTCTCTCTCTCTCTCTCTCTCTCAGAGCCAGGTGTTGTTATACTAAACGGATCTCAGATTCTTCGTCGAAGATTCAACAATCACTGCGTAATCTTAATTTAATTTTGACCTTTAATTAGTCTCTACCCAAGGAAGACAGCAAAATAACACTCACTTTAAGTGCACTCATGTGCACACCTCGACAACTCTCAAGTAAATTTGTTATATACGGTTTGAAGATAATTTCTCTATGTTAAGTCAGAGGTGGGTTTAGCTAGGTTAGATTTAGCTAGGTTAGATTTAGCTAGGTTAGATTTAGCTAGGTTAGATTTAGCTAGGTTAGATTTAGCTAGGTTAGATTTAGCTAGGTTAGATTTAGCTAGGTTAGATTTAGCTAGGTTAGATGTAGCTAGGTTAGATGTAGCTAGGTTAGATGTAGCTAGGTTAGATGTAGCTAGGTTAGCAGTGATTAGCTAGGTTTGAGTTATTAGCTAGGTTGGATTTAGCTAGGTTGGATTCAGCTAGGTTAGATTTAGCTAGGTTAAATTTAGCTAGGTTAAATTTAGCTAGGTTAGGTTTAGTTTAGATTTAGTTAAGTTACATTTAGTTAGGGGAGATTTAGTTATGTAAAATTGGCCTTTGTTAATTATAACATACCACACTGGCTATGAACAAAATACTGATACAAGGTGAAAAAAAAATCTTGACGAAGAACAGAAGACAGAACAGAAGACAGTGACGCGAAGCCCAAGATAATCACTGTTTAAGATTAGTTAAACAGTCACCCATTCTACTGTTTTAGCAACAGTGATATACTGTTATTGAAAGGTCAGGCTGTTGGTAGGTATATGTGGATCAACAGGGAGGCACAGTGTTAGGTACACCAGTCACCTACTTAGAGTAAGACACAGTCACTCATCATAGAAAGGTAAGCACTGCTGTGCTAGCACTTTAAGTGAAGCACTTTCATTTCTCTGCTAGCACTTTTGTTAAGTAAAGCACTTACATTTCTCTGGTATATGTAGGCTATCTTCTCCTAGGCTGTACTCAGTTTCCAGTATTCTCTTCTCTGATTTCCCTTGACCTTGACCCTGAACTCTAGTTTCCGACTTTGGTTTGACGACTTCTACAAGCTGTCCGGAGACTGTAGACTTTCGTTCTAATCTGTTTGGTCAGTGGTGACAAAGACTTAGGATTCAATGCCCTCTGAGAGATTTACATGTAAGAACAGAAAAGGCTCCCGCACTGACTCTTGTGGCGATGCCACTACGCGTATTCGTCCTGCTACTTCCTCTACTGTTACTGTTACTATCTGCTTTACATGTACTCCTTGACTCACTGGACTGCTTTCTGTCTGCTCTCTGACATGTACTTCTTGATTCACTGGAGTGCTTCTGTCTCCTTTCCGACAAGTACTCTTTGATTCACTGGGATACTTTGTCTACTCTCCGACATGTACTCATTGGTCCCATCGAGTACTTCGCTTTCGCTAGTTTGTCAGGAAATATATCACCTGGCAAGATTAAGAGATGAGTTGTTCTGTTCTGGCACTATACTCGCCGTACAGTGTTTCCGGGGTCGATTTTCATCTCCTGTGAAGGTGAGGTAGCCATTTTTCCTATAGTAGAGTGACCATGTGAAGGTGAAGTGGGTATTGTCCCTGTGGTAAACGATGTGAAGGTGAGGTGGGTATTGCCCCTGTGAGAGGTGACCATGTGAAGGTGAGGTGGGTATTGCCCCTGTGGTAGACCATGTGAAGGTGAGGTGGGTATAGCCCCTGTGGTAGATCATGTGTAGGTGAGGTGGGTATTGCCCCTGTGGTAGACCATGTGAAGGTGAGGTGGGTATTACCCCTGTGGGAGGGTGACCATGTGAAGGTGAGGTGGGTATTACCCCTGTGCGAGGGTGACCATGTGAAGGTGAGGTGGGTATTACCCCTGTGGGAGAGTGGTCGCTGGCTCGCCAGTGGGACTTACTGCTCACAGTAAGCACTTCCTTCAAGTCCTGCCTGATACTCTAATTTATGGATTAAGCTGTGGTGGCTTACACTGTCGAAAGCTCTAAGCTCTCGACAGGTTAATGTACTGATCACATCTTCATTTCACTACTACACCTGCTGCCTCTCTAATTAACTGAAGAAACCTGCTGTGTAGGTGAGAAGCTTCAACAGTTAAGGCGCACGTCTCTCGATCTACACAATCGTTTTGATTAAGTTAGTGAACATGGAGCGTCACCAGGCATTCACTATCACTAAACACCAGACATTCACTATGACTAAACACCAGACATTCACTATGACTAGACACCAGACATTCACTATGACTAAACACCAGACATTCACTATGACTAAACACCAGACATTCACTATGACTAAACACCAGACATTCACTATGACTAAACACCAGACATTCACTATGACTAAACACCAGACATTCACTATGACTAAACACCAGACATTCACTATGACTAAACACCAGACATTCACTATGACTAAACACCAGACATTCACTATCACTAAACACCAGACATTCACTATCACTAAACACCAGACATTCGCTATGACTAAACACCAGACATTCACTATGACTAGACACCAGACATTCACTATGACTAAACACCAGACATTCACTATCACTAAACACCAGACATTCACTATCACTAAACACCAGACATTCACCATGACTAAACACCAGACATTCACTATCACTAAACACCAGACATTCGCTATGACTAAACACCAGACATTCACTATGACTAGACACCAGACATTCACTATGACTAAAACCCAGACATTCACTATGACTAAACACCAGACATTCACTATGACTAAACACCAGACATTCACTATGACTAAACACCAGACATTCACTATCACTAAACACCAGACATTCACTATGACTAGACACCAGACATTCACTATCACTAAACACCAGACATTCACTATGACTAAACACCAGACATTCACTATGACTAAACACCAGACATTCACTATGACTAAACACCAGACATTCACTATCACTAAACACCAGACATTCACTATGACTAAACACCAGACATTCACTATGACTAGACACCAGACATTCACTATCACTAAACACCAGACATTCACTATGACTAAACACCAGACATTCACTATGACTAAACACCAGACATTCACTATGACTAAACACCAGACATTCACTATCACTAAACACCAGACATTCACTATGACTAAACACCAGACATTCACTATGACTAAACACCAGACATTCACTATAACTAAACACCAGACATTCACTATCACTAAACACCAGACATTCACTATCACTAAACACCAGACATTCACTATCACTAAACACCAGACATTTACTATCACTAAACACCAGACATTCACTATCACTAAACACCAGACATTCACTATCACTAAACACCAGACATTCACTATCACTAAACACCAGACATTCACTATCACTAAACACCAGACATTTACTATCACTAAACACCAGACATTCACTATGACTAAACACCAGACATTCACTATGACTAAACACCAGACATTCACTATGACTAAACACCAGACATTCACTATGACTAAACACCAGACATTCACTATGACTAAACACCAGACATTCACTATGACTAAACACCAGACATTCACTATGACTAAACACCAGACATTCACTATAACTAAACACCAGACATTCACTATCACTAAACACCAGACATTCACTATCACTAAACACCAGACATTCACTATCACTAAACACCAGACATTTACTATCACTAAACACCAGACATTCACTATCACTAAACACCAGACATTCACTATCACTAAACACCAGACATTCACTATCACTAAACACCAGACATTCACTATCACTAAACACCAGACATTTACTATCACTAAACACCAGACATTCACTATGACTAAACACCAGACATTCACTATGACTAAACACCAGACATTCACTATGACTAACACCAGACATTCACTATGACTAAACACCAGACATTCACTATCACTAAACACCAGACATTCACTATCACTAAACACCAGACATTTACTATGACTAAACACCAGACATTCACTATCACTAAACACCAGACATTCACTATCACTAAACACCAGACATTCACTATCACTAAACACCAGACATTCACTATCACTAAACACCAGACATTTACTATCACTAAACACCAGACATTCACTATGACTAAACACCAGACATTCACTATGACTAAACACCAGACATTCACTATGACTAAACACCAGACATTCGCTATGACTAAACACCAGACATTCACTATGACTAAACACCAGACATTCACTATGACTAAACGCCAGACATTCACTATGACTAAACACCAGACATTCACTATGACTAAACACCAGACATTCACTATGACTAAACACCAGACATTCACTATGACTAAACACCAGACATTCACTATGACTAAACACCAGACATTCACTATGACTAAACACCAGACATTCACTATGACTAAACACCAGACATTCACTATGACTAAACACCAGACATTCACTATCACTAAACACCAGACATTCACTATCACTAAACACCAGACATTCACTATCACTAAACACCAGACATTCACTATCACTAAACACTGAAATTGTAATCTACAAACTAATTAAACATGATGCGAGACAGTTAAAAATAATAATAATAATTATAATTCCGGATTACAATGACTCCCAATGAGAACGCAGAAGAAGAATAAAAATATTGAAAGCTGTCAGGGTGGTGGACAAATGTTTCTTGTATTAATACCTCTGCCAGTACTGTCTGCAGTCTTACTCTGACCACAACACTAATTTATTCATAGCTAAATTAGGAGGACTAGATGTAATTAAAACCATTAGTCATTGCCTGGCTGGTAGGTGAAGCAAGCACACACACACACACACACACACACACACACACACCTTGTGAAACAGTCATGCAGTATTTCCTTCTCATGTCTTCGCGAAAGAGGCGACAATAACTAACAAACAGAATATTTAACACGTACAACCAAGCATTTAAAAGAACAATTCTTGTACCCACACCGACAGGCAAAATGCTCCTCCTGCAGCGCTTACTAATCCTCCAAGGAGGAACAAAATGCAAAAATCCTGGAAGATTGCAGTTCCCCCAGCTGCTCCTGATCCCCCCACGACCCTCGACCCAAGCAGCACTCCCGCTGTTGAGAGCCAAGTTTCTTACCATGAATTCTTAATGTTCATTACACTAACAGAGAACATGTGTCACGGGTGTAATGCTGGCATGTTGTATAAATATGTGATGGCCTGACGGCAGATTCTTATGCTGGTCACCTTCTCCGCCTCTGCTAGCTTCCAGAGCCTGCGTGAGCTCTTGTACCAACTACGTCAGCAGCAGCAGCAGCAGCAGCAGCAGCAACAGCAGCAGCAACAGTAGCAGCAGCACCAGCAGCAGTATCAGCAGCAGCAGCAGCACCAACAACAGCAGCAGCAGTAGCAGCAGCAAGAGGAGGAATAAGGGGAGGAGCAGCAGCAAGATTAGATAAAACAGCAGCAGCAGCAGCAGGAATTGAAGGAACAGCAGCAGGAATAGAAAGAACAACAATAGTAAGAATTGAAGGAACAGCAGCAATAGCAAGAACTGAAAGAACAACAGCAGCAGCAAGAATTAAAAGAACAGCAATAGCAGCAAGAATTAAAGGAACAACAGCAGCAGGAACAGAAGGAACAGCAGGAGCAGGAATAGAAGGAACAGCAGGAGCAAGAGGAAGGAGTATTAGATGGAAGGGATAGATTATGGAAATGAGAAGCAGCAGGAGAAACAGGAACTGAGGAAACGGAGGAGAAGGAAGATGGCAAGAAAAGGATAACATAAGAAAGAAAGAAGGAAGGAACATTGCAGTAGGCCTATTGACCCATGCGAAGCAGGTCCATGTCACCCTCCGGCTTAGCCCAATGACCCACCTAGTCTGGTCACTTCCACTTCAGGAAGGAGCATAGCATCAGACCTAGTAGCCCAAGCTAGTCAGGTCCAACTCACAAAAGGACGAGTAAGATAAGAATAAGCAAAAGAAAAGAGAGTTAAAAGAGAAGCAAAAGAGGATGAGAAGCCGGAGGAGAAGCAGGAGGAGGAGGAGGAGGAGGAGCAGCAGCAGCAGCAGCAGCAGAAACAGGAGAAGGAGCAGGAGGAGGAGGAGGAGGAGGAGCAGCAGCAGCAGCAGCAGCAGGAGGAGGAGGAGCAGCAGCAGGAGGAGGAAGAGCAGGAGGAGGAAGAGCAGGAGGAGGAAGAGCAGGAGGAGGAGCAGGAGTAGGAGCAGCAGGAGCAAGAGCAGGAGGAGCAGCAGGAGGAGCAGCAGGAGGAGCAGCAGCAGGAGGAGCAGCAGCAGGAGGAGCAGCAGCAGGAGGAGCAGCAGCAGGAGGAGCAGCAGCAGGAGGAGCAGCAGCAGGAGGAGCAGCAGAGGAGAGCAGCAGCAGGAGGAGCAGCAGGAGGAGCAGCAGCAGGAGGAGCAGGAGAAGGAAGAGCAGGAGAAGGAAGAGCAAGAGAAGGAAGAGCAGGAGAAGGAAGAGCAGGAAAGAGGAAGAGCAGGAGGAGGAAGAGCAGGAGGAGGAAGAGCAGGAGGAGGAAGAGCAGGAGGAGGAAGAGCAGGAGGAGGAAGAGCAGGAGGAGGAAGAGCAGGAGAAGGAAGAGCAGAGAAGGAAGAGCAGGAGAAGGAAGAGCAGGAGAAGGAAGAGCAGGAGAAGGAAGAGCAGGAGAAGGAAGAGCAGGAGGAGGAAGAGCAGGAGGAGGAAGAGCAGGAGGAGGAAGAGCAGGAGGAGGAAGAGCAGGAGGAGGAAGAGCAGAAGGAGGAAGAGCAGAAGGAGGAAGAGCAGGAGGAGGAAGAGCAGGAGGAGGAAGAGCAGGAGGAGGAAGAGCAGGAGGAGGAAGAGCAGGAGGAGGAAGAGCAGGAGGAGGAAGAGCAGGAGGAGGAAGAGCAGGAGGAGGAAGAGCAGGAGGAGGAAGAGCAGGAGAAGGAAGAGCAGGAGAAGGAAGAGCAGGAGAAGGAAGAGCAGAGGAGGAAGAGCAGGAGGAGGAAGAGCAGGAGGAGGAAGAGCAGGAGGAGGAAGAGCAGGAGGAGGAAGAGCAGGAGAGGAAGAGCAGGAGGAGGAAGAGCAGGAGGAGGAAGAGCAGGAGGAGGAAGAGCAGGAGGAGGAAGAGCAGGAGGAGGAAGAGCAGGAGGAGGAAGAGCAGGAGGAGGAAGAGCAGGAGAAGGAAGAGCAGGAAGAGGAAGAGCAGGAAGAGGAAGAGCAGGAGGAGGAAGAGCAGGAGGAGGAAGAGCAGGAGGAGGAAGAGCAGGAGAAGGAAGAGCAGAAGGAGGAAGAACAGGAGGAGGAAGAGCAGGAGAGGAAGAGCAGGAGGAGGAAGAGCAGGAGGAGGAAGAGCAGAGAAGGAAGAGCAGGAGGAAGGAAGAGCAGGAGGAGGAAGAGCAGGAGGAGGAAGAGCAGGAGGAGGAAGAGCAGGAGGAGGAAGAGCAGGAGGAGGAAGAGCAGGAGAAGGAAGAGCAGTGAGGAGGAAGAGCAGGAGGAAGAAGAGCAGGAGGAGGAAGAGCAGGAGAGGAAGAGCAGGAGAAGGAAGAGCAGGAGAAGGAAGAGCAGAAGGAGGAAGAGCAGGAGGAGGAAGAGCAGGAGGAGGAAGAGCAGGAGGAGGAAGAGCAGGAGGAGGAAGAGCAGGAGGAGGAAGAGCAGGAGGAGGAAGAGCAGGAGGAGGAAGAGCAGGAGGGGGAAGAGCAGGAGAAGGAAGAGCAGGAGGAGAAGAGCAGGAGGAGGAAGAGCAGGAGGAGGAAGAGCAGGAGGAGGAAGAGCAGGAGGAGGAAGAGCAGGAGGAGGAAGAGCAGGAGGAGGAAGAGCAGGAGGAGGAAGAGCAGGAGGAGGAAGAGCAGGAGGAGGAAGAGCAGGAGGGGGAAGAGCAGGAGAAGGAAGAGCAGGAGGAGGAAGAGCAGGAGGAGGAAGAGCAGGAGGAGGAAGAGCAGGAGGAGGAGCAGCAGCAGCAGCAGCAGCAGGAGAAGCAGGAGCAGCAGGACCAGAAGCAGGAGCAGCAGGAAGACAAGCAGGAGCAGCAGAAGGAGCAACAGCAACAACAGCAGTATCAACAACAGCAGCAGCATCAACAACAGTAATAAAAGCAGAAACAGCATCATCAGCAACAACATCAATAACAGCAGCAGCAGCATCAACAACAGCATTATCAGCATCAACAACAGCATCAACAGCAGCAGCAGCAACAGCAGCAGAATCAACAGCAGCATCAACAGCAGCAGAATCAACAGCAGCAGCATCAACAACAGCACCATCAACAACGGAAGCAGCAACAACAGCAACATCAACAACAGCAAGAGCAGCAGCATCAGCAGCAGCAACAGCATCAACACCAGCAGCAACACCAGCAGCAACAGCAGCAGCAACAGCAGCAGCATCAGCAGCAGCAACAGCATCAACACCAGCAGCAACACCAGCAGCAACAGCAGCAGCAACAGCAGCAGCATCAGCAGCAGCAACAGCAGCAGCATCAGCAGCAGCAACAGCATCAACACCAGCAGCAACAGCAGCAGCAACAGCAGCAGCAACAGCAGCAGCATCAACAGCAGCAGCAACAGCAGCAGCATCAACAGCAGCAACAACAGCAACAGCAGCAGCAACAACAGCAGCAGCAGCAACAGCAGTAGCAACAGCATCATGAACGACAACAGCAACAGCAGCAGCAGCAACAGCAGTAGCAAACAGCATCATGAACGACAACAGCAACAGCAGCAGCAGCAACAGCAGTAGCAACAGCATCATGAACGACAACAGCAACAGCAGCAGCAGCAACAGCAGTAGCAACAGCATCATGAACGACAACAGCAACAGCAGCAGCAGCAACAGCAGTAGCAGCAGCAACAGCATCATGAACGACAACAGCATCAACAGCAACAGCAGTAGCAACAGATGCAGCAGCAACAGCATCATGAACGACAACAGCATCAACAGCAACAGCAGTAGCAACAGATGCAACAGCAACAGCAGTAGCAACAGATGCAACAGCAACAGCAGTAGCAACAGATGCAACAGCAACAGCATCATGAACGACAACAGCATCAACAGCAACAGCAGCAACAGTATCACACGGTTCTTTATTGTTTTAAAGTTCCAGTGCGCGCTCGCGCATGCGTGTGTGCGGGGGAAGGTAGGATAAGGAGAGGGGAAGAGGTAGGATGAAGGGAAGAGGTAGGATAAGAGGGGGTGGGGTAGATAGGTAGCAGGTGGGTGATACAGGTGACATCATTGTCTGGCACCAACCCTGGATACTCGTGTCTCTGTATCCTTGTGTGGTAACTCAGGAGGAGGTGACAGTGGAAGGGGAGGTGGTGGAGGAGGTGACAGTGGAAGGGGAGGTGGTGGAGGAGGTGACAGTGGAAGAGGAGGTGGTGGAGGAGGTGATAGTGGAAGGAGAGGTGGTGGAGGAGGTGACAGTGGAAGAGGAGGTGGTGGAGGAGGTGATAGTGAAAGGAGAGGTGGTGGAGGAGGTGACAGTGGAAGAGGAGGTGATAGTGGAAGGAGAGGTGGTGGAGGAGGTGACAGTGGAAGAGGTGGTGGAGGAGGTGATAGTAGAAGGAGAGGTGGTGGAGGAGGTGACAGTGGAAGTGGAGGTGGTGGAGGAGGTATGTGAGGAAGTGGTGGAAGTGAAGTGGAAGAGGTGGTGGAGGATAGTGGAAGTAGTGTGGAGAGGTGACAGTGAGGTGGTGGAGGAGGTGATAGTGGAAGGATAGGTGGTGGAGGAGGTGACAGTGGAAGAGGAGGTGGTGGAGGAGGTGATAGTGGAAGGATAGGTGGTGGAGGAGGTGACAGTGGAAGAGGAGGTGGTGGAGGTGATAGTGGAAGGATAGGTGGTGGAGGAGGTGACAGTGGAAGAGGAGGTGGTGGAGGAGGTGATAGTGGAAGGATAGGTGGTGAGAGGTGACAGTGGAAGAGGAGGTGGTGGAGGAGGTGATAGTGGAAGAGGAGAGAGTAGAGGTAGAAGAGGAGGAGGAAGTGGAAAATCAAGAAATGGTTTTGTAAATTCGGTACAATTATAGCAGCAACAACATTGAAGTCGTACAACAACAATCATTAACACAACAATCATTAACATAAGACAACAACAATCATTAACACAACAATCATTAACACAAGACAGCAACAATCATTAACACAGCAACAATCATTAACACAAGACAACAACAATCATTAACACAACAATCATTAACACAACAACAATCATTAACACAAGACAACAACAATCATTAACACAACAATCATTAACACAAGACAACAACAATCATTAACAACAACAACAATCATTAACACAACAATCATTAACACAAGACAACAACAATCATTAACACAAGACAACAACAATCATTAACACAAGACAACAACAATCATTAACACAAGACAACAACAATCATTAACACAAGACAACAACAATCATTAACACAACAATCATTAACACAAGACAACAACAATCATTAACACAAGACAGCAACAATCATTAAAACAAAAGAACAATAATCTTCCCACAGAACAACAACAATCTTCCTACAAAACAACAATCTTCCCACAAAACAACAATCTTCCCACAAAACAACAATCTTCCCACAAAACAATTTTCCTACAAAACAACAACAATCTTCCCACAAAAACAACAATCTTCCCACAAAACAATCTTCCCACAAAACAACAATCTTCCCACAAAACAATCTTCCCACAAAACAACAACAATCTTCCCATAAAACAATCTTCCCACAAAACAACAACAATCTTCCTACAAAACAATAATCTTCCTACAAAACAACAACAATCTTCCCACAAAACAACAACAATCTTCCAACAAAACAACAACAATCTTCCAACAAAACAACAACAATCTTCCAACAAAACAACAATCTTCACCCAAGACAACAACAATCATCAACAATTTAAAACACTGAGTGTAAACAGTCAATATATTTTACAAGAAAAAAGCATACCACGACTATTTAAAAATCAAATTAGAATGCTGACCCAACCACACACCAGTGACTATCCTAACATCAGTCTAAGAAACACTGGTATTAAAATCTGACGTCTATCAGAAGAGGCTTTCTCAAGGTATCACGAGGAAATAAAATCCTTTTATGATTTGTATAAAACTGACAATACGTAAGTCACTCGTACTTGGATGGCTATATACAATCTATTTTTTTTAAATTCTCGTATCTATGTTAATTTCTCAATTAATGGTTGCAGCAAATTTCTCTGTTAGGTTAGGTTAGGTAGGTGAGGTGACGGTGAGTGAGGTGAGGTGAGGTGAGGTTAGGTTAGGTTAATTCGTTAGGTTAGTGTAGTTGTTAGGTTAGGTTAGGTTAGGTTAGGTTAGGTTAGGTTAGGTTAGGTTAGGTGTGGTTACGTTAAGAGTGGTTAGGATAGGTTAGATGAGGTTAAGTTAGGTTATCTTAGATGAGGTTAAGTTGGGTTGTCCTCTATCCATAAAAAATAACTAAATGTAAGATGCCATAATGAAAAAAATGGAAGATAAAAGATACAACTCGCAGGCTGAGCGGGTTAAACTATGTCAGATTTCCACTGTTTAAGATGCTTCAATAGTCACCCATTTGACTGTCTTAGCAAGAGTGTAATGATGTTATTAAGAGGACTAACCTTGCTTTATTTACACTACTCCGGAGTTGAACATTTCAGGAAGAAGAGAAAAATGTAATTGAGAATGTCTGGTACACAGGAAACTAAAGCTTGATAAACACAAACAGGAAAAATGAAGCTTGATAAACACAAACAGGAAAATAAAGCTTGATAAACACAACAGGAAAATAAAGCTTGATAAACAAAAACAGGAAAAGTAAAGCTTGATAATCACGTAAACAGGAAAATAAGCTTGATAAACACAACAGGAAATAAACTTGATAACAAACAGGAAAAGTAAAGCTTGATAATCACGTAAACAGGAAATAAAGCCGAAAAAAGTGTAAGGAGGAATTGTTAGAACTCGCAGGGAAAATATTTGCGATGCGAGTACCGGGAGAAAAAATGTACTGGGACGGAGGGTAAAAACAGAGATGAATCACAAGGATGTTAGCAATTACTTTTTCAGCAGGGCAGTAATGTTGATTCAAGTTGAGAGTTATGGAAGTAGATTCCGCACGTCTACTTGAAGTCTGCCTGGAGGTCGATCAGAGGGTCAACGCTCAGGCAGCCCCGTCCATGACCAGGCCTCCCGGTGGATCAATGTCTGATCAACTAGGCTGTTACTGCTGGCCACATGTAGTCCAACGTAGGAACCACAGCCCGGCTGATCAGGTACTGACTTTAGGTATCTATCCAGCTCCCTCTTGAAGACAGCCAGGGGTCCATTGGTAATTCCCCTCATATGTGGTGGGATGCTGTTGAACAGTCTTGGGCCCCGGACACTGGTTGTTTTCTCTCTTAGTAAACGCATATGCTGTAAAGTTATAACAGGAGTTATAATAGTAATCAAGAAGTCAGTAATCACTAATGCTGGTCCGTGATGCACAACAGGCGGAGGCCAGGAACCACGATTCGACCTCATAAATATAAATCGGCAAGCACAAATCAGTGAGTAGAATGCTTCACTAGTAACTCTGCTTCCACGAGAAGTCACTTGCAGTTTAGTACGTAGAGTTAGCAACAGCTGTGTGTGTACTCACCAAGTTGTACTCAACTAGTTGAGGTTGCAGGGGTCGAGTCCAAGCTCCTGTCCCCGCCCCTTCACTGGTCGCTACTAGGTCACTCTCCCTGAACCGTGAGCTTTATCATACCTCTGCTTAAAGCTATGTATGGATCCTGCCTCCACTACATCGCTTTCCAGACTATTCCACTTCCTGACTACTCTGTGGCTGAAGAAATACTTCCTAACATCCCTGTGATTCATCTGAGTCTTCAACTTCCAATTGTGTCCCCTTGTTGCTGAGTCCCATCTCTGGAACATTCTGTCTCTGTCCACCTTGTCGATTTCTCTCAGTATTTTATATGTCGTTATCATATCATCCCCTATCTCGCCTGTCCTCCAATGTCGTCAGGTCGAGTTCCCTTAACCTCTCCTCGTAGGACATGCCCCTTAGCTTCAGGACTAATCTCGTTGCAATCCTTTGCACAATCTAATTTCCTGACGTGCTTGGCCAGGTGCGGGTTCCTAACTGGTGGTGCGTACTCCAATATGGGCCTGACGTACACGGTGTACAGAGTCCTGTGTGTTTGTGTGTGTGTGTGTGTGTGTGTGTGTGTGTGTGTGTGTGTGTGTGAAATACACACACACACATTACGTATTTCATTGAACCAGTGTTGTTACGTGATATATAGCCATGGGTGTACTTAAAATTATTAATAATTATTTCCTCTAACACCACAGCTCATTAACAATTAAATCACCTTTGGTAATTTAGTGAGCGGCTGACATTAATGTTTTATGTAGTATAACCTAAATGCTGACTATGAATTCAAAAGTAAACAAAAAATAGTTATTTTTATAGGATATACCCAATAGGGTGGGTATGAAAACGCTTAGGGAAAGTTGGGATTTTATTTTTTCGGGTCTTTTTGAGCCAGTATCGGTGCTTTCAGTTTGTACTCGCCTGTTTGTGGTTGCAGGGGTCGAGTCCTGGCCCCGGTGCTGTCAACTATTACAGCCACGTTACCCTCAATCTACTCGTCACAGTGTTAGTCAAAGAAGACACTGTCAACCTCTGTAACTTTACATATGGTTATGTATTAATATGTATCACTATAATATCACTATGTTTTTTTAATTATTTTTTTTATTAACACACTGGCCGATTCCCACCAAGGCAGGGTGGCCCGAAAAAGAAAAACTTTCACCATCATTCACTCCATCACTGTCTTGCCAGAAGGGTGCTTTACACTACAGTTTTTAAACTGCAACATTAACACCCCTCCTTCAGAGTGCAGGCACTGTACTTCCCATCTCCAGGACTCAAGTCCGGCCTGCCGGTTTCCCTGAATCCCTTCATAAATGTTACTTTGCTCACACTCCAACAGCACGACAAGTATTAAAAACTATTTGTCTCCATTCATTCCTATCAAACACGCTCATGCATACCTGCTGGAAGTCCAAGCCCCTTGCACACAAAACCTCCTTTACCCCCTCTCTCCAACCTTTCCTAGGCCGACCCCTACCCCGCCTTCCTTCCACTACAGACTGATACACTCTTGAAGTCATTCTGTTTCACTCTATTCTCTCTACATGTCCGAACCACCTCAACAACCCTTCCTCAGCCCTCTGGACAACAGTTTTGGTAATCCCGCACCTCCTCCTAACTTCCAAACTACGAATTCTCTGCATTATATTCACTCCACACATTGCCCTCAGACATGACATCTCCACTGTCTCCAGCCTTCTCGCTGCAACATTCATCACCCATGCTTCACACCCATATAAGAGAGTTGGTAAAACTATACTCTCATACATTCTCCTCTTTGCTTCCAAGGACAAAGTTCTTTGTCTCCACAGACTCCTAAGTGCACCGCTCACCCTTTTCCCCTCATCAATTTTATGATTCACCTCATCTTTCATAGACCCATCCGCTGAAACGTCCACTCCCAAATATCGGAATACATTCACCTCCTCCATACTCTCTCCCTCCAATCTGATATCCAATCTTTCATCACCTAACCTTTTTATCCTCATTACCTTACTCTTTCCTGTATTCACTTTTAATTTTCTTCTTTTGCACACCCTACCAAATTCATCCACCAATCTCTGCAGCTTCTCTTCAGAATCTCCCAAGAGCACAGTGTCATCAGCAAAGAGCAACTGCGACAACTCCTACTTTATGTGTGATTCTTTATCTTTTAACTCCACGCCTCTTGCCAAGACCCTCGCATTTACTTCTCTTACAACCCCATCTATAAATATATTAAACAACCACGGTGACATCACACATCCTTGTCTAAGGCCTACTTTTACTGGGAAATAATTTCCCTCTTTCCTACATACTCTAACTTGAGCCTCACTATTCCTCGTAAAAACTCTTCACTGCTTTCAGTAACCTACCTCCTACACCATACACCTGCAACATCTGCCACATTGCCCCCCTATCCACCCTGTCATACGCCTTTTCCAAATCCATAAATGCCACAAAACCTCTTTAGCCTTATCTAAATACTGTTCACTTATATGTTTCACTGTAAACACCTGGTCCACACACCCCCTACCTTTCCTAAAGCCTCCTTGTTCATCTGCTATCCTATTCTCCGTCTTACTCTTAATTCTTTTAATAATAACTACCATACACTTTACCAGGTATACTCAACAAACTTATCCCCCTATAATTTTTGCACTCTCTTTTGTCCCCTTTGCCTTTATACAAAGGAACTATGCATGCTCTCTGCCAATCCCTAGGTACCTTACCCTCTTCCATACATTTATTAAATAATTGCACCAACCACTCCAAAACTATATCCCCACCTGCTTTTAACATTTCTATCTTTATCCCATCAATCACAGCTGCCTTACCCCCTTTCATTTTACCTACTGCCTCACCAACTTCCCCCACACTCACAACTGGCTCTTCCTCACTCCTACAAGATGTTATTCCTCCTTGCCCTATACACGAAATCACAGCTTCCCTTTCTTCATCAACATTTAACAGTTCCTCAAAATATTCCCTCCATCTCCCCAATACCTCTAACTCTCCATTTAACAACTCTCCTCTCCTATTTTTAACTGACAAATCCATTTGTTCCCTAGGCTTCCTTAACTTGTTAATCTCACTCCAAAACTTTTTCTTATTTTCAACAAAATTTGTTGACATCTCACCAACTCTCTCATTTGCTCTCTTTTTACATTGCTTCACCACTCTCTTAACCTCTCTCTTTTTCTCCATATGCTCTTTCTTCCTTGCATCACTTCTACTTTGTAAAAACTTCTCATATGCTAACTTTTTCTCCCTTACTACTCTCTTTACATCATCATTCCACCAATCGCTCCTCTTCCCTCCCGCACCCACTTTCCTGTAACCACAAACTTCTGCTGAACACTCTAACACTACATTTTTAAACCTACCCCATACCTCTTCGACCCCATTGCCTATGCTCTCATTAGCCCATCTATCCTCCAATAGTTGTTTATATCTTACCCTAACTGCCTCCTCTTTTAGTTTATAAACCTTCACCTCTCTCTTACCTAATGCTTCTATTCTCCTTGTATCCCATCTACCTTTTACTCTCAGTGTAGCTACAACTAAAAATTGATCTGATATATCTGTGGCCCCTCTGTAAACATGTACATCCTGAAGTCTACTCAACAGTCTTTTATCTACCAATACATAATCCAACAAACTGTCATTTCGCCCTACATCATATCTTGTATACTTATTTATCCTCTTTTTCTTAAAATATGCATTACCTATAACTAAACCCCTTTCTATACGAAGTTTAAAGGGCTCCCATTATCATTTACACCTGGCACCCCAAACTTACCTATCACACCCTCTCTAAAAGTTTCTCCTACTTTAGCATTCAGGTCCCCTACCACAATTACTCTCTCACTTGGTTCAAAGGTTCCTATACATTCACTTAACATCTCCCAAAATCTCTCTCTCTTCTCTATACTCCTCTCTTCTCCAGGGGCATACACGCTTGTTATGACCCACTTTTCGCATCCAACCTTTATTTTAATCCACATAATCCTTGAATTTACACATTCATATTCTCTCTTCTTCCATAACTGATCACTATGTATCACTATATTATCATTATATCACTATGTATTACTATATATCACTATAGTATTACCATTCCTCTATAATCACTATCTCAATATATCACTATATATAACTATATTATCATTCTGTATCACTATTTATCGCTGTATTATCGTTGTGTACCATTATAGCACTATATCACTATTTCTCACTATCACTCTGTATCATTATGTATCACTATGTGACTATCACTGTGCATCACTATATGACTTTAATATCACTATGTATCACTATAATATCACTATGTATTACACTGACACATGCTCAACTTACACTGACACATGCTCAACTTACACTGACACATGCTCAACTTACACTGACACATGCTCAACTTACACTGACACATGCTCAACCTAGACTGACACATGCTCAACTTACATTGACACATGCTCAACCTAGACTGACACATGCTCAACTTACACTGACACATGCTCAACCTAGACTGACACATGCTCAACTTACATTGACACATGCTCAACCTAGACTGACACATGCTCAACTTACACTGACACATGCTCAACTTACACTGACACATGCTCAACCTAGACTGACACATGCTCAACTTACACTGACACATACTCAAATTACACTGACACTCAAATTACACTGAGACTCAAATTACACTGACACACTCAAATTACACTGACACACTCAAATTACACTGACACACTCAAATTACACTGACACTCAAATTACGCTGACACTCAAATTACGCTGACACATACTCAGCTTACAATGACTCAACACTACCCTCACTCCACTATTCCCGCCTGGCTGGTTGATTAAGCTTATGGGGTTTAAAGCTTATCAAGTACATGAAGGGTCATTAAGGCTGCATGCCACCTGTTTACCTTCAGTCAAGAATACTTTAATCCCTAAAATAAGGACCCATGTATATTCTTAGTCTATCTATACTAAGAGATACATTTCTCGGTGTATATATTGTTGTTTAATAATGGATTATGGGTTTAAAGACTATCTACTATACGAGGGTCATTAAGGCTGTACGTAATCTGTTCAGTACGAGTTTGGAATACTTAATACCCTAAAATACGGATTATAATATACTCTCAGCCTTTATACAATAAGAGGTATACACCTCTGGTGAACAAAAAAATATCCCGGCCAGGAGTTTACCTGGAGTCGCTTCCAGAAATCACCGCTCATTACTGTCAGGTCCCAGACTAGGCTTCCTGGTTGATGGTTTGATCAGACAGGCTGTTAGTGCCCGCCGCTCTCAGTACAACGAATGCATCACAATCAGAATAATCAGGAACTGTTTTTGAAGAATCTGTCGAGTTCCCTCTTTAAGAAAGCCAAGAGTTTGTTGGTAAGTTATCTCAAGCATGCGTTCAAGAGTCGTGGTCCCTTTACACATTCTGTACTGAAGTTGTTCATCAGTTCAGTACATTAAGAATCCATGAAAACAAACACATATGCAGTTTAATGTGATCCTTTATTGACAACGTTTCGCCCACACAGTGGGCTTTTTCAAGTCACACACAGATCTGCCTGGGGTGGAAGGTACGGGAGTATTTATAGTCAGGTTCAGAATGTTGAGGTCAGGTGGAGAATGCTGCATCTGATGATCTACCGGGTGGGGTTATAGAGTCTTGGGTAGCTTGGCAGGGGTATTGGACAAGTTGTGAGTAGACCTTCTGCAGTGATCTATGTTCTTATGTGGGATAGCGATGAAGAAGTTTCTTGGCGAGTGGTTCAGCCATGTTATAGAAGCCATTGTTCTGGTTGAAATTGTTGGTTATAGAGATAAGCGATGATTCCAGGATTCTTCGGTATTGAGTGTTGTCTTCTGTGGCGATAAGTCTTGAGTTTCTGTAGTTAATTAAATGGTTGTGTGAATTGCGATGTTGTACACAGGCATTCCTTGTATCGTCAGTCCTGCTGGCGTATTGGTGTTCTGAATTAAGAATGCACATGGCTGCGTCTTTCCTTAATGATTATTCTGCTTTGAAATGTCCAGCAGACGGAGCGGGACATAAAACTTATTTTTTTCTTCTTTCACGGTTTAAAATGTGTCCGATTAAATATATTTTATGAACATTATTAAATATTAATATTAGTTAATAATACAGCATTAATATTAGTTAATAATATAACATTAATATTAGTTATTATATTAATATTAAATATTAAAATTAGTTAAAATATTAAAATTAGTTAATATAATATTAATATTAGTTAATATAATATTAATATTAGTTAATATAATATTAAAATTAGTTAATATAATATTAATATTAGTTAATATAATATTAATATTAGTTAATATAATATTAATATTAGTTAATATAATATTAATATTAGTTAATATAATATTAATATTAGTTAATATATTAATATTAGTTAATATAACATTAATATTAGTTAATACAATATTAATATTAGTTAATATAATATTAATATTAGTTAATATAACATTAATATTAGTTAATATAACATTAATATTAGTTAACATTAATATTAGTTAATATAATATTAACATTAGTTAATATAACATTAATATTAGTTAATATAACATTAACATTATTTAATATAACATTAATATTAGTTAATATAATATTAATATTAGTTAATATAATATTAATATTAGTTATATTAATAACTAATATTAATATTAGTTATTAATATAACACTAATATTAATGAAATATTAATAAAATTAATGTAAATGCCTTTTAATACATAATTAAAGGAGTCGTGTTTTCGTTGTCGGGGAGAAGTTTTGACAGCTTGACGTTGTTACCTGAGGCCAACTTTATAATTTACAAGTAAAACATATATTTTTCCTCTTACTAGGTGAGTAATGTGTGTGCTATAATATATATATATATATATATATATATATATATAATATATATATATATATATATATATATATATATATATTATATATAATATATATATATATATTGCGCAATAAAATCACAGTAAACAGGTGTTATCACAATATGCAAAAAACCTCTGTGAAAAAATTGTGGAATTCCAAGTGCTTTCGTGATTTCTCACATTATCAAGGAACTATAAAACAAAACATCAACAGGGAGGCATGTAAGGGCAAGACTACACCTCACAATCGTGTCATCACAAGACTACACCCCACAATCACGTCAGAACAAGGCTACACCTCACAATCACGTCACCACAACAAGACTACACCTCACAGTCGCGTCACAACACTCAACTCTGTGAAACACAACTGATACTCTACCCAAGCATTAAGATTTATTACTTTTCTAACGTATCATTAAATTCTTCCCAAATTTTATTAATTATAAATGAATCCAGTTTATATAAACCAAAAGAAATATTCATATTTTCAAAACTGACTTTTATGAAACAAGATTCAATTATATTCCTGTCGACCATGGACTTGCTTGATACTACTTTCTCAACTTTTTGAAAATCAATTGGATGGTTAAAATCTCTTACATGAATAAATAGAGCATTGGAATCTTGTCCAGTTCTAATGCTATATTTATGTTGTTTTAATCTTAGTTCGAGATTTTTACCAGTTTGACCGTAATAAACTTTATCGCAAATTTTACAAGGAATCTTATAGACACATCCATCAGCATTTTGGGGGGAATTCTTTATCAAAAGTTTTTTTACTGTATCAAGATTTTTGAATACAACTTTAATATTAAAAGTCTTAAGAAGAGAAGGCATATCAACCAAGTTTTCATGGTAAGGGAGAACCAACATTTTTAGTTGAATAAGGCTGGTTGTCCCTTTTTGGATTGTAAAAAGTATTTCTAGCAACTTTAAAAGATTTATCAGTTACGTTTCTCGGGTATTTCAGATCATTAGCTATTTCATAAATTTTGGATATTTCTTCATCTATGAACTCTGGACTACAAATACGTAAAGCTGGCGAAAACATTGATGAGAAGAATAGTGTACATAGGAATAGTTATTTGTTGAGAGAGAGAGAGAGAGAGAGAGAGAGAGAGAGAGAGAGAGAGAGAGAGAGAGAGAGAGAGAGAGAGAGAGAGAGAGAGAGAGAGAGAGAGAGAGAGAAATTTCTTACAACTATCAGACAGGGGACAGTGGACTACTTTGGTCAAGACAGAAAAAAATAATTGTCCCGTTATAACAAGAGAGATTCTGTATACGAAATATCCGTGAATGTTGAACTTAAAACCTGTAAACTTGACGAGGCTCAGAGTAGAGTCATGGTTCTGTAAGTTGCACTCCCTCCCCTTGCCTCCCTTCCCCTTGTCCAATCCTATCCCCTTCATTCCGCCCCCCCCTATCTTCCCTTCCTCCCTCCCTAACACTAATCCCTTCCCCTTACTCTTCTCCTTCCTTTTCCTCCATCACTCTTTTACCTCTTCCCTCCTTTCTTATTCACACCTCACACTTTTCCCAGCTCTCACCCCTTCCTTAACATTCCATTCCATCCCCTCCCCTCCCTCACACTACCCCTCACACTTACTCTCCCTCCCTCGTCCCCTCACACTTTCCCAATTCTCACACCCTATCTTCCCCCCTCCCCCTCACTGTCTCCTCCCTTTAACACTTCTCCCACCCAACCCCATTCCCACACCCCTCCCCCACCCACCTCCCCCTCCCCCAATAAACCCCTGGCCTGAAGTACGACTCTCAGCATTAAATTCTCAGGCTCCACCAGCGACATAAATTCGTCCAAGTATCGTAATTACATTTCATTCTGGGCGGGCGGCGAGAGACGCAAGCGGCTGCGGGCGGCGAGCCGCTAATGTCGCCCCTCTCGTCGCCTGGTGGTGGGGTCGTCGATCTGTCGTGCTGCGCCCGTGGTGGTTACGACGTGTAAAATTGAAACGGGCCCCATGTCCTCATTTGGGGCGGCATTTTGTTAAGTTCTCGGCTCCGTAATTTGTGTATGGAAATTGGCCAGTTTACAGCGGGCGGGACTAATTTCACAGATTTTCGT
>NC_069479.1:7783311-7790811 GCF_026875155.1 Cherax quadricarinatus | reverse complement strand
TTTTCCCGTTAACCCCCCTTCTTTTTTTTCCTTCTATCATACCCTTTCCTTTCTTGTCCCCCTTTGTCTTCCCCTTTTATTTTTTCTTTTTTTCTTTTTTCTCCTCTTCCTTCCCCAAAATTTCTTTTTTCCCTCTTTTTCTCCTTTATCTCTCTTTAATTCCTTTCTTTTCCTTTCTTTCCCTTCTCTTTACTTCCTTATTTCCCTCCTCACTTTCTCTTCCAATTCTTTCATTTTTTTTCTTTTTTTTTTTTATTAAATTCTTCCTTTCTTTTTCTTTCTTTTTTCGTTTTTTCTTCTTCCTTCCGAAGGGGGCTGTAGTTCTAAGGTAAAAACAACAAAATAAACAATGAAAAGGGCCCCAGAATAGCGCCAAAATTAGACAACTACACAGTAACGACACGACCAATAGACGGCACAATAATAAAAAGAAATAAACAACAACCACAAAATTCAAAAATAACAACAGAAAAAAAATAAGACAATGACGACACTTTTTTCAACATATAAAATGACAATAGACTTCAAAAACGGGTTAAAGAAGTTGTTAAAAGCAACTGACTTTCCTCCCCTCACCCCCTCCCTTTTCCCCCCCCCACCACTCCTCCCCAACACCCCCCCACACCTATACCCCCCACCCTTTTAAACTCTCACCACTGCCTCCTCCTCCTCCTAAATCTCCCATCTTCCCCCTCCCAAGCCAATCCTCTCCTATTTCCCTCACCTTTCCCCACCCCCTTCATCCTTCTCTCCATCCCTCCCCCCCCATTCCCCTTTCTCCCCGTCCCCACTACTCCTCCCCTACCCTTTTCCTCTCCCTCCGTTTAATGAGGGAAAAAAAAAATATACTGACCCCAAACTTGCTTGAGATGTGGTCTTATTTTAAAATGAACGCGACGTCTCTGGTACGAGAAAAGGGCCATCTTTTAAACGCTCCGATTCCGTTTTTGGGTTTCCCATAGAGCGCCCAATTTTTAGTAAGGGGGGGGCTGAGACGGGAGGGCCCCTTGTCCTGCTTTGCCCTCAGGAAAAAGAAAAGCCCCGACTTTTTTAAAGAACAAGTCTGGTTTTTCTCCGGGAAGTAGAAATGCCCCCCTAAAAACCTTTTGGGGATGCTTGTTGGGGCTGGGGGTCAGGAATAGGACAAGTATCAATGCACTTATTGAAGGACGCACTGTGCGGGTTTGTCCACAGGAAACAAGACGTGTCTCCTTCACTTGAGGGACACGTTGTGCGGATTCTGTCGGGAACCTTGGCTTCATTAAAGAAAAAAATAAAGAAGTCCTCGGTTTTCTTTACTCATATATCCTTTTTAGGGCCCCATTTAACAAGCGCCAGTTTTTGTCACCGATTACAAATGGATATAAAAAGCCTGGAAAAATACAGAGGAGGATGAAAAGTTGATCCCTGTATCGAAAGCTTCCCTATGAGGATAACGTGGGCCCGAATCTGCACTCTTTAAAAGGCGTAGAATTAGGGGGATATATCGAGGGTATAAATAAAAACAGGAAAAATAAAGGGGGTTAAATACGGGTAGTGGAACAAACCCCCGACCGCATACAAGCTAAAACTTGTGTAGTTTTTAAAAAAAGTTGGATATACATAGTGGGGGGGATGGGTGTAGTTTTACCTGACTAGCTTGTCTTCAGGGCTCATGCCCGCCCTTCCTTAAAAGAATGTGACCTGGCCCACAGGTTGGGCTTAAGCCGGTAGGAAATTGGGCTGTGTCAACACTTGGGAAACTGAAGACGTGCTTGACAACTATGGAAGCCCTGAAGTAAGAGGTATCAGTCCTCAACCTTGATTACTCTTTGGAAAGACTGTGAGACTGAAGTAGGCAGTTTGAGGCGTCCGCCCCTAAGCCTTGATATCAAGTTATCAACTTTAACAGTCCAATCCCTTGACACTTTTTTCTTTCAGGAACCCGACAGAACCCGTAGCTGAAAATCATACTAGGCAAATAGCCACTAGGTTTTACACTCCATTAAAGAACAGCAGTGGAATCACTGTCTAGAAAAACCATTTAGAATACGTCTAGATACTGCTATGAGATCACTGTCTAGAAAAGCCATTAGATACGTCCTATATACAGCTGAGATCACTGTCTAGAAAACCGTTTAGATAACGTCTAGATCGCAAATGAGGATCACTGTCAAGAAAAACCGTTAGATACGTCTAGATGCTGCAATGAGATCACTGTCTAGAAAAACCATTAGATACGTCTAGATACTGCTATGAGATCACTGTCTAGAAAAGCCATTAGATACGTCTAGATGCTGCTATGAGATCACTGTCTAGAAAAGCCATTAGATACGTCTAGATGCTGCTATGAGATCACTGTCTAGAAAAGCCATTAGATACGTCTAGATGCTGCTATGAGATCACTGTCTAGAAGAGTGTGGCATGCAAAGAGTACGTAACCTTTATTCGGCGCATGGACACACCCTCATTTACAGGCTATCTCCCCCAACCAGCGAACCAGGTTGCTAAGAGTAGATGATGGGGCCCCATCGTTCAACTAGTGACCAGGTTCTAGCCAATAAGAAGGTGGGATTGACAATCGCAGAGGTTATGTGGATACCGCTCTCCTGTCTGCCCTTGTCATTCCCATTCTAGAGCTGATGAAGCAACGGTCTGCTTCCTTGTGGCTTCTATTCTGCCTTGCTACCGTGGAGTGCATTATATTTAATCACTGACAAATGTACATAATTGCTGTTCTAAATTGGTGAAGATAATATAAGTCTAACTTTTTCTACTGTGTTTTATTGCTCCCATTACACTGGGGATAACAGGCCATTTAATCCAAGGTTGTAATATGGGTAGCCGGTCCCGAGAGCTGGACTTAGAGAACCGGTGAGCTTAGGGTGAAAGCTTGTTAGCAGGAACATTTGTGAAGCTGCTGTCTCGCTTCGCTTTAACAAATTTTGCGTGCAGTTGCTAATATCACCTTGCTATTGTGTGAACGTTCAACATCTCGCTACTAGCTTGTTCAGTGTGCTCGCTCGCACGGTCAATCTTGTGTGCAGTCCGCTTTGCCTTGTATGCGTATCTGCATTCGTACTGTGCATAGCTAAGCGTGTTCTGCAAATTAACGTGTTTAGGGGGCGTTGCGTAATTCGTACTGTGCATAGCGAATTTACTTATGCCACAGACGAGTCAGACGCCTGGTGTCGGCATATACTTTTGCATAACCTACACTAAATTGTCTCTACAGCGTTGTTGGCAAATTGCTTCGTTCCATGGGCATTCCTATAAACCACTCTCACAGCTGCGTCAACTGCGTTCACTATTGCTGACTACTTATTAAGAAGAGATGGCACATCAAACTCCTTCCCTCTATCGGAGCTAGGGCAAAAACTACTATGTTTTCTCGCATGAGGAAGATTGATATGACCTAAGGAGCAAAATGGTCAGTAATGCAGCTGGGTTGTCTCAGGGTGAATCAGCGTCCCGTTGGCACTTGAGCTGGCAAAAATCAATCTTGAGCAAACTAAGAACAGAGAGCATTCGCAAGGGAAGAATTTATAGGGAAAGAGAAAGGTGGCAGTTTTCGCATTCTGTAAACGAATTTCAGTTTACAAAAAGCAGCACAGCTTGTTCCCCGCTTCAAGAGCCACCCATAGCAATTTTTCGAAAGCTTCGAACTCAGGCTCGAGCTTGAGGTGGCCGAACAGCACTGTGCAGCTTGTTCATACAGCATTATTGGGTAAGGCACAGGAATTTACGTCGTATTACAGACGCTGATTCTCAGATATCAAGTATGAATACCACAGTGTTGGGAGCATATACATGTAACCCAGCTAAATATCGTAAGAACCTACAAAAATGAACAGGGCGCAGCTTGGTCAATCCCTGTGGACTTTGTGAGACAGCAAACCAAAGCTTTACCAGCTGTATAAAGCGAGTGGTGTCTCAACTTTGAGGAGTGGTGCAGCTTTATCTATTGATAAACCTGCTGGAGTCAGTGGACCAAGGTTCGGTCTTTCTGCAGGAACGTGACTTAACCACTGCAATGGAGGCGCCAAGGTGGCTGATACCTTCGAAACGAACCGCTCCTTGTACGAGCGTCCCGTCACACCCTTTTCAACAGTCTGGCGTGAGCAGAGATCCGACCACATTGAGAAATGAAGTGCCAGCCGGAGGGAGAGCGTCTAACGTCAACCAACCAAGATCACCTGTGAGCCACGCATCTCAACATTTGGGCCCCCTGCGAGAGGCAAACAACTTATGAGCATCTCGACAACAATTAGTCCAGAGAGGCAACCAGCCAGAACGACAACACCACTTGCAACGTCATCAGGGAGTAAAGGGCAAGCCTGTCGGCTTGCTTTCAGGTGCAATAAAGTAGGCACATCAGTTCCAACTGCCCCAAAAACCTCAAACCCATCGGGAAAATCTCTAATAATCCCTAGTAACATTCCTCCTAGAGAATAGAAAAAAGGTATGGCACCTTATTATTGCGAAAGTCATATTTCCCTTCAGGAAAACTCAGAAACCAACTAAAGTAAATAACCTTTAGAGATATGGAGCATATTGCTCACTTGACAGAGAAGGATATTACCCCTATCAGAGAAATACTTCCTTGAATTCTCAGTTTTTATTTGGAAGCCTATTGGAGGAGCTATATATTCAGTTCCTTTGCATAAAATTTATGAACATGCAATAATTACACTGGTACTTGACTGTAGGTATCTCAAAATGATTTCCCATGAAAAATGCCATGTTATTCTGGGTAATAACATTACTACTGTTACTTCGTGTCCTGAACCTATAATGACTTAATGCTTCTCCAGTATTGGCCATAACTCGGGCAACTTCCAGGTTGTCTGGAGAGAATGTTTACCTATCCTTAGGGACGACTCCATCTCGGAATAGCCAAAATGTTTTTACGAGGAAAACTGCCAAGCCTAGACGTAGATTCAAGTGAACAGACCCCGATCAATTCCTTCCTATTCCCAGGTTGCAGGATAGCCAAGATGTCTCTGTTTCCATGCCCGAGGGACAGTCCTTTCCGGAGGAACAACGAAAGGTCCCTTCTTTAATTTCGCTTCAGGCAGCCATGGGTAAATCCTCTTGGGGTCATCCAGTCAAGTATGAAAAGTAAAAAATGATTATTTGGTTTGCACTGAGACTGTAAGGAAAAGAGGGCCGGCAATTATACGACAGGTTAGGGTCCAACCAAGTATAGACCTCAGATATTAAATATAGCTCATAATACGTCATCAGGAGGTCACTTAGGAATTGACAAAAACCCTTGTAAAGCAATCACAAAAGAATTTTAATGGCCCAAAATAAAGAAAGATGTGAAGAATCATATAGGTGTTTGCGAGATGTCAGCAAGTTTGGAAAACTGGACATCCATTAACCTGCACCTCTCCAACCCATACCTGCTGATGAGAACCTTATTGCAGATTTAATTATAGATTGTGTAGGTCCACGACCTAAGTCAAAGTCTGGAAATCATATTTTATTTGACAATATGGAAAAAGCAACCATTTAAACTGAGCTTCTACAGTCATATCCTAATATTTTTTCGGATGTGCCGAAAAAATGTACGTTAGGTTTCCCATATGTAGATGTGTGGAAAATCTAAACCAATTAAACTCTCCCTACAGAGCTAACCTGAAAAGCAAAGGCTACTTCACAGGAAGTAGACTTCTTGTAGAACATGGTTTAGTGGAGGAGTCATCTAGACCCATGCTTCACCGTGCATCCTAGTAAAAAAGGCATGATGGAGGTTTCGTATTGCACAAGACTACCCGTAAAGTGAAGCGAGGTCACAATTCACAGATGCTTACCACCTCTCATCCTCGTCTGGATGACGTAATTGACTTGTGGGTAAGGCACTTTTGTGTCCAAATTATATCTCCTTAAAGGTTACTAACAGGTACCTTGACAGATAAGGCGAAAGGAAATCTCTGCCTCGTGATTCCAGAGGTCCTTATCAGTATAACAGTTACCTCCTTCGAATAAAAATTCCCCCACTTCATTCCAGAAACTCATCCATGCAGGCTATTAAAGGACTTGAAGGCCGCAGCAATACCTAGATGATATTGTTGTGGTGTCTGATACAACTTGGTATCCAACACCTACTTAGACTTACTTAAAGCTCTGTTTGAGACCTTTAAGAATTCCCATTAAACATTACTTTATCTAAACTTCCTTTGGACAGGCCACTATCACTTTTCTAGGCCATGACGTAGGTAGTGGTACTGTTCACCTAAACTTGCTAAAGTTCTTTCGATTAAAGAATATCCAGTTCCCTCATGATAGGAAATCTCTCAACGTTTTCCCTAGCATGATAGATTTACAGAAGATTCTGAAAGAATTTCTTCAGATATTGTAGCCCCTCTTACCTCTCTTACCAGTCTTAAAGTTCCCTTTAATTGGACTTCAGATTGTAACACTGCTTTTAAAAAGCAAAAAGATATAATGTGCTCTGCACCCATTTCTCCCTGTCTCCAGACTTCTCCAAACCTTTTCATTACAGTTATGCTGTGAGTCTGGGGTTGGGCGTACAATTACAAAACGGGAACAAGGAATCTGCAGCCAATCGCACTACTTTTCAGCTAAGTTCCACCACATCCAGAGAGCTTACTCTACCATTGAAAAAAGAAGCCCTCGCGCTTGTAAGGCTTCGAGCAGTTCGATGTTATGTGGGACAGACATCGCAGTTGGTCACAGTCTACAGTGATCCACAACCCGGTTAGTCTATCTCCAAGCCATGAAGAATCACAACACAAGCTGAAGCTTGGACGCTCATGCTGCAGCCCTACAACCTAAAAATATAATATATTCCGGCAAAGAAAATGTTGTTGGCTAGACTCTTTGTCAAGAGTCTATTTTTAATATTTTATTTAGGTTAGATTTAATTTGTGGTAACCCCCCTATCAAGCTCTTTTTTTTTTATCCTTGGATGTGGCGGTTTTTTTAGTGAGGGGCTACGGCTACCGTCCGCTTGTATCAACTTGGACCTATGTTGCTATCTGACTCTGTCGTCACTCTGATTTAGGGTTTGTTTGGTCACTAGACGCTGAGCTCTATCTAAAAGTTGGATGGTGGATAGGATAGGTCCGGTCCCATAAATTTGGTGCCATGGGCGGCACGTAACACTGGGAGGTGGCAGCCTAATCCTGAGCCTTCTCGGGGTGGGGGTTGGCAATGCAAAGAGTACGTAACCTTTATCGGCGCTGGACACACCCTCATTTAACATGCCTATCTCCCCCAACACCGAACCAGGTTGCTAAGAGTTGACTGAAGGGGCCCCCCAAAAAAAAATCGATCACTAGTGACCAGGTTTCTATCCAATAAGAAGGTGGGATGAACAATCGCCAGAGTTTGGTGGATACCGCTCTCCAGTCTGCCCTGTCATTCCCCATTCTAGAGCTGGTTGAAGCAACGGTCTGCTATCTTGTGGCTTTATATTTCTGCCTTGCTTACCGTGGAGTGCATTATATTTATCACTGTACATAGTGTACATATTGCTGTTCTAAATTGGTG
>NC_069479.1:7770811-7780811 GCF_026875155.1 Cherax quadricarinatus | reverse complement strand
GAAATACACCTCAGTGTATATACACCGAGAGAAATACACCTCAGTGTATATAAACTGAGAGAAATACACCTCAGCGTATATACACCGAAAGAAATACACCTCTTAGTGTATATAAACAGAGTAATACACCTGTGTATATATCATGTGGTATAGTTGCCAATTACCCATTTCACAGAATATATTTATTTTAATAACACTAATACTTTGAAACAATGGATGTGAGAAGACGTTTCGCCCTCCAAAGACATTTATCAAAGAGTTGATATATATGACTGGTGAGCAAAACATCTCAGTAAACCATACCACGGGCGGGGTTAGAACCCGCGATCAGAGAATCATAAAACTCCAGTGGCTAACGCATCGGTCTGGAGTTTCATGACTTGCTGATCGCTGGTTCTAACCCCGCCCGTGGTATGGTTTACAATCGTGTCATTACGATTTCGTGAGACATCTCAGTAATATGTGACACCTCATAGCGAGTCTTATCATCAGGCTTCTCGGGATAATTCCCATGATATACAAATGTGGTACCTCGAGTTACGAACTTAATTCATTCCAGAAGGTTGTTCGAGTGTCGATACCGAACGAATTTGTTCCCATAAGGAATAATGTAAATCAGATTAGTCCATTTCAGACCCCCAAAAATACACTTAAAAAGCATTTACAAAAATAATTACATAATTGTTCGAGTTGGGAGTTGTTCGTAACTCGAGGCACCACCAATAATTACATTTATTTTGGAGGTTACAGGAAAATTTTCTTTCAGAACTGAATTAGTGTTGAAACTGAGCTTGTTTAAGTAAGGTGTGAGTGGGAGAGCTTTTTAACTGCGTCTTCTAAGTGTTGCACATTGGTGTATCACGTAGCTCGATCGTTAGCGCACGCAACTGGAACACGGTGGTCCAAGGGTCGATCCCTGGTACGGCTGGAAAACATTAAGAACATAAGAACATAAGAAAGGAGGATCACTGCAGCAGGCCTGTTGGCCCATACTCGGCAGGTCCTTTGCAATCTAACAAAACATTTGCCCAACCCAATTTTCAATGCTCCCCAAGAAATAAGGTCTGATAACTCTATCCACTCATTTGCAAGTCCCACTCAAATCCAACCCCTCCCACTCACATATTTATCCAACCTAAATTTTTCTGTCTCATAAACACGCTAAGATAACAGGGATATCTTGCTACTCCTACTTACACTTTGGTCACACTTCACAGACACGCACATGCATATATATATATACATACATCTAGGTTTTTCTCCTTTTTCTAAATAGCTCTTGTTCTTTTTTATTTCTTCTATTGTCCATGGGGAAGTGGAAAAGAATTTTTCCCCTCCGAAGCCATGCGTGTCGTATGAGGCGACTAAAATGCCGGGAGCAATGGGCTAGAAACCCCCTTCTCCTGTATCCAATTATTTAAAAAGAGAAGAAGAAAAACTTTATAAAACTGGGTTGCTTAAATGTGCGTGGATGTAGTGGGGATGACAAGAAACAGATGATTGCTGATTTTATGAATGAAATGAAAGTGGGATGTCATTGGCCCTTAGCGAAATCAAAGTGAAGGGGGTGGAGAGTTTCAGCTGGGGGGGAAGGAACGGGAGTAATTAATGGATTAAATTGGAGTTACTCTGTGTGTGTTAGTGCTATGTAGGCGGTAGCTGTATATGTGATTATTGTTCAGGATGGATCAGGAGCTGTTTAGTTTTGTGTTGTGGTTGGGGGTTTGGATTGTTGGTGCGGGGTGGTTCTCATTGGTTTGGGCGGGTGGGGTGATTGGTACGAGAAGTCCGCGCGTTCACTATATTAAGCGGTATGACCTGGAGAATGACGACGGAAGGCATAAGAGGATGAGTGTGAGATTTTGGGTGATTGTTTAGTGAATGTATAGGAGCCTTTGTTCCATCGTGTCGAGAGTTTAGTGTGGCTCTGGTAGGGGACTTGATATGCAGATTGTAGGAGATTCTTTTAGAGGAGGGGGGGTGGGTGGGTATATTTGGGCGTTTAACAGGTGCCAGGTGTAAATGATAATGGGAAGCCTTTGAAAGTTGAACTTTGTATAGAAAGGGTGTTTAGTTATAGTCTAATACCTATTTAAGTATAAATGAGATAAATAGTATACACGTATGATGTAGGGCGACAATGGACAGTAGGTTTGTTGGATTATGTATTGCGATAGATAAAAGTGACTGTTGAGTAGACTCAGGATGTACATGTTTTAGAGGGGGGACCACAGATTATCAGATCACTTTCTAGTTTGTAGCTACCAATCTGAGAGTAAGAAGGTAGTATGGGATACAAGGAGAAATAGAAAGCTCAGGGAAGAGAGAGGTGATAGGTTTATAATACTAAAAGACGGATGGATGTCCCCTAGGGTTGATATAAACAGCTATTGGAGGATAGATGGGCTATTGAGGAAATGCATAGGCAATGGGGTCGAAGACGGTAATGGGGTAGGTTTAAATATGTAGTGTTAGAGTGTTAAGCAGAAGTTTGTGGTTTTCAGGAATAGGTGGGTGCAGGGAGGAAGAGGAAGCGATTGGCTGGATAAACATGATTGTTGTAAGAGTGTTGTGAATAGGGAGAAAATGGTTAGCATATGATGATGTTTTTACCAAAAGTTGAAGTGATGCTAAGGACGGGAAGAGTATATGGGGGGGTGAACAAAAAAGAGTGTTGGGTAGTGCTGTGGTGTGCTTAGAATGTAATAAAAGAGAGCAACATGAGAGAGTGGGATGAGATGTTTATCAACAAATTATGTGGGAAAATAAGAAAAAGTTTTGGTAGTGTGATTAACAAGTTAAGAAATGACTAGAGAAACAAATGGATTTGTCAGTTAAAATAGGAACATAAGGAGAGTTATTAAATGGAGAGTTAGAGGTATGGGGAAGATGGACTAGGAATATATTTGGAGGAATTGTTAAATGTTGATGAAGTATGAGGAAGCTGTGATTTCGTGTATAGTGCAAGGAGGAATTAACATTCTGTAGGAGTGAGGAAGAGCCAGTTGGTGAGCGTTGGGGCGAAGTTCGTGAGGCAGTGGTAAAATGAAAGGGGGTAAGGCAGCCGGGGAATGATCGGGATAAAGATAGAAATGTTAAAAGCAGGTGGGGATATAGTTTTGGAGTGGTTGGTCGCATTATTTAATAAATGTATGGAAGAGGGTAAGGTAACCTAGGGATTGGCAGAGAGCATGCATAGATCCCTTTGTATAAAGGAAAAGGGGATAAATCTAGATCAAAAGTTATAGGGGGATAAGTTCTGTTGGTGTACCTGGTAAAGTGTATGGTTAGGAGTTATAATGAAAGAATTAGCGTAAGACGGAGAAATAGGATATGCAGATGAACAAGGAGGCTTTTAGGAAAGGTAGGGGAGTGGTGTGGACCAGGTGTTTACAGTGAAACATATAATGAACAGTATTTAGATAAGGCTAAAGAGGTCTTTGTGGCATTTATGGATTTGGAAAAGGCGTTATTGACAGGGTGGATAGGGGGGCAATGTGGCAGATGGTTGCAAGGTATGGTGTAGGAGGTAGGTTACTGAAGCAGTGATGCAGTTTTTTACGAGGATAGTGAGGCCTCAAGTTAGGAGTATGTAGGAAAGAGGGAAATTTTTTCCCAGTCAAAAGTTGGCCTTAGCAAGGATGTGGTGATGTCACCGGGTTGTTTAATATATTTATAGATGGGTTGTAAGAGAAAGTAATGCGAGGGTCTTGGCAAAAGAGGCGTGGAGTTAAAAGATAAAGAATACACCACAAAGTGGGAGTTGTCCACAGTGGCTCTTTGCTGATGCACTGTGCTTTGGGAGAATCTGAAGAGAAGTGCAGAGATGGTGGATGAATTTGGTAGGGTGGTGCAAAGAAGAGAAAATTAAAGGTGAACTACAGGAACAGAGTAAGGATATGAGGATAACATAAAGATTAGAGATGATGAAAAAAAAAAAAAAAAAAAGGGAAAAAATTGAATATCAGATTGGAGAGAGAGAAGTATTGGAGGGAGGGAACGTATTCAGATATTTGGGAGTGGACGTGTCAGCGGAGGGGTCTATGAAAGATGAGGTGGAAATCATAGAATTGATGAGGGGAAAAGAGTGAGTGTGCACTGAGTTGTCTGTTGGAGACAAAGAACTTTGTTTGGAGGCAAAGAGGGGAATGTATGAGAGTATAGTTTTACCAACGCTCTTATATGGGTGTGAAGCGTGGGTGATGAATGTTGGCAGCGAGGGAGAAGGCTGGAGGCAGTGGGGATTGTCATGTCTTGAGGGCAATGTGTGTTATGTGAATATTAAATGCAGGAATTCGTAGTTTGGGAAGTTAGGCGGAGGTGCGGGGAATACCAAAACTGTTGTCAGAGGGCTGGAGAAGGGTTGTTGAGGGTGTGTTCGCGACATGTAGAGAGAATGGAGCGAAACAGATGACTTCAAGAGTGTATCAGTCTGTAGTGGAAGGAAGGCGGGGTAGGGGTCGGCCTAGGAAGGGTTGGAGAGAGGGGTAAAGGAGGCCCTATTTGTGCGATGGGCTTGGATTCCAGCAGGCATGCGTGAGCGTGTTTTGATAGGAGTGAATGGAGACAAATGGTTTTAATACTTGACGTTGCTTGTTGGAGTGTTGGAGCAAAGTACATTTATGAAGGGATTCTGGAAAACCTGCAGGCCGGGACTGAGTTCTGGAGATGGGAAGTACAGTGCCTGCACTCTGAAGGAGGGGTGTTAATGTTTGCAGTTAAATTAAAACTGTAGTAGTTAAAGCACCCTTCTGGCCAGACAGATGATGGAGTGAATGATGGTGAAGTTTTTCTTTTTTCGGGCCACCCCGCTTGGTGGAAATCGGCCGGTTCTGTTGATAATAAAAAAAAAAAAAAAAAAAAATTGACAAGCTACCGAAAGTCTAGCCTCAGTAGCCCAACTAGGTAGACTGTTCACTCAACACCTATTTCCAATCCAATACTTTCCTGTGCTTTCTAAATCTAAACTTGTCTATATTTAAATTCCCATTAAAGGGGTTCTCTCTTGGTGAGATATCCTCAAGCTTATTAGCATATCCCCTTTATTTATACCTATCTTCCACTTATACACTTTCGAATCGTGTCTCCCGCATTCTTCGTCTACAAGTGAATGTAAATTTATGGGTCTTGATTTCATTTAGATAAGGAAGATTTCTAATGCACCTAACAATATTTAGTCATCCTACGCGAATGTTTTCTAACGAATTTATGTCCTTCGTAATTTGGAGACCGAGACTCTCCCCCCCCACCCCCCCGAGCTACATAATCTGAGGTGAGCCTTACTAAGACTCCTGCTGTCCATGGTTTACCGTCACCTAAAATGGGTTAATGAGTGTTGCGTCAACTGGTTGAAGCGCTATCCTGGAGACAAAACTGACCTAATTTGCCCGAAATGCTCAGCATACACAAGCCGGCTTTTTTTATAGCAGTATTGTCATTGATATCAGCTATGGTCTGTACACCTTTTACATGTTTTTTTTATTTTTTATTATCACACTGGCCGATTCCCACCAATGCAGGGTGGCCCGAAAAAGAAAAACTTTCACCATCATTCACTCCATCACTGTCTTGCCAGAAGGTGCCTTTACACTACAGTATTTTAAACTGCAACATTAACACCCCTTCTTCAGAGTGCAGGCACTGTACTTCCCATCTCCAGAACTCAAGTCCGGCCTGCCGGTTTCCCTGAATCCCTTCATAAATGTTACTTGCTCAAAAGTACTTGTAGTAAAATAATTTATTTATTATTATTATTAGTGTATTATCACGTTAAGGATACTCTGCTCACCCTTCAGTGTTCCACACATCTCCGTCTCTCAAGCAAGCTCTAACACCCCAGGACACTGTCCCTTCTCTTCCTTTATTTCCCTCTCCCATCATCCCCCCTCCCCCACCTTTCCTCCTACAATTTGCCTCAAGTTAAAAGCTCAACCATTAAACCGCATCATGCTCACTTAAGAGGTTTCAGTTTCAACACTAATCCTCCTCTGGGGAGGACATATTTTTCTATAGACTCTAATTAGTAATTTCCTATATCGTATCCAACCAAGAAATAATTTCTCAGAATGTTCTCACTAGCAGTAATTTCTTTCTATGGTTTCTACGGCATAATTTATGATGGACTTTCTTAGGATTTTATTATGAAAGAAGTATCTACAAGTGAATAAAAATGCATGTCCTGATGTGGTGAGCAGCGGGGGCGCTGACCCCACAAGCATCCTTCACGTATACTTCAGACAATAAGATGTTATGGAAAAATTAATCATTACGAAATACACCTCATATTATATATATATATATATATATTTATTATAATATATATATATCAGAGCTTCTCCCAGATCGTATCCTTACATTGAATCTCCTTTCAAAATTCTGAAAGGTTTGAGGGGGTGGTTCCATTATATTACTATTACTGCAGTCAACCCTGCACCTCCACGTTTACCGAGTCACCCTCAAACCTTGCCTATCTCCTGTTTAATGAGAGTTCCCCTTAATCTTCCCACCTCACACCAGAGATGCGTTTTCCCCTCCTCCTACCTACCTCCACGTTAAGTAGACTCACTCGTCTACTCTCAATGTTTCCTGGAGTTCTCCCCTCCACCTCCATATATTACAGGAGTCTCCCGCCACCTCCATATATACAGGAGTCTCCCCGCCACTCCATATATCAGGAGTCTCCCTCCACCTTCTCACCACCACGTGAGCGGTGAATGCTTCCACTCGTTTACCGTAATCACAGCCCCCCCCCCCCACAGCCCGCCCAGTCTCGCCAACAGCTCCACGAGCACGCCCACAGTTTGCTGGTCAGCACTTGATGCCCTCTGATGATGGGTTTAAAGCTTTAGGATTTATTAAACCAACATAATTACTCCCATAACCATTTACGTGCTGGTAAATATACCAGGTAATTTGGGTTTTAATTTTTATAAATTGGTGAATAGATACTGCAGTGCTGTGTGTGTGTGTGTGTGTGTGTGTGTGTGTGTGTGTGTGTGTGTTGTTTGTGTGTGTATGTGTGTTTGTATGTGTTTGTATGTGTGTATTGTGTGTGGTTTTGTTGTGTGTTTGTGTGTGTGTGTGTGTGTGTGTGTGTGTGTGTGGTGTAGTGTGTGTGTGTGCGTGCTTGCGTGCGCGCGCGCGCGCATTCACACAAGGAATAGACTCAACAAGATGGACAAAGAATTGTTCCAGAAGGGGACCACAGAAACAAGGGGTCACAATTGAAGTAGAAAGACTCAGATGAGTCAATGGTGATGTTTAAGAAGTATTTCTTCAGTCACTGAGTTGTCAGGAAGTGGAATTGCTAGCAAGTGAAATATTGAGGCAGGAACCATACATAGCCTTTAAGACTAGGTTTGATTAAGCTCATGGAGCAGGGAGAGAGAGGACCTAGTAGCAATCAGTGAAGAGGAGGGGCCAGGAGCTATGACTCGACCCCTGCAGCCACAAATTATATTTAGCGTATCATATAACTAATTACAATCTTTTTATATTTCAGGTAAGGGAATTTTCAACGTAACGACTCACCAGGTAACGTACAACTTAACTCTGCACAAGCATTAATTTAAGGGAAATGGAAGAATAAGCACTCGAGCATCTTTTTGGAGATAACACAGAGATGACACATACAAAACATCGCAAGTCCTTATATTACAGACGTTTCGTCAAACGTTGTTATAATAGATATTCGTTATATTCACGAATCTTCGTTAGCCTCTTGTGGGGCCGCTACCTCTCCTGTGCACCTTGATCCTCTCAAGGACGGTTCCTTGATGCTGGTGAGAGGAGCTTGATCTTAGAAATTAGATTTGTGCTCCACTTCTTGCAATCAAGCCTGAATGCCTTCTATTCCCCCAGGTGTTGTATAAACCCTACGAGTTTAGCTCTTCCCACCATGAATATAATGTAAGACACCTCGGTAGATTTAATGAAATCACGTAACACAAGTTATCTGGAAACCAAAGATACAATTCTGCGACTATCTCCTCGTTATTATGCATGTTTATTGTTCAAGGAATCGACATTGCTAATCACTCTAACATTATGCTGATAGATTTATAACTTTCAACTAGTTTAAGTTAGTTTAATATCCTTATTATGCATCCAATACCCATCCTGTGGGAGGCAGACAAAGGGTTACAGAGGTACATAATGGGTCCAGGGACTGGATCCCAAAGTTTTGATAGCTGAACAAGATACAACTAATAACTAATATAAGACCTTAAGTAATTTAAGACTATTCGTATAATAATTACTAGGGAAATTCATGCTAATAATTTAATTCTATGCCTATCAGCCTTAGGGTAATTAATATAAGACTATACTCATCAGTATGATTTTATACTCATTAATATAAGAATTTATGGTAATTATTTTAAGACTATGATTAGTCTTCTAAGACTTTATACAAACTACCGATAACATTATGGTAACTAGGAAGTCTTGGAGAAGTTCCTGTGAGTACCTAGTAAAAAAATTCTTTCAAGGTCGCCCCTGCTTACGTAACGTCAGTAGGTACCTGGGTGTTAGCCGACTGTTATGGGTCGCATCCTGGGAAAGAAGACTAAAGAAAACAATGTAAAGACAGACCGTGATGATGCACTTAGTCTGAGCTCCCGTCCCGGGAGACTCGGTCTGGTACCTGGCGGCGAGGGCGTTGACCCCTCGAAACACTCTTCGGGCAGAAGGTTTTTACTCGTAATTGGAGAACACCTCATGCGATCGGCTTCAAATTTTTCAGCACTGATGGACTGTAACTCGGAAAACAACTACTGGCATGTGAACACGCCCTCTACTTAATTTTTTATAAATTAACCCCAGTCTTGCTTTCCACGTGATAATTTGAGACAGGCTCATTTTATAATTTGAGAAAGCTATTACACCATCATATCAATTTTGTAAGTCTTTTGCAAAGTCTGGGCATGCTACGTCCTCGTGTAGTTTGTCTTCCCTTGCATCCAAGACCATGTTGTAGTAATCCAGTAGTTGCGAGGGACAATTCCCAACCCAGGGCAGAATGGGCTGCCCTGTCCTTGTGGTTACCGATCTTGCTTTTCAATACTCTTCAAAGGATTTAATATAGACCATGCCACGGGTGGGGTTAGAACCCGTGATCAGAGAGTCACAAAACTCCAGACCGACGCGTTAGGCCAGCTAGCTGCAACAAGATTCATCCAACTAGGTATATATTTCATGAGTCAGGTTTAATATAGAACATCAACACTATCAGTACCTAGTTTCTAGCTATCGTATTATTGTATATGATTTTACACACAAGAAGAGGTATTTTTTATTTCTTTCAGTTTCATTCATTGCTCTGAGCTGCATCATTTTCTCTTGGACTTTGATTAATTTAGGTTGAGTTCACTGTCTTCTGTTTCTCTAGCCAGTGCTTCCTTCAGCATTTCAGATAATCTAGCACTTCAGATAGTTGAAGAATTGAGACACTTATGTAACATATGCGAATCTTTATTGATATATGTTGCATAAGTGTCTCAATTCTTCAACTTGTCGGTTTTCAAAACCATTCATCAATTCAGATAGTCTAGCACTTCAGATAGTCTAGCACTTCACATAGTCTAGCACCCTCGAGAAGTTCTGTGATTCTTCGTCTTCTGTAGAGGGTGCGTCTCTTTGCTACCAAGTCTCTCTTTTTTTTACCTTGATGATGTGTCCTGAGGACACTACAGACACACATAACCTGCACATAGGAAACTGAATCTTATGACGACATTTCGGTCCAACTTGGACATTAACTGACGAGCCTGGCCCATGGCCGGGCTTCTGGAGTTGAAAAACTCTCGGAATTCATCAAAGGTAAAGGTATAAAGGTTAAGCATGCTGCGTTAACGACGCGATATATTTGGTCCCGGTTAATATTCCTGTTAAAGTTGAATTTGGTGGGGAATTACAAAACACCTAAGTGTTTTTGGTGGTCGGGACGGACGCGCATCCTGGTCTGAACATCACTTTTAAATGTGGTCGGAATATTTTCACT